>JADLZK010005175.1:0-85026 GCA_015847255.1 Hyparrhenia diplandra | reverse complement strand
AAGAAGGTCAAGCTACACCGGCCGTGTAAGTGCGGATCTACAGCTTCTCATCGGGTTCCGCCAACCTAACATATTTTGGTAATTTTAATAGGAAAGTAGTGCATATGGTGCTAAAAGTTCTTAATGACTCTACCTGTTTATAGACAAAACCCCAATAATCATCTTTAGATTCGCCACTGTCGTCGTCTACATATATTTTCTAAGAGAGAGAAAGAGAGAGCTTACAATCATTGGATATCATACTTTACATATTGATTTATTGAAGAGGTAGGGATATGAATATGTGTTTCTTATTTTATTTAGTATATATTTGAAATCATAGTCAATCACTTGATATACCATTTCGAAAAAGAGTCAACTGATTTAATAATATTAAAAAAAAATAAGGAACTACAATTTGATCAAAGTAAGAAATAGACTTTTCAATTTTAACTCATAAAGCTTTCAAATGAAATGTCTATTTATCGGACCTCTTTTGTGTCAAATTAATGTATGTCACTTTTGTGCCTATATTGTAATTGGTAAAAAGATATATAGGGGAGAAAAACATTGAAAATAGTAGTAAATGACATTTCTACCAAAGATGGCCACTAGTAAAAAAAAAGGTAAATGATGTAAGAATATGGCTAATAAAATTTGACTCAATTTGTACACTCCCTCGAGCATCAATGTTCCAAAAGTTGCTCTACATGAAGCATGTAAAACTGTACAATATAAATAATAGAAATTATCATAAAATCACATATATGTAAAAAGTAGCATACGTGTTTTTGTTAGAAGTATTGCAATAAATGACATATGCATTTATTAGGATGATATTTGTTTTTCGATCTTGAAACCGGCTCAAGTTATTTTTTTAGATAACATAAAATAGAACATCACGCCTATGCATGTGTGAAGATGTGCACACCAAAAGACATTACACCCCACATTAAATAAATTTAAATACTACTTTCTTTGTCCACAATTCCACAAATATAATTGGTTTTACGAATTTTAGGACATAATAAGAAACAAAGGGATACCTTGATACTCCATGATCAAGCACCACATATAATGCCCCTCTCGTTCTAACATGAGATGAGAGAATAAATGGCAAGCCTAGCAAGGGGTTCATTTTAGTTAAGAGGAGTTATGGAGAGAGTGGGATGAGAAATTTCATCTAAATGAAAGTAAGTGTAGTTTATTGCCAAAACTTGAAAATTATTTCACGCCAAGGTTTGGTGCGAAATTTGAATTTATTAATCTCATGTTGTGTATTGAATGCTATGACGAACCTATGAACTCGACAAAATGTTTCATTCATTAACTCAAAACACTCTATACGAGGGTACCCTTGAAAACAACACAATAAAAACTCCCCAAAGTAGGGTTGACCTTGGGCTACAAATGTTTGCACTTGTTCGCGAGTTTTAAATAATTCCTTTTTAATTATGGTATTTGAACTTATATCAAGCTCTTATCTAAATTTCAATGCTCTTAAACTGCATATTAGACACCCTCATTTGGGTTTACTATACCAAAGTTAGTCCAACATGGTTTTGTGCGTGCCTATCTACTTGTAGTGTGACATCATGGCTAGAGTCGAAGTTTTGGCATTGTTTCCACCATCATCCATTCACAAAATGGTTTGCAAGCCCTTTAAAAATGCAACTCTCACATTTACAACCATTCATAACCCTACTTGTCGCTTTGTCCTTTCCATCCATCTCTTCGTAGATGCCATTTTGTGGACTTATTCGACCATTTTATTTTAATGTTTCAACTTCGCCTAGTTATTTAAAGAGGATGCGAAGGAGGCCATATGTTCCTTTGACTTTATTTCCTGACTATGGATGGAGGAAGATGATGGTCCCACATTGCATAACCTTAGATCCAAACAATATAGACTTCAGGTTGGCCAACAAAAAAAAAACATGTTTGCATCTATTCCTTTCTTATTTATGGAATTACTATGGTCTTTGTTGGTGTCTTCTAATTTCTAATTTCATAGAGCATTAAAACCAGATGTGATTTTGTATTTGTAGGATGAGTACTATGTAAAGCATGTGAGGGACATGTTTAGGCTAGGTTGATAGTGGAAGAAGTTGCTTAAACTGTGGAGGTTGGCTTGGATACAACTATTTTTATGAAGTGGAAGTTTGTGTGGGATTGAGGAGCAATGAATCAAGATGAGCGAGTATGTGTCAATGGAGATGCCAATTGCATAAGAGATTTGTGTATTGCTTAAAGGGTTTTTGGTTGCCTTGTTGTGTGTGGTATGTGTGCAATGCTTGCATTTTAATTATTGTAAACGGCTACAAAACTCCTACCCAAGCACATGCTAAGCCACCAATCAAACACGTGTAGATACACAACTGGGTCGGCTTTGGTGTAGTAAACCAAGATTATCACAATACAAAGCAATTTGAAAGTATTGAAATTTAGATGAGAACTCAGGATCAATAGTGAAATTACTTGATTTTAAATGCTATACCGGAGGTTGAAATGCTCACATTTTTGGCATGAGATGGTATTATATATAATTCTATATTAGTCTCCAATGATTATATTTGTTTAAACTTTAGCATGTTGATGTAATATTTAGAACATGAGAATCAGAATAGAAAACATAACAATGCAAAAAAAAAAAAAAGGAATGTGGTGTTGATATAAAGTAAAATATCACATGGATCCAAAGTATATGAATGTGTAAATTTTTCTATAGAAAAAACTATTTCCCAAATGAATGAGAAAATAGTCGTTATACAAATACTAGCCGTTGTACAAACTAGCCGTTGCGATTCTTGCTGCTATATAGCAAGATGTAGAAACAAAACTATATTGCACATTTCTAACTTCGCTTTCTACACACTTACCATGCCATCACTGCAAAAACACGTACACACGCACACACTTACCATTCTATCAACCATTTAATAGGAGCGAGGTAATATCTTTGCTTCCAATGATCCCAACCATTATCGTAGAACAATGGACAAGAATGTTTTTATTCTTCGTGCACCATACCTTACAAGAAGGTAGGTTATCTTAATCACCATCATGGAAACAAGACATACATACATATGTAAGAAACAAAGTTGTATTACAGGCTTCATTTGGTTCGGCTCCTAGAGGCTCTGGCTTCTTTATACGACCATTCTAGAGCACTTAGCATGGAAAATATAGTTTCGACTCCATGTAAATTAAGAAAAAGAGAGGAGCCACCAAAAACAATAATTCTTAGGGCGTGTTTGGTTGGTAGCCAAACCACACCACGCCTTAACTATGGCGGCCACCCACCGATGCTGCTGTTTGGGTCAACTCCATGCTTTGGTTGTCATAAATTTTTGTTCCGTCGCTTTGCTCTACTGGCTTGTCGTGTTGTGTGTACCGTTTGTGGTAGACTAAGCTTTTTGGGCGCCACAGCTGTGGTGTTGTGGTCAACTCTGGCTGTGAACCAAACAACCCCGAAAAGCTCCATCGACTATGCCATTTTAAGCTCGATTATTGGTTCTGCTACAATGGCAGAGCTCCTCCATGGCCATGAAACTTTATGCAAACAAGGCAACAATTGAAAGGAGATTTCATATGTAGAGAGGTTTTGGAACTTTGTTTGGAAGATTTGTTGAAAAATGGACATGCCGATTCATCAATTCAAGACGTGACGATGAAGCCAGTAGTGTGCTCCCGTGGAAATGCAAGACCAAGACGACTAGACGAGCATAGCACGGCGAGAGGGCCGACCATCATTCCCTAGCCATCATCCCTACACTGCCACGGGCGCATCGAATGAAAGCTATTCACATTCATTGCGTCTTGTCATCATGAAATCCATGGCAGTCACGTCATCATCTCCGCCGGGGCGCCCGCGCGTACCAACCCACCCACCCCGCCTCTCGCGTCTCGCCTCCCCGACTCCCCGTCCTTTTCACCAAGGTTGCATCCTCCGCGCGGCACCCGTGACTACCCCGCCCCGCCCGCGGCCGTCCCCGTCCCCGGCGGCTGACCAATTCCACCCTTCGGCTCCACGTTTCTTTTCCATTCCATATTTCGAATCGATTCCGTCCTCACGCTCACGCGGCAGCACCGCTCGCTCCCCGCCCCGCGGGTCGGGTCGCGTCCAGTCCACCACCGCTGGCTTCCGCGCAATTCCACCGGCAAAAGCACCAGTGTGGAGTACCGACGACTATACAAGACTTCTCGGACCCGCCGCACCCCCGCCCGAACCCTACGCCACTCTGCGGGAAGCTCTCACGTCCATGGACCGCCTCGCCGACGGCCTCGCCGCGGCATCCCTCTCCGACACGGCGGACCAGAGCGCCGCCGACGCCGCCGGTGTGCCTAGCGCCGATTACCTCCTCAGCGTCATGCGCGCCGTCGAGGGCGCCGAAACCACCATGCGCAGCCAGGTAACTGCTCTGTCATCCCCTGCTTCCCTTACATCCGTCTCTTCGAATTCCATCGCTTCACCTCTAAGCCAGACCTGACCAGTTTCGGTTCGTTTATTGTCACAACAACCAAAATGTAATAGAAAATAAATAAAGTCCAGCTTATTTTGTTTTTTTCGTGTGGTTTTATTCCATTTCAGCTGGAAGAGAATAACCGGCTCAAGGAAGAACTGATGAGGAAAACACAGCAGCTACAGAGGATGGTAAGTCTATTTCTGTTCCATGCAGAACTTAAATCCTTTTTAAGTTAGTATTACCAAAGGCATAACATCCTTCACACCATGATCTCGTTCTACCATTTCCATCCTATTGAAGTTTTTTTTCTCGAATACGCAAAAGATTTGCGCATCTTTGTATTTAAGAAGAAGAGTTTTTACATTGCGCAAGTTCGTGATTTGTGAGGATAGAATTTTACAATAGGCATTGCCTCCCCTGTTAATTTACACATGGCGATTACTCGCGTGCTAAATCACCTAGATGGCGCGCCCCCGCCTCTATACAAAGGTCTGCGATTTGCTTGATTTTGGCGAGGAATTGTGCGCTAGTGGACGCTTCGTTATGGAAGAATCCCTCTTTCAAAGCTCCCATGCCACTAGCGTGAAGAGAGTGTCTGCGCCCTTCCCCTTTTCTCCGTGCCATCTCCGTTTCCACTGCTCCCACCAGTCGAGGATGGATCCCCCACCCTCCTGTGAAGCATCAACCCCAAGCGTCGCCAGGATTGTCCACCAGATGTGTCTAGAGAAGGAGCAGGAGGTGATGATGTGGTCGATGGTTTCTTGGTCTTGATCACAGAGGTAGCACTCATCGCGCGCCTGGAGTCCGTGTGAGCCATATGAAAATCCTGACTCGTAACGGCGCCCAGACCCGGGTGTATGAAGGTAGGTGTAGGGCCCTGTAGGCCGATTTGGAAGAGTAAGTCCCCTGCTGGGTCCATTTCCACACCAAGCGGTCGGCGTTTTTGTTCATGACTTCTCGCTCGACCAAGTCCCATAGACGCCAGTAATGTTGTGTTGCGGGGACAGAGATGCCTCCAGTAACCTGGCATCCCTGTAGGCCTTCTGCCACCATTGTCTGCCGTATGCCCCTCCGGCTGACGAAGTTCAGCAAGTTTGGCGCAATGTGCTTGACCGCCCTCCCCTGGATCCATCGACCCATCCAGAATAGGGTGGACCGACCGTCACCGAGGATCATGTACGTGGACGCCTCAAAGAAGCTCTTAACCTCTCGTGACACGGACGTCCTACGTTTTTTTAGGCTTTATGCATGCCCACAAAAAATTGTTAGTGGCAAAGCTTAGGATGAAATCTGTTAGGTTTCGTTCGAGGTGACTGGTTTTACCATGTTCTCTTTTACGAAAACAGTCTTCTCTGTCGGCTTGACTGAGTTTCTTCTTAGTGGAACACCATGGGTCACTGGTACTGGGCAGTCTTTCCCACCATATATTGCACAAAATTGGAATAAAGGACCTAGATGCTTTTGGCGAACACCTAGAATACGTTGTAAGAATATGCATGTTTGCGTCTTTATTTAACGATGTAAAGGACCTAGATACTTTTGGCAGATGTGCCTAAAATATGTTGTGAGAACCTGCTTGTTTGCGCTTTGTTTCCTTGAAATAAAGCCGGGAGACCTTTTCTCTAAAAGAAAAAAAAATGGTGTAAAGGAGCAACGAAGCAACACAATAATGCGTTTTTTACCACAATCTTTTTTGGTTATGGTATTTGCATCGACCAGAGCTTTTCGATATGTTTATATTTCTGTCTCAAACATACAAATAAATATGTTTTATTTGAAAACAATGTCTCTGTAGCCTGTGCTGTAATCAGCTTTGGCAGCTTGTCTCACTGCATCATGATGAAAATTCACAACTCTAGCTTCGCAAATAACATCTGAAATTGCACTTCTATGGCATATTCGTCGGCATCAAGTTGTTGTTTTGGAATGTGCCTCTCTTTTTCAGAGGGAAGATGCTACATCCCAAAGTTCTTTCAGCGAATTAGGTCAAGAGCGCAATTCTGTTTCTAATAAATTGGATGGCTCCAGCTCTTCTGTAAATCCTCAAAGTACCTTGATCCATCGTCAGAATGGAAGTTTGGAAAGTAGAGATCCTCTGACTCAAGAAAGCTTGAAACAAAAATACCTTGACAGTCCCCAGTCAAATGGAGCATTTAAAAGATCAATAGGAGAACAGACTGCTGTTGATAGTGGTGGTCCATCACAATTCTCTACTCCCTCATCTCGGTCCCTTTCTCCAAATAGGTAAAGTAGCACATGTCTATGTTTCTTGGGATGGTATTTTAGTTGCCTTATATTGATATAAAAGGTTCATTACAGGCATAGGAAAGATGGAGATTATGATTCCAGGTTATTACCAGTTTCAGAAATGAACTCGAACATATCCTGGAAGCAGGTAAATTAGTTCTCATTCAGTGCCATCTGCAATTCTGCATACCTATGATATGCTGTTCCTAACAATGATAGGTCCTACACAGGACCTTACTGTTAAGGTCAAAGAAGGGGAAGAAGAGATTGCACAACTAAGAAAGCATCTTGCTGATTACTCTGTTAAGGTAAAACATTTTCACATGTAAAGGCCACTTTACTGTATTTTCCTTCTTGAGCCTTCTGTTGACCACAAACACTCCTGACAGGAAGCTCAGATACTCGATGATAAATACAAGTTGGAAAAACGGATTGCTTATATGCGTATGGTAAGATGTTCATTTTATCGAAAGAAAATAGTTCCTTGGAGTGTGTTTATCATCTCATCTTAATAGTTGTTTTCAGGCATTTGACCAGCAGCAGCAAGATTTAATTGATGCAGCATCAAAAGCTTTGTCATACAGGCAAGATATTATTGAGGAAAACATCCGTCTCACATATGCGTTGCAGGTAGCTTTCATGCGCTATATGATGGATTTGGTCAGTGTATAATTGTATCTTTGTTTGACTCTCAGCTCACAGTTCGAATATCAAATATGCACAAGCTTGATTCTTCTTATGCATGTTTTCCATCTTAATTAAAAGCCATCCCACTTATGTAAAATATCCTTAAATGTGTACGGTCATAGCATGACTTCCTATATGTAGCATGAAAAGAATTGTTCTGTTACCAAAAGTCTGCGAATGTTCAATTTCAGTGCTTACTTGGGATTGTACCATAGAATCAAGGTCAGATTTTAAGTCGAAATGTAAATCATTCTTTATTTGTATAGCCAATTCTTTATTGCAGTAGCTGAAGATAGTTATGAACACGCGATTGCTTGTAGCTCCTTGACACAAGTCTTTGGCGTAGGGATTTTTGTGTTGTCTGTCCTTAGTACTGAAGGTAGACTGAATTCCAAATGATTCCTATTGAGCAACTGTGTTTTACTATTTCATCGTAACCATAAGGTAGGATAATTCATTGCCATGATTGTGCTTCAATTATAAATACATTACATTGAGATATCACCATAACATGTAGTAGGTTCTAGAGCTAGATTTGGCTTGTACATTTTATGCTGTGTGCTTTAGTCGTTTCATATGGAGATTATTTTTTAATACCCCAGCCCGTTAATATTAATGTTGGCCGATGTGTTCCTAGGTTTCAGTGAGAAATGTTACGTACCAGCTTATAAGCCCTCTCATTCCAAACATAGCACCCCCTAGTGAACACTTTTACATGAAGCTAGGATGAAAGTGTAAGATAAAGAGGTGCTTTCCATACGCATGCTTGGGTTGTTTGTTATAATGTTGATGTAGTTTGTCGTTCCTTGACAGTAATAATATCAGTTTATCTCATGGTATGTTCATTGTTTGGATTTAGTAATAAAAAATGGAAAGGATCCTAAGTGTTATGTTACTGTCCAGGCAGCCCAACAAGAAAGATCAATTTTCATATCTTCTTTGCTTCCTCTTCTATCTGAATATGATGACCTCCAGCCTTCAGTTCTCGATGCTCAGTCAATTGTTAGTAATTTAAAGGTATGCTCATTTTTTTCTTGTATGTGCTGTGGCAAGAGTACTGCCATTTAGCATGCATCGGAATTGTTACTACTTTTTATTGTTGGATTTCAATGGATAATAAGGTTAAAAGATGAAATGATTTTAAGTGCTATACATTTTCTATTCCTTGTGCGGAGTATTCAACAAACATAGCATGCCACGTGTTAATGATATACAAAGCAATCTGACATGAATTAACATTCCATTACGTGTGACCAAATTGTTTCAACATTGTATCTAATATAATTCAATTGAAACCAGTATCTGGGCTAACCATTTTCTAACTTGATCATCTTTCCCTGTAGGTTCTGTTTAAGCATTTGCAGGAGCGACTTATTGTTACCGAGGTGAGATACACTAAACTACTGAAAATATGCATTTATTTTCGACACAAAATGTCATACAGAAGCAGTAGTGAGCTTGTCATGTTTTCTGCACTTCCGATATTTTTCTTACAGAACTTTGAAATTTCCTTGTATGCAAACTTGGATGGTGCAGGACAGATTAAGGGAGTCTCGGTACCAGATTACTCCATGGCATACTGAATTGTCGAATAATACCAGCAATCCTGTATCTACTGATCCTCCTGCTGGAAAAGTATTGGTGACTACAGTATGATATGACTCTTTAGTATATACACATTCTTCCATTACTCTGTCAAGTTTTAACAGATGGTCATGTGCTCCCTATAACTTCTTTGCTTTCTCAGGGCAAAAGCAGCCTTGATATTGTCCCCCAGACAGTGTATCCTCACGTACAATCCCCAATGGCTTCCCCTGTTCAAGCTAGAGGTAATTGGGGTGCATTCGATCACAAAATCCGTCAAGATATTTCAAATGAGGTTGCTACAAGAAATGCTGGACCTGATGACATGGGGGTACCTCTTTCTCATGCAGGTAGTATCTCTTGTAGGTGCTAAATTAATGTACCTTAGTTGTAGACCTACATCTATGAACACTTCTTGAGTAACTGACATTATTTTTAGCAAATTTCCCTTTACCCCTTCATATTTTTGTTTCACTATTTTCGATAATATTAACTGTTCTTATGAAAGATTTAGGAAACAATTTTGTGTAGTTAATTTGAGGCTTGACTAGCATACCAATACAACATGAATTTTTATGATTTTCAGAAACCAATATAGGTTTCATCGTTCTTTTGTACTTTTTCATCTCTAGCCTACCCCAACTAGCTTGGGACTAAAGGCTATGTTGTTGTTGTTGTTGTCAGAAACCAATATAGGACTGATGTTCCTGCTCAAGTATCTCAAGGTGAATCCCATGCTGTCCATTTTGACTTTGAAACTCAGAGTCAAAACCCACAATTCAGGGGTCTTAGCAGAAATGATGTATTGGATGGTTCAGAGAGTGCTGAAGCCCAAAACACACAAGAACCTTCTACTCGATGGGGTCCAGGGGACTCATCTAACTTGGCATCTGGCCTTGAGGATGCAAACCCTTCATATCCTTATCTTCCTACAGTTCTTGAGGAGCCTGGTTCTTCTTTCTCTGAGGGTAATTACTACTGACATAGGTTTGTATTGTTTAACACTACATTCATCTGATAATATTGATAGATGCCTATTGTGAACATACAGCTGCAGAGGATGATCCATTGCCAGGCATAGAAGGGCTTCGAATCACAGGTGAACCTTTTCCTGGACGTGAACTTCAAGCAAGCGGATACCCCACCAATGGTACCACAACCTGTAATTTTGAGGTGTGCTTGACTTTTGACTTGTCAATCCACACTAAGTAGCAAAATGAATTGTCAAACTCAGCACTTAAAATTGTGACTTCCAAAATTTCAATATGGTTTCACTTGCAAATGATTTGTGCCTGCAGTGGGTGCGCCATTTAGAAGATGGCTCCGTAAATTTCATAGAAGGTACCCCTTCTCTTCTTTTTGTGCGCTGATACATTAATCCAGAGCATATGTTCTGTGACCAAGTTACCTAAAACTAGGATGTCATGATGCCTCATAAAGTTGTTTGTAATATATTTTTGTTGATGTAGGAGCAAAGCAGCCTAGCTATGTTGTTACTGCCGATGATGTGGAGACTTTACTAGCCATTGAAGTCCAGCCCCTAGATGATAGGAAAAGAAAGGTACTTATCTTGTCATATGATCAATCTTTGTTCTACGATGCTGTACTTCTTTCCAAACATAATTGTTGCAATAGAATGCAATAGTATCACGACAAATGCTCTAACATAGGAAGTTGGTCTCAGAAGAAGGGACCTTACTGCAATTTCAGCTCTTAATCCCATCAATATTAGTAAAAAGGCATAAATGAGAAAATATCAAAAAGGAATTGCCTGATCACTTTCGCCAGTGCAGTCAATACAGCGTCCCTGCCTTTGCATCCCACCAAACTAGCCATATGTCTTGGGTGCGTTGTTTAATGGCTCTAAACAACCAGATACAATTCCTTTTTCATCCTCTAATGTTCTGCTGTGCTCTTAGAGGCGGCTGTAGCAAACCAAGTTAATCACTCAACAATCGTAAACCGATCCACATGGCTAGCAGCCACAAATCAAACAAACCCAAACTAACTCAAAGCAAATGATAAACTTGGGGTGCCCTGGCTGTGTGCACTCATGACGGTGTGAATTTTTCTTACACCCATTTCTTGCTCACATAGGTCTTTCTGACATAACTATTTACAACAAATACCATTGTTTTCGTTTTCCCATTCACTTCAGAGCAGAATGCAAATATGATTTGGGACAAAATCGTGTCTGCGATTTCTTTCTGCTGGAATGGACCTGTGCTTTTTTACTTCCAAGTGTGGAATCATTTAATCATCCTTTATTTTAGGTTATTTACTTATCTAACATAGTTCAGGGTTTAGGGTGGTGTACCATTGTCTACATGTCTTGCCAAGAGAAATGCTTTTCACATTTGGTGGTGTGCAAAGGATTTTCGTGGGAGTGATTTTGTTTTCATGTTTTCAGAAAAATATTACTTAGAAACTAAATTCAAAAGCATGAAAACAAAATTAACTCTAGGGGTGCAGTGAAAGCTGCACTCAATTTACAGAATCATCCTGAAATTTGATATCTTGGTTATTGGAAAAAAAAAATTCTCAAATCCGCAGGAGAACTGCATGTCTGCGTATCATCATTGCATTAAGAAGGATAGAGAATTATTTACAAGAAAACAGACACAACATCACACATTCACACTAAAAGCTTAGATAACCAAAGCGCAGATTACATCAACCAACCTGACCAAAACTACCAGGACCCAGGAGTGACCTGGTGGCAGCAGCCTGAAGCTGCACCACAACCCTCTTGACACAGCCAACCACTAAAGGTGTCCCTCTTTAAAAATATTCCTTAAAACTTCCTGGACACTGGGTGCAGAACCATTGAACACATCAACAGAATCATTTCTATGCTTCCAAATCATCCAAGCACCCAAATGATCAGTGATTTCAAACCTTGCTCCAAAAACCTGGACCAAAGCATTGATCCTCAGCCTCCAATCACAGAAATTCTCATCCTCAACCTATGGAGAGGTCTGGCAGTCCAAAATGACGAAAAGGATAGTACAGAACCTGCCTGGAGAATATACAGTTTGTCATAAGATGTTGTATCGTCTTTTGCTGTTGATCACACAGTGTGCAGTCAATAGTGAGTTTGAAGAGGCAGCCCCCCTGTTAGCAAGTCTGTCAGCCGTCCTATGTGCTGCCAACTAAAGAAAAAATTGGCACTTCTTAGGTGCCTAAGATTACCAATAAGTTTGCCTGGCGCAGATTATATGACACCATTAAAGAGGTCCATACATACTGATGACTTGGTGGAAAAGTGTCCATTCTCCGCGAATCTCCAATGGTGCCCAATTGCTCATACTGTATATCCAGATGTAACTGCACTTCGGTTACGAGGTCCCAAATATCAAGACATATAGAGAGGACTGCAACAGTGAACCCACCTCTAATGTCCTGACCTGTTATCTGTCTAGTCCTCTCTCACAGTACGTCTATTCTCTCTTCTCTTTGGAATGGGAGAAAGAGACACTAGGAACCAAAGCAGCAATGGACGTCCCTTCCAGCCAATTAAAATGGAGTTGCGATCACGAACACAGAAACCAGGGTGATTGAGAAGAAGGCCCTGACCGAAGCATGAATTTGGAAGGGAAGGAGGGCCATGATATGTCAGGTTGGGTTTTGGCTAACCAAAGCCAATGCATGTTCAAGGCCCATGCAAAGGATTTAAGATCATGAATACCATGTCCTCCAATCTCTTTGAGACGAACAACTCTATGCCATGTAGTCAAACAATGTTCCCCATTTGCCTCTTTTCTTCCTCTCCAAAAAAAGCCAGCGAATTTCTGCAGAAGTGATTGTTCTGTTTTTTTTCTCTTTACCATCACAAATATACATATATGCTAAGATAATATATGCTGCAACTTAAAATGCTTTTAGAAAACTGATTCCCTACTATGAACTCTGCTGTTAATACTTCTAGAACCCTTCTGTTGCAGGGAGACTTTATCAAGGTTTTTGCTAATGACCAGAGAAAAAAAAATTTTCATGTGGTGAGTTTTTGGTAACAGTGAACTGTGATTATGTCATTTCCATTTAACTTTAGTTTTTCTCATAGAAAGTGCAAATTGAGGAACTTAAACACCTGAGATAATGTGGTGCTTCCTTGGCACTATTTTTTTAGGACCAGCTCTAGTAGAAGGCAATTTTTGGTGTGTGATCTAACACTGGCTGAGTTCATGTATATTAATTCAATGCACTGATCCTTAAACTATGACAACTAGTGGTGTATTGACCATTGGGCAAATACTTGAAGGCCTCACAATCACTATGTTTGAAGTGTGGCTAAAGTTACTATTTGATCTCCTTGTATTTCCTTAATTCTGAAGATCAGTGGTATTTCTTTTTTAGTAAACCATATGTGCAACTATGTAATACTCCTGTCTTTTTTTTATAAGGTGTGACTTAACTTGGCATTGTTTCTAAGCTGGATTCTGACCATAATTTTCTCTAGTAGTACCACTTGTGTCAGCGAACTTGTTTATAGTTAGGATCATTGTTGATCAGAAGTTACTAAGTTTGAATTTTGAAATGCATGCATGCCTTGTAATTTCGGATGGAGGGAGTACCTAATACCTATATGCTAAGATAATAGTAAGTTATATAGTAGCTGCATTGCATAATCTGTTTCAAGATTTGAGTAACCATCTTTGATGCAGATCCTGACACAAAGGAGCTTATCAAGAGAACCCTAGAAATTGGGCATGTGACCTACGAAGTCCAAGTCCTATTGCCTGTATGCTCTGTCATTTGTAATTACACATTCACTCATCAGTTCTTATTACTTTCTTCTGATGTCACATAACTATCTGAACTATTGAATTCCCCAACAGCAGGTCAGATTTTTAGACCTATGGGAACCAGCTGTTTTGGCAATAAAACGGGAAGGTTACAGCATTAAATGTAATGGGCAGCGTGGTGTTGTTATCACAGAGAAGTTTCAGCAGGGAACTGCTGTATGTCACTACTTTTTAGCATACTTTATTTCTAGAACTGGCATGCTGTATATTCTTGTGCTTTAATTTTGCAATAATAATTTAGTTTAGTTTAGTTTTAACCAGTGTTGTACAGAGAAGCATCCACGTTGGCACTATTCTTCATAAGGCTGCATATCCTATGAAAACTGGACAAGTGTTGGAAACTTGAAAACTCATTAAAAAAACATGTTTTGGTAGTTACTTTTAAAAAATTAAAACTTGGGCAGCCATAAATGATATATATCGCAAAGAGATGCAAAATTGTTTTTTCCTTCTGAAATTTTCATACAAAAATGACAAACTTCAGTTGCATGTGCATTAGGTGACCTTTGCAATCTAGTGCATATGCACCTAAAATTTTTCTTATTTTGCATTTGAAATATCGAGTTTGACACCTTGTTTGCCTTTCAACTGTGTCTTTGAAACTGCTTCCATTTCACATAATTGATCTAACATGTGCATGCATACTGTATGTTTATGAAGTGCGCCTTACAAATCTTGTAATTCCCTATCCAGATTCATATTCCATATGGGCGTCCAACAGAGTTCTCGATTACATCTGCTGCATCTGCTGATGGTGTCAGTTATAATCTGAAGCCAGGAGAAAATACACCGTGAGTACCAAATGAGGCATCTGTTTGCTTCTTTTATTAACAGCACAGTTTTTGTACATTCATATTTCGCTAAATATATTAGCTGCAGCGATCTCTGCTATTTTCTTAAAATAAGATGTGTCATCACTTCTTTAAATGGCACTGTGGAAATTCACCTTTCTATGTTTTGTCCTATTGAAAGCATGGCGGTCTGGGACCCTATACCTGCAGATTAGGGGAACATGTATTCTTATTCTATTTTATTATGCCATTAAAAATATCAGGCTTTTAGTTAAGATATCCCAAATTTCATTCAGAACCAAGTACTGTGCCCTGGGCTCTTGGAGTACTCTACTAGATAACCCCTTTATGCTTTAAGTGAATGTATTGCTATGATCTTTATTTTAGAGGAATTTTGATACTATACTGACATAAATCATTTATGACTTATCTGTTTCATGTTCTAACTTTGCAGGTTGCGGGATACCATTGTTCTAGTATTAAGGTTGTTCAAAAATATGGTATGAAACATTTTCTTGTACAAGACATAGCATATTAGTGACCCCTTTATTACTAATCCTTATTCAACAACAATAAGTGGGTATCAAGAGCTTGTGGCTTCTTGAGTAATAAAATATGTCATGATGAAAAAAGTTCATTATCATCCTTGAACTTTGGCCTCCATTTGATTTGAACACTGAACTCTAAAATTTTCCACTTCACAACGTAAAAAAAACCTCATTTTTAAAAAAGAACAATATGAAGGAGAACTGCATTTATTCGATTTTAAGAAGAAACTCAGTTCGGTCTAGATTATCATGGTATTAGTGCTTACAAATGCCTCAACTCGGGTAACACAAAGGACAAAGCTATCTCCTAAACTCATTCACATGGCGTCCGGGTTAGTCAGCACAATAGCAATCACCCATTTTGGTGCTATATGGGCACTTAGCAGAAAACAACTACCTTTTGTGTCTTTCTGTGTGTGGTGGACGGACTTGATAGTTCAAGATTGCAAATGAGACAGTACTAGCTCTAGAGTTCACAGTTGAAAAACTAACTAGTGCCAGAGCTCTGGTTGAACATTAGCGGTACTTGTCCTAAAATTATTAGCATGTTTGATGGCACCGCACAGCATTCACCTCTTCTCTAAAACACTACTAGTAGTGAACTATATAACTAACTTACCGAGCTGATGTGTGTTCTGTATGATTGACTGTTCTGGTTGACTCGTATGCTATTACCATTTCTGATGTTCTAAATACCTTTTAAGTTTGGTCACCAGAATCCATTGTTGTGTTGCCTCTTATGTCATTTTGAATGCCATGAGACTCATGTTGATCTTGTAGGTCCTTTAGAACCTGCGGCATGACATATGTTGTATCTTGGTTAATACTGGCAAATATACTATTTAAATAGATGCAATTTTTTTTTGAGAAAGACAAGCAAAGAGTGCCTCATCTGATATTTAATCAAATAAATTGTTCTTTTCATCATCACAGATGGTGTCTAGAAAGCTCCATCATGTGATAAAAATGCCACTGTGTGTTGTTCCTGAACATACATGTTCTCAGAGAATTTGTTCTCTCAGTTGCTGTATTTACCGTACAAATGGTGACCTGGCACACATGTTCTTCCAGGATCACCCCCTTGTGTCACCACGCTTTATAGAGATGATGTGTAAAAAAACATGGCGAGCTGATTTGCTGATATTGAACTGGGTGCATCACCTTTCGCAGGCTCTTGAGAGGAGAAGAGGAAGAAAGAAGGGACTTTTCTTCAAGTAGCTTCAGCTATATTTTATACTTGTTTCTATGCTTCTTCTGTTGTATGTAGCATTTTGGTTGATTGGCAGTGGTGAAGAAGAAAGAAGGGTCTTTTCTTCAAGTAGTTTCAGCTATATTTTATACTTGTTTCTATGCTGCTTCTATTGTATGTAGCATTTTGGTTGATTGGCAGTGGTGCAGTGTAAAAAAATCTAAACGATTTTGTTGTAAACTAACCAAAATACCAACTACACATGTTAATATTTCCTGCCCCCTCAGAAGAGGTAGAGTTATACCATTACTGAGTGTAGCTGTGCGTTTGGCTTCCAGGGCACTAGAATAAAAATATATAGTTCAAAGAAGCTGCTCGGTCGTGAGCATGCAGAATACCGAGACAGAACTCTTCCATGGCTGCCAAATGGAGAAATACTTTTGTGATGTAATTAGTCTCAACATAACTATGCTGTAATCCTGCTGGCCCTAGCCCCTTCCATCAACTGGTTCTACCGGAATATGTGGAATGAAAATCTGGTGGGGATTCCTCCCCGTAGTTGACCTAAAAAAAGCAGAATTGGACGGCCCCTGAAGACGTTCTTTAGAATTTGGTTGATCTGTCAAGAGGAGTGCACTGCGGTTTGAGGTGGTGTCTGCCTGGCTTGTGCTCCACCTGCGGCCTGAGGGATCAGCAAATCTTTGTGAAGATGCTCTGTAAAATTGGCAGCGTGGGGTTGAGCTTGTCATGTTCGTTTGAACTTATTAGCTATGGTGCATTTGGGTCTTTTTTTCTCAGGTGCCGGATGCAAACTTGGGATGGGCATCCTTACATATATGTTATGTATCAGGCGCCTATGCCTGATGCGCCTGTAAATCTGGGAGGGGACGAGCGGTCCAGGTCTGCGAGTTGGTTCGTGACGTGACACTGGTTACTCCAGAATGGACCGCCGACCTTTACATATTTACAAATCGTATAGGCATGCCCGCTGTTTAGAATCTTGTGGTGTGGTGCATGCGGTGCCGTTCTCTCTCTTGTTTGCGTCTGGCCGGTGAGTATGTTTGTCCCAGTTTCTTTCACATTTTTTTGGCACGGTGTGTGTCACTCTGTGGCGTGTTCCCTTCCGACTTTCTGAGACACAGGCGCACAGTATAGTGACTGTTGAGCACATAATATGAAGTCATTTGGCTAATACTCTAATCGAACGGAAAGCCAAGTGTTCCGCGTGATGACTGTTGAGCACAGAATGTGAAGTCATTTGACGAACGGCAAGGTTACAACTTAACGGAAAGCAAGTGTTCCGTGTCTACTTGTCATGATGAAAAGACATATATACTACCTCCGTGAGAATATAATTCTAATTAAGGTTACCATGTCAAATTTTATTTTAAACTTGATCAAACTTCTAAAAAAAATATGTCAATGCCTTTTATACTAAATAGATGCCATTATATTCATTAAAAATATTATTCTTTTTTTTTTTTTAAGCACTCACTGTATATTGCATTAAGAGAAGTGAGAATTGTTTTTACATCCTATTAAATCCCCTAGCGAGCTGCCCGGGGCTCACGAGGCTAACACACTGACAAAAGACACCGGTTTGAACGGTGGAGATTAGAAGGTTGTACTAAGAGCAAGTATAATAAGCCTACTCAGCCGGCGAGTACAGCCACCACGTCAGCTTCCGTCCGAGGTGGAGAGCGAGAAAAGGCAGAACGGGCGTCTCGCTACTCGCCGACGCATCGTGGGCGAAGAGCACTGCCCCCACTCCAATTCTGCCACGTCCTCTGCTGAGCATCTGCATGCATTAATGATGGTGGGGCAGTGAGCACAGATCAACAACTCGTGTGTGAGCTGGAGCTCGTTGTCGTCGACGAGCGGGCGAAACTATAAGCCCTGCTCTAAAGAGTGAAAAAAATTGAGCGACTAAAGCAAAGCGTAGGCTAGCTAACCGAGGTGACGGGGATGCCGAAGCGGAAGCTAGTGTAAAATATTATTCTTATAGTACATCTACCTGGTGTTATAAATACTGTTACTTTTTTCCATAAATTTTGTCAAATTTTAGCCAATTTTACTAAGGTTATAACATGAATTACATTGATTTGTTAGTGGACGGAGGTAATAAGTCTGTCAACATGGGTCGTCACTCTGATGAGACGGACATGCATGATTGCTTGCTTCTCTAATTATTCCAACTGTTTACAGGCATGGGCTTGGACATAGTAGACATGAAGAGCGTGAAGACTGAAGAAGCTTCATGGAGGAAGCCACGTTGATGTAAAGTCCTCGGCTGGAAGTCGCAACAGTCTACATAAGATTGGCGAGCGTAATTGACAAAGGTGCGTGACGTTCACATGAATTTTCAGACCGGTCGATCTGTCTCTTCCTGTGCATGCTGCTGTATCATTGGTGGTTGAATGCCACATGTTTTACACGTAAAACCTGATCGACCAGGAAGGGAGCAGTAGGCGAAATCAGGGTTAGAGACAAGCAGCAGTGGAAGCGACAAATTAAAAACGCTCGAGAACAAAGAAAGTTGGATTGATAGATACTATATGGGAAGCAGTGTCAACGGAAGGAATAGAATTATTTGATGGCAGACCAAATGGCGCCGGTCCATTATATTCGAGCCGATCGAGGAGAATGGTAGGTCCCGTGCAGTGCATTTGTACGTCTCCTTCAGTACACACACCAACAACAAACTCATAGGAGTACTTAGCTTATACAAAATTAAAAGTATATAAAAAGAAAAATGAATGAAACAATCTAAAACTAACATGCTAGTCAGTAAAAAAATATGTGAACATACGTAGAAAAATGTGCGAGCAGCAGCTTTTTACTAGCTCTTGGCGGTTCATATGAAAAAAAAACATGTGAACAGACTTAGAAAAATCAACATGGTAGAATAATATTAAAACAGGTATGTAGCTCATAAAATGTTCTGACGCAGACGCAGGGCAGACGAAGCCAACCATACGTCACGCCGGCTTGCGTCAGAGGCTGCAGGGGGGCATACTGTAAGAAAGTAAGATCTTATTAGAACGACATTTTTTTAAAAAAATTGGGAAAATGAAGTAAGTGGCTAGCAGCTAAGAATCCAATGCAACTATGTTACAAATCTTCAAGGATAAGGCAGATTCGAAAATACGCAAGCATACCGAGTATATTCACATTCATTTTTCTATCGCTTTCTCTGTGTTTGTGTGATCGTGTGGTATGCCGGAAAATGCGTTATATGAATATGCTCTTTTTCCCACATATGGTGCAAGTCCCTACTATGTGCTGTTCCTGTTGGTCCCCAATAGCCAGACCAAGTGACCAATGACGATAAGCCACGCACATTGTCTACTCTAGTATTGTATGGACCCAACACTAGGCACGAGGTGCTGTGCTTGGTCCTTGCTATTTTTTGGCTGTAGCTAGGCTAGGCCGGATAATATGGCTCAATCATCCATGTGCACAATACCGCATTCTGCGTATATATCTATCCACCTATCGCTATCCTATATCTCTGCGCTGGCTCGAGAGAGATATATATGGCCCAAAGGACCTGAAGAATGTGTGGATCTATATAATGTCACGAGCAAAGTCGATCGATCTCTTGCAGGAATTGTTTATTAATTACACTAGGGGAATCCCACCCGCGCGTTGCCGCGGGAATTAAGAGAATACAATGATTGTAAGTAAAACTTTCGATGAGTAAAACTATTTATTGAATCCGAGGTTGCAAGGTATTTGAACTGTAGTTTTTAAACCGAATGTAAAGAAAAAGAAATATGCATAACGATCACATGGTGTATCTTGAGAAAAGGACATGTAATTATTTATTAGACTAAGTCCTTGGTAGTATAGATAATTGTATCTTCTTCGTTCTCCATGGTTTATGCTGAGAATGATTTCCAAGGGTTATCTGTATGAATAGTGAGTATATTGTAGATGTTAGATATTATACTTGATTGAATACTTGAAGTTATTTTGAGCATAATAATTTTTAAAGTACCTCTCAATGTGACTTGTGTTGTTTTGCTAGAGGATCAGCTGGATCTTCTTCGGTAAATTCCAACCTTCGTTTGGCCTGTGAAGCACTGCAAAATTTATGAAAGGTAGAAATGTTAGAATTGTGATTTCTTTTATCCAGGTGTGCTGAGTGAGAAATATATTTTTTTATGTAATGCTGCTGGTCGCTTAGATGAATGATTATCCACAGCATACCAAGGTACAAAAACACAATATGAGAAGTGAAACTAAAGTTATGCATTTCTGCTTAATCTTTGAGAAATTATCATTCTCTAACATGTGAAGGAATTATGTAAAGTTGTTACTACTTTTTTTGCCTATGATTATCTTATGTATGTGTAGGACAAAATGGAAACTGTATCTAACTGTGAAGTGTGTTCACAGTTTTTTTAAACTTGAAAACAGGTACAACATAATCATTGTCAAGTCAGGGAACACTGAAGTTAGGCTACAGATTTTGATGACTTCAATACAGTTACAACACTACAGAAAAACCATTGTTGGATTTTTGGAAGTGAAAGTCTATATAATAAAGTAAAAACAATATGCCTTTGGAAAAAGAGTGGAAATTGGAATTTCGCTGGTTTGTTAAGTGAATGATCATCCATGGCTAGTGAAGGCGAGAACAGTACAATCTGGCAAGTGACAATCTAATTCATTATAGTGTGGATACTTGTGAAGTCTGTCTACAGGATTCTACTGTTGAGTCTTTCCAAGTCAAAGAACAGTACAATTTAGAGTGGCTGGTACAGTCAAAAGATAATTTCTGAATTTAAAATTTAAGGAAACCACGCATGCAGTATTTTATTCAATCAGTTTTTTGATCGAGCAAAGTGGAAGTCCATATGGTCCATAGCTAGTTCAACTTAGATTTATGAAGGGATATTATGTATGTGTGTTATGATTGATATGAAGGAGGAGCAGAAATGATCGAGAATGTATGACAATGATGTAATATATGCATATGTTTATGTGAACAGTTTTTACGGTAATTTTTTTTTTTGTACTTATGTTGCTGATGTTGCATTGTAAGAGTAAAGGCTATTGAATTTCGAAATCATGTAAAAGTTATCTTAGAGGTAATATACAGAATTAGTTACCTTTCTTCGGATGTTGATGACTGTATTGTTTCAAAGAGACGTACCTTTAGGATCTGTTGGGTTCACCTTGGTAACGTTGAACTGTTCGTTGGTTGTGGGGAGTTATTTGAGTCACCTGAGTATTATTGAGACTGTCTTCTGGATGTGAGCTGCTGAGAAAATGGAAGAAGCAAGGTTGTATTATGCACCTAGAAAAGCAAAAACGACCTATAATTTAAGACAGAGTGTGGTACTATGTTGCGAGATGACTTTAGAAGATAAAGATAAGTTCTTAAAATACAATGCAAAATTGTCTACACCACTGTAGGTTTCTATGAGTATACAGAAAACCATGGTGAAAAAACATAGATGAGATGAAGCAACAAATACACCACACTAAAAATTCCATATAGGTGTTGGTCTGTAAATTCAGAATTACATAAACAATTGAGCTTGTATTATGGATTCTCTCCAATTCAAGTAGTTGTGCAACATCTAGCAATGTAGCAAGTAATGGCAAAGGTACCAAAATACCTGCATTTTTTTTTTGATAAAATTGTGATAAAATACCATAGTTCTTTACTGCCTAATGAAATTGGATGTCACTTTCATGTGTGCCTAGCTGGATGGAGATTAGTAGTTTAATAAAAGTGCACATGGCACTCTTGTAGCTCATTAGATATCTAGTGGAAGCAGCTGGCATCAGCTAACTTGAGTAATAAGCATACGTACAGCGCATCGACAGGTGACAGTTGTATTATGAGTAGGTGTCGAATGAAATAAATTGATTAATGAGTTTTTTTTGTTTGAAACATATATTTGTTGTAAAAAGGAAGCATTTTAAAAATTCCTGAAAATAAGTTTAGTTCACTATAATTGACCCCCTGAACTGTACTATTTTGTCATGGTACTTGAAAAAAGTTTATAGAAGGGGCATAAATTGGTTAATATGTCATTAAAATTTACCTGATCTGGTGTGATGCTGACTGTTGAAGTATCCAACAAAGCTCTCTTGATATCAGCGATGAAACCATAATTGTCTGACTCCATCGCAAGAGAAGCTTCTTCATCGATACCGTGGACACAACCGCAGAGACTGGATCCAAGATCTTCAAGAAGGCTGTACAGTTCCAACCTCATGTTGTTCATTTCATCCGAGATGCCCTTACATTTGGAATATAAGGTGTATCTGTGCTTGTACAAATCTTTGAGCTCTGCAATAAGAAGATAATTGTAGTCCGGTGCTTTCAGTTCATACCCTTTAGGTATTTTGAAAGCAAAACTATCCGTAAGTTTTGATGGCCCTACACAAAATTCATATGCATTATTATAGGACAACACCCATTTTTTTCTGGTCCACAATAAAAAATTAACAACTTTGCTGTATAAAAAAAAATGCTTACAGGAGTATTTTACCTGTTCCTGTTGGCCTCATAGGTGTAAATGGTAATATTTTGAACGGTTTAATAACAATCTGTGGATTATTTCCTGGTATCAAGGTGTGTATTCAGAGTTAGATACAAGTGTAAATAAGATGAAACAGTATAAAATAAGACACATCCTGTACAAAGGTGGAGTACAAAGGGCTAGATATAACCATATACTAAACAGGACAAAACAAAATTTTAATACTGTGAGTAAAGGTAGCTTAATCGGAGAATCACATGTACATTTACGTTTAGCAAACAAAAGAAAAAAATGCAGACATGTAGCAAACAAAAGGAAAAAAATGCAGAGTGTATCTCTGGCATCATTATTTTCAGCTATGACACCTGCGAACGTGTTTTTGCAACAAATATTTACTGGTCTATAATAGGAAATCAAAAGGTTAAGGACAGGATGATGACCTGAACATTGAGAGAATTGGAAACAACTATATTTCTTACAGATACATGTGTACATATATTAGGTTTCTTCAAAAACATTCATTGCATTGCCAACAAACAATTATGTTTGTTACATACCTGTGATCCAGGGAACCTGACCCCATTCAAGCTCTTTTGACCATGGCAACAGTTCCAGAAAGGAGTGTTCCAGAGGAATAATTGGGTTTGCCAAAATCTGTACTTGTGTCAACGGATCTACTACATAAATCACAAAATTTGGGGCCAGGTACGTCACATCATGTGGTTCTATATAGGCGTTCAGATGTTGGATGATGACTTGTCTTATCCGTCCAAAATTTATTTTGCTGCGATCATAACCTGCACCTAGTCTGCCGATGATCCCACATGGAATATTATTTCGAGGATCTGCATAGAATATTTTAGGTAAATAACACTGTCCTGGATTATAATCATAGAATATACAAAAGCTAGCTATATAGTTTGAATCAATTACCATGTCGGGGTGGTGGCAGTGGCATCATGCGGTGCATAATTTTGAACAGGGTACAAAACAATCTCAGTCACTGCAGATTTAACCAACATAATAAGGTTTAGCAAATTATATGACAAAAAAAAAAAACTTATTATGAGCAATATACACGGCTACATATAACTAACAGAATCACCTAATTAGAAGGGCATTTCAATTTTATATTTGAAAACATGTAAGAACAGAAAGGGTATGGCAATATAATATTTGGAAACATAGAAGAACAGGAAGGGTATTTCAATATAATCTTTGAAAACATGGAAGAACAGAAACATGTGTTACCTTTAGCTCCAATGGCAATGAACAAATGAGAGCACATGTCTACTGCGACCTTCATATAGGAACGCAGCTGCAGGTGTAATGTATAATCAATAACAATAATTAACCATGAATAAAATTTCTGGTGGAAAATTAAAGAAACCCGGCGATTTGGGTAGTCAGAGGATCACCTGCGACATGCAACTGCCATGTACTGGATGAATCGGAGCCGGGCAGCCAAGAACGCCAAAGATCCGCAGTCCATCGTACATACCAAATTGAAGGCCGGCACACGCGAGGGAGGCCAACGGACCGAGGCGCCCCACCATAAAGAAAGGCGGCGGGCCAACGTCTTCATTGAGGGAGTGAAGATGGGAGGAGGAAACGCAGAACCGGGGAGAGGGGAAGAGGCGAATCGGGCGAAATGGAAGCGCCGGAGCCGGTGGGGGTGGGGATAAGTTGAACGACGGCGCGGCGCATGTGCAACAGGGAAGAAGAATGGCAGGCCCGGACGCCCAGGCGATAACACCGAGCCCACGCGCATCAACGTAGGAAGAAGGCCAGGCCCAAGACGCCCCGAGCCCATCACGCGATTACACCGCGCCCGTGTCGCGCATCAACGCTTCATTACGTAGTTTTCTCTTAATCCTCGGTTTGTACTTCGGTTACTACTCAAATGACTTCAGTTACTACTCTGATTAGCCAATCACGGGGCTGAGAACTCCTTAAGGAGAGCTAGTGGGGTTCTCCTATATAGGAGTTTTAGATTCCTTTTGTCACAACCAAACAAATGTCTGCTGTCTACGGAGTAGCTCTCTTCGATCTGCCAAAGCATCGGCAGCCACAAAATGGTTGAAATAGTTGGAGTAACTTTTTTTTTGGTGGTTAAAACCACCACACAATTCCACATGGACAAGCTCAGCCAATTCCAACCATAATGGTTTTGTGCCGAGGCATTGATATGTTCTTTATCATGTTAGATATATAGTTCTTTATCATGTTAGATATATACATGCTTGTACTACAAGTACAGTGTACAACAATCGTTTAGACTTGTATGCACGATGCCATTTGGATCCAACCTTGTTTTCAGCAAATTCCGTATCTAAAACCTCTAGGGTGTTTTATGCCGAGTCTTTTATGCACCGTGCATAACACAAGTATATTCTAGGCTCAAAATATCCACCTGCCTTATGGATTTTGAGCCGGCCCTTAACACAAGCATATTTCGGCAAGACTAGTAAGGCAGGTTATTAGGGTGTGTCGTCGTCTAGGAGGTAGTGGCCACTATCACACTGATAACATAGTGGGTTTAGAAGCAGTCTACATAATGCTAGTAATCATTCTTGTCACGCTCATCATGTTAACATGTTAGCATTGTGTACCTCCATCATATAAACGTAGTATTGATGAGACCGGCATTAATCTAAGTTGGGATATTTCTAGCAATTTAACTCCATATACACAAATCTAGGGTTTTGTGAGAGCGAGTAGTACATAAGAAAACAGAGAAAAAAAATTTCACTGTTGGGCCGTTCACCTGTATTTCATTAAGAGGAAATTTTACAAGTACAAACGCGAAGCAACCTCGATGGCGAGGAGACATCGAGGTTAAGCACGGACAAGACTCCTATCTACTGGAAAAGAGAGAATATATTGATACATAGGACAATATGCTCCAGCAGTCATATGGTTAAAGAAATATGGATCACAAATCTATCTACTTTTACCCGATGTATATGAAAAGTACTCTCACAATATCTTTTAACCTACAAAAAATGTTAACAACGGTCAAATCTTAAAAAAAAAAAAACGACAAATCTATAAATAAACATGTTACGACACAAATCGAAGTTTTTGTTTTGTTTTTCTGGTTTCATTTGAAGGGGTGGAAGAAGCACGGTAACTAGCGAGAATTATCTATAGATATTTTTTGTTCCCACAAGCTTGGAAACCAGAGCAGATCGTGCTAAATTCAAAAAAAGCATACTAGAGCAGAGAGTGCTTTGCCGGTGCGCTTTAACACGTGTACACGCAGCTAGTAGCTTCATTCCTCTGCATGCAGGAGAGGTCGTGACGACAGGTCGTCGATTGCGAGGTTGCGACGACCCCATCAATGTCAGTGTGTAGCTGTCGGACTCGGACGAGACTCAGATCTCGATGGAGTGAGATGAGCCCGACGCGCGCCGCTGCAGCGACCATGACCAAGCAATTATGACACTTTTTGTGTGCGTCGTGAGCATTTTCATCGCTGGCGCGCCTGCCCGCCGTGCCCATGCATTGAGGGTGAAATGAGGATGAGGACTACACCAGCCTTGGCGTGCCGCTCGCCTATTGATCGCTCTGCCAGTGCCAGCGACCGAGGTCCGGCCGGGCAATGCGTACGTCACCCTGGCTTGCGTCACCAGCGCTACGCACGCATATCATTTTATCTGCACGTACTATTTTGAAAAGAAAATGATAGATATACACCCTCCGTCTCATAAATAAACGAACATTTTTGACTTTTACAATTCTTATTTGACCATTCATCTTATTTAAAATTTTTAAGTAAATAGTAGAAGAAATACATCATGATGAATATATCTCTAATGATTGAACAAGTCGTAACAAAACAAATAATATTTATTAAATTTTTTTGAATAAGACGAACGGTCAAATAAGAAGTGCGAAGTAAAAAACGTCCATTTATTTGTGGGACGGAGGGTGTATACTCCTCCGACCTAAAAAGAGTATCGTTTTAGGTTTTTTTTTTTTTAGTTTGACCGTTCGTCTTATTTAAAAAATTTATGTAAATTATAAAATAAATAAATTATTATTAAAGTATTTCTAGTGATAAAATAAGTCATAACAAAACAAATAGTATTTATAAAAATAATTTGAATAGGATAAATGATCAAACAACGAGTCAACAAAACCTAAAGCGATACTCTTTTTAGGGACGGAGGGGGGTACTCCCGCCCGCTCATTAGTCAAAAAAATGGAAGAACACAACTATGAGATTTGTGCCGATCAAATTCGCTAAAGTTTAAGATTACAGCGATTAATATTGACGTTTATGACTCAAACAAATTTTATTATGAATATATATTGCATCATTAATCTATTGTTACATATTATGTATTATAAATGTAGTACATTTTTGTATAATTTTGGTCAAAGTTGAAACCGCTTGACTTCTCGGAAAGCGAGAATTGCATTGTGACAGAGGGAGTATGACGCCTTGGGGTCAATATTTTATTCCATGAAGCTCATTAATCCAATGTGAATGTGTGAGTGAGCTCCGAGAACTTCGTATCCGACGCAGACATGTGGATCCAGTCTTCATATTAAAAACAGATATAGGACATGGGCGTGTGAGCTCCGGGTGGAGAATGGTTCTTATTGGACGTGGACGCATTTGAGTACAGATCAAGATTTGATATCACTTGATAATGTTAAGTATTTTTAGGTGTAGATAGATAGAGAAGTGATGATAGTCACTAAACTCATGACTCAGGAGGAGTTTGATTTATTGATCAAGATAACCAAAGTGTGTGCCTTTTGGATCTACATACTCCCTTTGCCTAGAATTTTTTAGGTTCTAGGATCAGAACAGGTAAACAAGGAAAAATGTAAAAGATCCTTAGCATGTGTTGGATGGAGGGTTGAGTTCATATGGGTTGGACTGGGTTGGACCCAAATTTGATAGTGTTAGGTTGGGGCTCACCTAAGTTGGTTGGCTCGCTCCTATAGGAATATTTCTAGAAGATACGGGTTGAGTCTGTCCACCCAAAATGAAGGACCGAGTTCGACCCACTTCTTCCTCGCGTTGCAGTAGCTCGTGTGCGGCCTCAACAAGTGGGGACGGTTTGGTTGGCAAGTGGCAGCGGTGGCCATGGGCCCACAATGGCGGCACTCGTCATGGGGAGACATGGGTAACCACACCGGTGCACGGAAGCCACAGGGTGGCCGGCCACGTGAGCAGGGAGCCGGGACTAGGGGTAGGGAGCCGCGACAGGTGTAGTGGCACTACGCAGGAGCAGGAGCGTGACGGTTCCGCTCTTCGGGATGATCAGGGAAAGAAGAAGGAATCAGAGGTTGATGTGCAAGGTCCATGTGTTAGAGGAATCCAAAGATACTCCCTCTGTATTGGTAAAGGAGGTCGTTTGAGACAAGGTTTGAGTCAAACATTGGGTATATAAATCATCAATAACTTTTAAGTTGTTGAGTTTATAAATATAAAAATTATATGAATAGATTTGTCTTAAAAAATACTTTCATAAAAGTATGCATATATCACATTTTCATAAATACTTTTATAATAACAAAAGGTTAAAGTTATGTTTTGGAGACCGTGTCGCTGTCCTAAACGACTTCTTTTACCCGATCTGAGAGGAGTAAGTCTAATTTATCTCCAACGCCCCGCGCCGTCGAGGGGTCAGCTCCATTAAAATAATGGACTTAAGCTAGAGATGCACATGATTTACTAAGGAATTAGTAGATTTCATTGGGGTCGGTGACCCAACAAAGGGCCTGCTCCGCCCCTATCGCCAACCAAACATAAAACTAGGGATAACGTACTCATCCCACTAACCAAACACAAGATGTGTTTATCCCAACCCACATGGTCCCATAACCAAACATGCTTGCTTATATCCCTATGAGGCATTCATCATAGCCGCTGAAAATTTGGAATGATGTGTACTCCTACATTAATTGCTCTCCTTTCGATTCTGTGGCAGCCACTTTGCTCGACGGTTCTGCACGGTTTAGGTAAAAGTGCGAGATGAATTTTTGAAGCTAGTTAGTCCATGGTGAGACAATTATTATCAAATACAAACGAGAAATGCTACTGTGGCCGAATCCAAAATATTTTATCAACTAAACACCCCTAAATAAATAAATTCCTCTGGTAGCCAGCAGCTCTCTCCTTATATACGTTCCATCTAGTTGGTCCGGCCTCATTGTCCGTACGTGCCGCCATTAGTTGAGCTAGCTATCTCTCAGCCACACCTTTTTCCATAGCGTTCTCCAACAATCTTCTGGCTGTCTATCTACTCCTACAGTCCCCTGGGCAGATGTGTTCCCATATGTACACATGTATGCATGGATGCTCTCAATTAATGCGAGTGAACACTCTGCGTGCATGCATCTGTAGGTTCTTGCCACTGTTGCGAGCTAGCAGCTTCTTTGGACCGGTAGCCGTCACTTTTGCCTCTACTTAATCAAGTTCTTATACCTGCGGTGCTGTGGCGCTCACAGATCTAGAGACAGACAGAGATTGAGAGGGTTAGGGGATCACTGATGGAGACGAACCCGACCAAGAAGAGCAGAAGCAGCATGAGTAACAACAGCGGCAGCGTCGGCGGCAGCACGACGACGGCGGCCCCGGTGGAGAGGAAGGAGATCGAGAGGAGAAGGAGGCAGCACATGAAGAGCCTCTGCGTCAAGCTCGCCTCCCTCATCCCAAAAGAACACTACTCCTCCCAGGTGATGTGTATTCCAATTAGGCCCTGATGTTTGATATCATATGAGTTTATCCAAAAGTTGTTAGTTAACCAGCTAAAAAATTAGATCGATATCCAATCCAAAAGTTGCTAAGTAATAGACAGATCTTCAACTTATTGTTAGTTAACGTCGGCTAATTCGGACTCATTTTTAGCCCTAATTGATCTAAACATGTATACCACCTTTGATGTGGCTTCATGAGTCGATCTGAAGAAGATTTTTCCTATTCCGTGTAATTGGTGTCGAAGCTAATAAATCGCTAGTAATTACTGGAATTCCTGTTTGTTTAGTTGAGCCCTTCAGTTCTGACCTGCAAGGTAGGATTATTGTTTTTCGAAAGCGTGCTTGTGCACGTATTATATTAAGAGAAGCCAGAGTTCTTACAAACCCCACCATGTCCGATGGCGAGTTGCAAGGTAGAATTAATCATCAGTTCCTTCTATCTCGCCACATGAAATATTATTGATGACAGCTATATATTGGCTTATACGAGAACACAGATTTAGTAATTTTGGTGGAGAATGTTGCTTTACAAGCAGTAGTTTCCCTTTTCATGAAAAAAAAACCCAACATATTTAATTGTTCTGTGTGTGTGTGTCTGTGATTTTGTCCCGTGCGAGTTCTGGATCTTGGTCGGTAGAAATTCTGTGAAATTTGTGAGGATTCACAAACCAGCAGCAATGTATAGATAGCCCTAAATAAATTAATAATATTAGTATACAATGTTTGCACAAGTGCAGGATGCTATGACTCAGCTGGGTAGCCTAGACGAAGCAGCGACGTACATAAAGAAACTCAAGGAGAGGGGGTGGAGGAGCTGCGGCAGAAGAGGACCTCTGCACGGCTCTTGGCTGCTGACAATGTCATGAGACGAGGATGTGGTGGCGCTGGCGCCTCAACATCGGCAGCGATGACGACGACAACGACCGCAGCGAGCGGTGGCGCAGGGTCATCAGAAGAAGATGGCCACCGGGAGGACATGGCGCCGGCGGTGGTGGACGTTCGGCAGCACAGCGACGGGTCGAGCCTGGAGGTGGTGCTCATCAGCAGCGTGGAGCGACCCTTCAAGCTGCACGAGGTGATCACCGTGCTGCAGGAAGAAGGCGCCGAGACCACCAACGCCAACTTCTCCGTCGCCGGCACCAAAATCTTCTACACCATCCACTGCAGGGTACGTACGCTCTTTCTTAGCTTCAGTCAGATAGTATCCAGTGATTTTAAAACAACGTTAATAATAACATGGTGGGTTTACTAATTATAACTGGTGTAGCATTTCTTTTGTTTTTTTTTTTTTTTTTTGAGCATTAGCATTTCTTTTTTGTTTATAAAACTAGCTAAGCTAGCTACTAGGGGCAGCAGATTCAATCATTCAACTACATTTTTGTTGCATTTAAATATTCATATTCATATACGCATGCCAAAAAAAAAAAAAAAAAAGAAAGGTAAAAGATACCGCGTGTGCATCAGCAAGCCTGCTACGTGGATAGGTCGACACGTGGCGAAATGAAAAGAAAAAAATAGAGCCGACAGTTATTTGTGCACCTTACGTTCCTATCTCCATTATGGCGTACCTTTTCCCTTATCGTTCCTGCAAAGTCTCCTATTATTGTCAGCTTGAGTATTTTGGATCCACTTGTTCCAGCCATATCCTGTTTCTACCCCTTGCTAGCTCTTTCTAGAAACATACTTTGGAGAGATTGCAGTCAAAAAAAAAAAAAAAAAACTTTGGAGAGATTGCAGTCAAAAAAAAAACTTTGGAGAGATACAAACTTATTGTGGATATTTTCCTTTGGACCTAATTAAAGTTGAGATTGGTTGACCCCTCAAAATTCAAGATGAAGATTTACTTTAGGATGGAGAGCAAGAAGTATTCACTACGACATGATGGGGTAGCACGCCCATAATTATGTCATTCTCTAATAATGTAATCAAATTGTATTTAATTATTACATATAGTAGCCTAGCTTAGCCCCTCCATCTAATTAATTTACATAAGCACCACCCATTTAGGATAAGAGTGTCAGATACTACTGGACTCATGGTCTTTACAGTTACCTTCTTTTTCAAGGTAATGGACTTAGTCAACCAACTCTACAAATATACTACAAAGGCACATAAAATCATTTTTTATGGACAGTTTCTTATGACATCCACCCTGAAATGGATGATTTCTAAGGGAAAGCAACCTATAGTTCATAGCAAATATTTTATGATGTGGTGTGGTAGAAGTGGGGTGGGGGGTGGGGGGTGGGGGTGGGGGTGGGGGGCGGGGAGGTGAGGGCGGAAGAGATCATGTGTTACATGGTAGCCCCTTGGGCTGACAAAATTGTATTTCCTAATTATTTTTTTATGATTGGAAAATAAAGAAATCAATTTTAAGGACTGTTGGCTTATTTAGCTTAATAAAACCATCCCTAAAAACATTTCTTTAATTTATTTTATCCATGTTTTAGAGGTTTTGGAAACCTCTTGTAAAAAACAATTTTCACCGTCCCGAATCTGTGTTAATGTGACATGTTGAAGATATATATAGGAGTAGATGTAGTCCTACCTTTTGTACTCCCTCCATACTTTGGAAAAGAAAGATGTTTAGGGCAAATGACACGGTCTCTAAAAACAACTTTTACTTGTCTTTTCTATAAAAATATTTATTGAAAAGTTATATATGTATATTTTTATGAAAGTAATTTTCAAGATAAATCTATTGATACGATTTTCACATTTCCAAACTCAACAACTTAAAAGTTATTCATGATTTATATTTTCAATGTTTGACCTAAACCTTATCCATATATGAACCGTTGAATGATGCCTTGAGATTTGTGGTGTTTGCACTTTTCCTCCACTGCTACTGTACTTTTCTCGAGTACTTCTGTTGTATTTTTCTCTATGTTGCACACATCGCGATGCATATTGAACGGTGTGGATAAGCCGTGCCCCAACACATAGTACCAAAAAATTGCTTTCGCACGCCTCGTTCAAATACTCAATTATATTCCCTCCCTTGTGTAACTGCAGGCCTTTAGCCCAAGAATCGGTATAGAGGTTTCAAGAGTTTCTGAAAGACTAAAAGCATTGGGATGATATGATACTAGACTGATATACATATAGTATTTTGCTAAATTATATTACCAAGGTACACATATTTTTTTCTGCTGTCTCATTCTACTGCACGAAAACGAAAAAGTCTCCCAGCTGGTCCATTTGTTACCAAGTCATATATGAGAGTTTTCTTTTTTACAAATTAACAAAACTTTGTAAGCATTGTTGCTACTGTTTTTGTAGTATATGAATATTTCGATCAACGGAATAAGACAAAATCAACTCAACCTTTCAGATGGAAAGGAGAGACATGCAGATTACCCCACTCCCCTTAAAAAAAAAATGTATACCATCTACTATCAAGGTGTCTGAAAGAATACAATTCTAACTTTGTGTTAGGTTATCTTAATTTTGACCTAATTTATAAAAAAGATACTAGTATTTAACATTCAAAATAAATATAATAATTAGTGTCACACTCGGTCGTGAGTCGCGGGATAAGCGGAGTGGCTGAATAATTAATTATTATATAGCTTTATTTAAAGAAATCTATTTAGTTAAACTAAAGTAAGCTTGAAAAGACTAATGGGCTTGGCCCGTTAGCAATGTAAACCCCCATATAAATATGGGGGCAACTATTGTGAGACAATCAATCAAGAAAAAATTAGGGTTTAACCCTACCTATCTAGCACTCCACCTTTGCAGCCGCCGCCGTGCCCAACGCCCCGCCGCCCGCCGCTGCGCCCGTCTCTTGCCCGCCACGCCACGCCATTTACTGCTTGTTGCCCGACCCAGCGCTTTGCTTGAAGATCTCTAGATTGGTTTTGGCTAATTGATGACATCCTTAGGACTAATCTCTCTATGCTAAGTGTTGATTTAGTTGGAGATTGGTCAAGCCGAGGTTTGTGCATGGTGGTCATGATGGATGGGTCGAGATGATCCAAATGTTGATCAAGTGCATGACATGGCGTGTTTCGAGGATCAAAATGGGCTCAAGGCAAAGGTATATCCATAGGGCCATTTTGATTTTACACTCAAGACACCATAGAGGGTGTGGTGATTATAGGATCGATAAGCCGTACTATAAAGAGGGGAAAACTATCGTACATATCGGTCCTCATGTGCCTCTAGGTTCAAAATCATTTGCATGCATTCTAACCTAGAGAGCTAACTCCGTACTTGATGGAAAATGTTTTCAAAATGCTAACACATGGTGTCGGGGTGTTCTTCGGCGTGTCGGCAACGAAATCAAGTGACGGAAGTTGGTTTGGAGCAAAGGCGCGAAGGAACGGCGACAAAAACGGCGGAATTTCGCGGCTCGAGGCGGTGACGGACTCAACGCCGGAAGCATGGAAAATCGGCCGGGCCTTACCGGTCACGCGTCCGATCAAAAATTCCGAGAGAGCATGTTTTCGGTCGATTGCTCGACGGGTGACGGGACGCCCGGCCGGAAGCATCCGATCGCGGCCGGAGGAAGGTGCGGTTGGCGGCGGCGGCCGCTTCGTGAGCTCGGTCGGCCAGTTCAGGTTGGGGTTGTCGGTTGTGGCCGGACCCACGGCCAGGACTCAACGGTGAGTCCGGTCGATCTTGTCGATCAGCTGATTTGAACGTGGTTTTCACCCCAAACGGCCACATTTCGTGGTGGGGGGTATTTATACCCCTTTGGCCGGGCTTGTAGAGCTCTCTTGGTCATTTTGAATCAATCCTAACACCTCTAGAGCTGAGCACTCATCCTCCTCCTCACTCCTTTGCTTGAGAGCATCCATTCAAGTGAGTTGAGGTGATTCAAGTGCACTTGCTTTGATCTTTGCATCTAGTGGCACTTGTGGATCGTTGTGAGCGGTGGTTTTCTTGTTGCTCTTGGAGAGCACCACTCCTAGCCGGCTTGGTGATTGGTGGAGGCGTTGGCAAGAGAAGGTGGCGTTCTTGGCCACCTCCGGTGATTTGTGAGAGGACCGTGCATCCTCGTCGGGACGGCGAATTGCAAGATAATACATTGCTCGTGTCGGTGAGTACCTCTCATTTGCTTTGGGTTCAAGAAGCCTAAAGGCATTTGGCTTGGAGTGAGCTCCACCTTGACCCACACGTGAGAAGGTCGGCCAGAAATTTTAGAGTAGCTTGACGGGTGCTCAAGTGAACTTCGGGTTAAATCTTCGTGTCTCTCCATTGTGATTGTTGTCTCTTGGCTTGCGGATTCATTATTCATATTGTGACAACATTCCCGGTGATTGGATTGACTAGCCTCGACATTGTGGTATATCACTCCTACACACTTGCATTACTTTGATATATATATATATTGTGCTTGTGTAGGTTGTGTAGTCTTGCTTAGTTGCTAGAGTATTTTAGCTTGTTCACCTAGTGGTAAAGTAGCTACTTAGCTCTTGAGTGTGAATTAGAGACTATAGCAACTAGAATTGTCAATAGGAGGCTTGCTTGACAAGTAGAGCTAGAGCAACGCATTTACGCTTTGTTATTTACTAACAAGTTGCTCTAGTGATTTTGTAGAATTTTTATTAGGCTATTCACCCCCCCCTCTAGCCATTTAGGACCTTTCACTGCTTTTGGGCCTTCCCAGCCCATTGGTCCCGCCCCCCGCCGCTTGCCCCCACTTGCCCCCGCTTTGCTGCGCCGACCCGGCCACGCCATGAGGGAGCTTGACCTCGACCTCGGCGCTACCATGGGAGAGCATGTAGCGGAAGGGTGGAAGAAGAAGAAGTAACACCGATCTACTTTTGAAACAACGGGAACCAACACATGAAACATACGTATGAAGGTAGTTGACACACTTGAAAAATCGTTCTCGCAACACTAGAAAAATACATCTAATCTACTTTGAAACATCCGGAAACAACAATTAAAATATACGAGTGAAACTAGTTGAAACACTTGAAACATCCCTTCTAAAACATCGATGAAACATATCTACGAAATATGTAAAACACTTTCGATCTAATTTTGCAACATACATATGCGAGTTGAACATTCGGGGATTGAAGCAGTTTTGGGCGAATAGCGGGAGAATGCCGCCACCGCGAGAGAACGACACCGCACCGCGCCTTGGGCTCCTCGTAGCATAGGAACGTCGCGCTGGGGGCTCTTGCGGGGGGGGACGCCACATCCATTGTCACAACCGCTGGATCCGGCGTTCGTTGTCGCTGGATTCGGCAAATCACGGTCGCCGCCACCACATCCACCATGGGGTAGGGCAGCATGGGCACGTGGTGCAAGGGAGCTCGAAGAAAAGAGGGGGCAGGGGCGAGTGTGAGGGCGCGTGGAGGCCGTGGGAGGCGGAGAAGTGGGGGGTGCGGGGGAGGAGGCCAGCGGAAGCTGGAGGCATGGGCGGAGGCCGGAGCAGGGTGAGGAGCGGACAAGGAGGGAGGAGTCGCGCGTTCTGTGCGAGTGGGAGGTGGAAGTTGGGTTGGGCCAGGCTCGAAGCGTCCGGATGTAAGTAATAGATAATTATCGATTCTTTTTTTAACCAAAAGTTGGGTATTCGGTGGGTGCGGTTCGCCCTGCGGATGGATTTGGTGGTCCGTATTCTTCTCGGCCCACGAACTTACGGAAAAGGACACATAGACGGGCCCAACAGCGATATTTGGCACGTTTCGTGTTGCACCCAATTTGCCATTCCGTGTATCAATCTTTCCTTTTCTCCATGTCGTCACGTCACATGATATTTGACTTTACACGATTACATTATACTACTGCAGAAATGTTTATTTTTATTTATAGGCTATCCAGGTGTTCATTTGCATACTATTATACTACTGTACCACAAAGTTGGGAATGGATGACTCAGAATTCGGATCTAAAGCTAAGGGCCTCTTTGGCCGGGCTCTTCCCAGCTCCGGCTCCTCCACTGAAAATGCACCTTTGTGCGGGACGAGGCCGGGCGGAAGCCCCTGATCGAAGCCGCCCCCGCTCCGATGAGCAGTGCATGTGTCGGTGAGAGACCGAGAGAAGGAGAGCTCCTCCCGGCCTCCGATGTACGATGGCGCTACGGTGTCATCGCGAGGAGCCGGAGCCGCAGCTCTGCGTGCCAAAAGAGGCTCTAAGAATGAACAACTGCCAGCTTCATCAAAAAAGCTTATAATAATAAACTAATACGGAGTACGTACTTCTCGTATATATTTATGCCACGTGCACGGTGTCAAGCTGCTGCCTTTCTATTATATTCTGTTGTATTGTATCCAAGCTAAAACAATCAATCTACTTGCTTGTCCACTTGTAACAAGTGGCTACTTTCATATATATTCATATATACATGTGTATACGGATGATGAGAGCAAAGCTGTGTAAAAATAATATAAACTACTACTACTGTGTGTGTGGACAATGAGTCTTAAAAGTATAGTATCTATAAAGAGTTATCAGCCGTCTCATCTTGTCACATTTTGAACATGCATGGCAGAAAATAATGTTAGATTACTCGAGGAACATATAGGCTGAGTTGTCAATCAATAATTAAGCAACTCGATCGATCTTGGCTAGCTTCACACACGAATGAATAAAATAAAATACTAACTATCTGGATTTGAAATAGTATGCCATTAGTAGTTTGTTTGTGTTTCTAAGGATGTGTAACTGAATTTGAAAAACTGAAATTGGTCTATTACCAACTATATATATGCATCTAATATAATGAAAGAGTATTGTATGGATCAGCCAGCGCATCTAGGCAACATCGCAAGATCTATATCTTCTATAAAGATAAACCTCACTAGTCAAGTTCTTTAGCGCCTCCTTACGTTACGTCATCAACCAAACCACATACTGTCCGTCTTATCAAACCACGTTGAGCAAAGTCATTATGAGTGTCCCTTGTACTTTACCTTCTCTATGTTTAATGCAAATTGGGCAGCAACATGCGATGAATTCACCTAGTTTGAGAGATTTTAGTTTACAATTCATTAAACCGGATTGAAAAGAATCGGAAATGGTTGCTCGAGGGACATCCGCGAGCTTTCTACTGTGCATTACCATGCCGATGATATATACGACACATGTACATGTAAATCAGATGGGCACTGTGAGCATGTAAATCCAAACGAGAACGATAAATGACACGCGCAGAAGAGTTTATCGGCAGATGTGGAGTTGTCACTGTCATTTTGGATTCCATACCACTACCATACTAATATAGTACTATAGAATAATAAAGTGCTTTGCCAACTTGATTACTAATTAGTCAGAACTTTGGATGATTTTGTCAACTAGCTACGTTAATTAGCTATTATATATGTTATTCCAGACACGAAAGGCTTACTAGGATATAAGAAAAGAAATATATATAATATGAGAAGCACAAATTCGCATGGATATATTATATTAGTGTGTACGGAGTATACTTGGATGAGTGGCTCAATTCGCACGGGCGTTGAGTGTGATTGACGTGGACACGCACCGGAGGGATTGGGAAAAAAATGAACATCCTAGTAGGAATGAATACGATCGAGTAATAAACAAGGAAAAGAAAACAAGTGTACAGAGGCTGTTGAATTCTTTGCAACTTTGTTAAACAATTACTCCCTAAATCCCAAAAAATATGCAATTATAAGAAGTGTGTCGGTTAAACTTTTCAACTTTGATTATGTTTGTAGAAAATATGTGCAACATTTATATCTTCAAATAAATTTATTAAAAAACTAAACTTAAAAATATTTCCGATGATACTAATTACTAGTATAAATATTTATATATTTTAATATATAATTCTTTGGCGAAATTGAAAATGTTACTTCTTAGAAAGAGAAATTGCATGTTTTTTGGACCAGTGGGTATATATTAGGGTTGTTGATGGTTTCTGCAGCTCATGAGCCGGTTGATATTATTTTGTTATGAGAGAAAACACTATAAGATAACTATGGGTTGAGGCGAACAAATATAATCTATTTACGACCTATTTGGTAGCCTTTTAGGGGAAATGTAAGCCCCCTTGGCTCAAACTCTTGCTTGAGTGGAGAAAACGCTCTATAGGAGAAGTGAACTAGTGAAGCTGTTGGCCGTTTTGGAAAAAAAAAAAAAAAAATCACAAATCGTGGCTGCTCCCGGACGTCTCCTACACCTCCTAGAGAGCTCCTCGGCAGAAGCTTTGCCAAATATCCTTTTTGCGGCACAAGGGTGCAACTGCTTCGTGTTCGTTTGATTGTAGCGTCCGACCTTGATATAATATTTTTCTCTCGCGATAAAACAGAATTTTCTGTGTGCTGAAATATGAGCCAAACAACTCAAATAATCCTGCAGACGTGGCACGTAGAGTTGACAATATGTAGTCAACTTGCGCGTCGAGGCAACCGGTCTTCCCTAAAACCGCGGCTCCTGCTCTCGCTCTCATCAATGTTCCGATTCCCCAACTCCCCGGGCACACTCCCTCCTCAGCCGCGGTGAGAACGTGACGCCGAGATCCACAGATCTCAAACGCTCCAGAACCAGAGAAGGAAAAAAAAAAAAAAAAAAAACAGGCACGCACGTACTGCACTGTACTCCGCGGAGAGCAACACGCGCACACGCACGTCGCGGCCGGCGCCACAACGTGCGTAGCAGTTGCAGCAACAGTGCTCTACCAGAAGCAAAAGCAAATCCCCTCGCGGGGCCCACACGAAAACGCGCACCCCGGGGACGCGGACCCTCGATTGGAGGTGGAGTTGACCGCCACGCGCGCGCACTTATCCGCCCGTCCGTGCACCGGTGGACGGCGCGGATCGTCCGTCTCGGCAGGGCCATGTCCTTCGTCTCCTTCGTCTCCGTCCTCCGTCCAGTCACTCGCCTAGCAGAGCAGCAGCCACTCCCCTGTATAAATGAGCAGCCAGCAGCCCCCAAGGCAAGGCACGGCAGCAAGCAAAGCACAACAGCTATCCAATCCAATCCAGCCTCTCTCGTCTTGTCTTGGCCTCCTTGGTGCTCCGGCATCCTGTCTTTGTCCCAACCAACCAAAAGCTCGAGACTGCACTGCGCGCCGCGCCGGCAGCAGGGTTGAGCAGCTAGCGCCGAGACGAGCCAAGGTTGATCGAGATGAAGAGCCGGAGGCAGAGCAGCGGGGGCAGCTCGGCCGCCTGCGCTGCGGGGGAGGGGAACACGCACAGCAGCGGCGGCGGCGGCGGGGGATGCAAGCTGGAGAGGAAGGACGTGGAGAAGAACCGGAGGCTGCACATGAAGAGCCTCTGCCTCAAGCTCTCCTCCCTCCTCCCTCCCGCCGCCACGCACGCCTCCCTCCTCGCTGACGCAGCGGCGGCTGCGGCGGCTTCCAATCCCAACAACAAGGTAAAGGCAACCACTTGCTCACCCACTTTCCGAGCCAGCAAAGATCTCTGCCATGCCATCCTCTCGGATCATTCATTTGCTCTATTGGTATTGGGCGTAAGCGCAGCGACTGATTGAATTCGAATCACTGCATCCAGACCTTCGGCCGCCAAAAAAATAAATAAAAAGCAATTTTGATAGTACATCCGTGCTAATTGATGGCGAGTTGCTTCTGGACAAACTGTTAAATTGTTAATAAGTACTGATAGTACAGGGTCGTTGCACAGTAAAAACGAATTGTTGACATCAAGTCCATACAATCAGTTAATCCTTCATGTCGCAGTCAGTTCCCCTCCCTCCTGAAGTTTACTACTACTGTAGCAGTCATTGAAAGAAATCCTTTGAAAAGGCAATTGACCACAGAGGAAGTAGTTAATAGTAGCGTTGAAACCTCTCGTGCGGAACCATCAATTTGTGTCAATCTTTGCTAGTCAAATGATAGTATAGGAATGTCTATTCATTTGGTCAGCAGAAAACATTTTACTGTTTCAAATCATTCGTGCTGCTTTGTCGGCTTTGGTGCTGATTTATTATGAGAGAAAAAGTGCTGGCGGTTAGTTGGGGTTGGTCTTTGTCTTGGTTTTACGTGAGAGAAAAACACTGTTCCTGGCTGGTTGGACCAACCAGCCGAACAACGTGTAATATAATAAAAAAGGGTTAAAAAAAAGAATAAAAAAAGCGCGGAAAGTAGACTGCTTCTTACTGTTTGATTACTGTTAGCAGCAGTTCTGGATTGGATTTGATTGGATTGTGGATCGGGTTAGTGGAGATGTCCGCTGCTTTTGTTTTTTTATTATATGGGCCCCACCGTGACCACCAGGGCCAGGGCATCGAGCCTCAAGCCAAAGCACAAACCACCATCGTTTTCAGTCACGTTTCCTCTTCATACAGTACAGAAGACATTAGCCCACACACATCACTGTAACAGTGCCGTATTGAGCTTCTCGCTCCAGGTCCCCTCCATTCATTCACCCAAAGGTTCCACGTGATGATGGCCCTTCACCTCCTGTGACAGCCACGCGGGTTTGCTCAGGGGTCACACGTCACGTCACGTTTATTAGTTTAAGCGCACATGGCTGTTGCCGGATGCCGGAGGAGGAACTCGTGGGCAATAGAATACTCCACCTAGAAAACACGTCACTTGATTATTGCAGTGCTACGCCACGATAATAATAAAAGTTTTCAACGATTCCGCCGAAAAAAGTGCTCGCCGGCGTACCGTAACCCTACCACAATTGACCCTTTTTTGCTGCCGCTCTGGCCTCCTCTCCGGCCAGGCCAGCGGCCCACCTACCAAACGATCTCCACCATCTTGCCATGTGCGCAACGGACACCCAAACTACAGTCGCCATCGCCTGAGCTATCTGCTATCTATCAACATGTTACTCCAATTATAGTACTGTGTACGTACTCCATTTGTGCTGGCACTGACAGTAGCTCGATATGGCCTATCGCAGGACGCGGTGACGCAGCTGGACCAGCTGGACAGCGCGGCGGCGTACATCAAGCAGCTCAAGGAGCGTATCGAGTTGCTGAAGCAGCGGAAGGCGGGGGTCCTGGTCCATCGGCAAGCTGCGCGGTCGCGGCGGCGTCGAGCGCGTCCAGCGGCGGCGGCGTACGGATGCCGGTGATCGAGGTGCGGTACCAGGACGGGACGCTGGACGTGGTGCTCATCAGCGACTCCGGGCGGCCATTCAAGCTGCACGAGGTGATCACGGTGCTGGAGCAGGAGGGCGCCGAGGTGGTGAGCGCCAGCTTCTCCGTCATCGGGGACAAGATCTTCTACACCATCCACTCGCAGGCGCTCAGCACCAGGGTCGGGCTCCAGCTCGACGCCGCCAGGGTCTCACAGAGGCTGCACCACCTGCTCCTCCTTGTCTGATCTGGAATGAAATGAATCTGGTCTGGGAGTTGAGTTGAGCCCCAATGGCTCACGCCGGCCCGATGCATTGCATTGCAGCCACAAGACCCACAACAACATCAGATCAGCAACGTGCTAAGGCCCACAGTGCTAAAGGCGTAGTACTGTAGTACGGAGTAGTACTGTGTATTAGGAACGAAGATAGTCTGAACCTTGCTGGTTTCCTTGCAGTTGTGCATAGGAGTATGTAGGAGCTAGCAAAGCAAAGTAGCAAACAGACTGCCGGGTTTTTTTTCCCCTCCCAGCTCTTGCAACCAAGTCGGTGGTCTACTACTGCCTACTACTTGAATTATAAGTTGTTTTAGCTTTTCTTGGATGTTCTGATCTAGACATAGAAAAATCAAAACAGTTTTATCAATGAAATGGAGAGAGTAAAAGGAAAGTCCATTTGTGTCGTAAGTTTGTAAGTTGTAACCATAAACTGGACACTGTTGGGTAGGCGTTGTTAGATTGATCTCCACCAGGCCAACTGCGCTCTTGACTCGCGCCCTGATCGGGTCGTCAAGCCCACAAATGGCTAATGGGCCCCATCGCATAGAGGAGGTGAGGGCCACAATTTCTGGTTAGGCAGTTCACTACAGCCGCCTCTCCCAACCGTCCAACCCTAGAGCGACCAGCGATGGGAAGCACCAATGGTGTTCATCGTCACCTCTGGATCGTGCCCACTGCACTGCTCCAACCGTCGCTGCCCTTGTGCAGATCTTCACTGTGCCGAGCTCCTCACCACCGACCCTGCCGACACGATGGCGGGCTCCGACTCGATCGTGTGGATCTCTACCTTTCCCCTCTCTTTTCTTTCTCTTCCTTTGGATCTCCGAGTCATGTTGTTTTTCTCAAATGAAAGAGACACTCCCCCACTTAATCTACATCTAGATGATCCTAAAGTACTAACAGGCAGTCGTAGGCTCTTTTGAGAATGCTAGATGTTTTTTTTTTCAAAAAATGATTTCCAAGAATTTTTTATAGTCTTTTTTATGAAATTCCTGTGTTTGAAAAGGACCGTAGTTTTTATACAGAAGAAAAAAGTTTCATGACTGAGCTCACATTTGTCCCTGGCTAGGTGGGTATCAAAACTGCCTAACCACCACTACTTTCACGCTTTCACTTTCACTGACGCTTCCAAATGCATGCATCATATCATCACGTGGTGTTTCGTTTCGTCGTCTTCGCGCAGCAGTATAGGTCCACGTCCACCATTACGTGGCCGGTGGACTTTGCAATAGAGTCGCCGCCGTGCTCGAGCAGGAAACCAACTGCCTTGTCAGCTGTCACAAATAAAGATCCAAACAAACCCACCATCTACAGGATCTATCCTACTCCTAAGTTTTGTGCGTAATATAGTATTATTAACCACGTGTCTGAGGTGCCAATAAACAATAATATCTACGGCTGGTAGCAGTGTCAATAGGGGAAGGGGGTGATAGAGACAGGGAATGAAGCGCTTTGTTCTGCTTCTGTGTGTACGGCCGCAATAACAGGAACGACGGCTGTGTTTAGAGCCCCAAATTCCTCCCCAAATTCCACTGTGAAAAAAGAAGATTCCCCATCACATCGTGAAAATGCGGCACATGTATCAAGTATTAAATGTAGGTAAAAATAAAATATTTACACAGTTTAGATGTACATTGCAGACGATTCTATTGAGCCTGAGTTACGCCATGGTAGGATAATATTTACTACAAACAAACGAAAACGTCTTCTGGTGTTCAATGTGACATACGTCCAAAATTTTGCCGAAAATTTTGGGCTCCAAACACACCCGACGTGTTTTCTAGAAAGAAAACGTGGTGGACTTTCTCACCTCAGGTTGTCTGACAAAGTAGGAGGGACTAGAAGAGTCTAGTCTATTGGACTAAAGACTAAATGAGATTAAAAATTAGTATCTAGTCCTTTTGTTTGAAATTTAGAAACTAAATAAGATTAAGAATTAGTCTTTAGTCCCTAGCCTGAAAGAACCAAATAGAGCCTTAAACTAAAAAAAACATCATATGAAAACCTTATATTGCAGTGTACATGTCTGCAATTTTAATATTCTTGTATGAATTTCTCTAGTTTGATTTGCATCACATATACATGTATGGATATAGGGTGTAACAGGTTTTTGAATTTTCTAAATGACCAAAATATATATTTGAAATGCTTTTTTTATGTGTGCACCTAAGATTTGCTTATATTTTTTTTCGTATACTAGTAAATTTGTCCGTGCGTTGCAACGGGACGTACTATTTATGTAGTTACTGAAATAACTTGAGATTCTTTTGTTCCAATTATTTTTATAGAATATTTGAATTCACACTTCTATAAATAACGGGCTTTTTCATACTTTATTTATACGCCAGCGAGTCAAAGACTTGAAGATTTTAATCAATGACCACATTATACACTAATTTATACATCATGTAGAAAATGATAAACTACCTAAATATATTGTATTTTAATATTACGTATGGATATGTCGTATCGATAATTGGCTATACATAAGTTGTTCTAACTTGTAAAAAAAAGCCATGAATTCACGTCACGTGTAATACACAGAGGTCATAACCCAATACGTCTTGAAATCGCCCTCTAGTGCTTTGCATTCGTTATATCGTGATAGCTCCATGCTTCATTCCAATATTTTTTTTTTTTGCTAGGGCTTCATTCCATTATTAGTACTCGCAACTCGGCAGTGCTGCTGATGCATGAGTAGCCTGCACACATACGACTGATTCGTGCATGCGTGTACGTATGATATGGCAATGGCTGAAGCCTGCGATCGATTCACCGAGGTTTCATCTCTCACTAATCGGTATGCGGTATACGGTATATTGTGTTTTCCAGGCCATGTATTTGGCTCGGCCGTTTATTTATTGTCCACCATATATTTGGTACACGATTCTTTTTGCTAGTGTTGTTTAAGTAGCTGGGATGCAGATTGAATATAACACAAACTCGGAAAGACTACGGACTCATGAACGAGACGTGAGGAGGCGAAGTGAGATCGGACTGGACTCTTATCGATGAATTGGTTTGAGACGCAAACTTTGGACATAGGAAGAAAGGTGATGAAAGAAAAAAAGGTCAAAAAGACTATTTGGATTTGGATTAGATTTGGACAAGGAAAGTCTGGAGTCTATATTTTATTCTCTTGCTTTTGTTATCCGATCGGGACTTGGAGAAGGGAGGAGGTGAAAGAAAAACGGTGGTGAAAAAAAAGTGGCAGAAATTTTAAATACTTTAATAGTAGGTATATATATATATCTATACCTACTAATAAATCTATATCTATATCTATATATACCTACTAATAAAGAGAGAAAATTTCTTGTCACCTTTTTTGGGTCTGCCTTACGCCTACCTGTGTTCTTTGTCGGACCCGGCGGTACTAACGCCGCTTATGCGGCGGGCGCATGCAACCGGTGCCCGGCCCGTCGGCGCTGGATCCACCAGCGTACACCTTGAGCCCGAGTGCCCGGCCCGGTCGCGTTGGACCCGTGTACACCTTGAGCCTGAGAAGTGAGACCTCACGTGCGAAGCGAGACCCGAAGCCCGCAACTGCTATGCACCGTGCGAGCCACCGCCAGCGGCGTCGGGAGCAGAAAAAGAACGAGGCGAGAACGGCGGGGTCCCCACCTGAGACCACTGCAAGCGGGCATGAGCTAACTGTACGTACGCATTTTCTCCTCTTGCCTGCGTATACCCCCAAAACAAACAAGTACGTATATGAGTACTCTAGAGAGAAAAAAAAAAAGAGGCAAGAAAAGACAAGGAAAAAAGAAAAAAAATGGAAGCGCACGTTGTTGTTTTTGTTGTCGTTTCCCTTCCAGTTAGCTTTCTCTGCCTATACTTTCCACCCGTCACTTTCGTATATAAAGTTAGTTCGATGAATTAGAGATTAAAATCTTAATTATTTAATGGGGTTTGCTATATCTCAGTCGCCTGAGAAAAATGTGGAATCTCAGGCGACTGGGACAGCCATTGGATGGAGAACGAACAGCCAGATCTGTTTTTCTGTCTTTGTCGTCTGTCTGTTTCCTACCGGGTCCGAAAATAAACCCGCTAATCCTACACAGCCTACTACCGGGTCCGCCAAAGCTGAACAGGCGCATGATCCAAAACCCGGTAACTGAAGTTTGTGCTCATGCAGCTACCGGCCCAATAAACATACATAACACCATAAACAAAAATTACAACCCAGCCAATTTACTGCTCCCAAGTCCTCTACGGTTCATTCTCAAAAAAAAAAAAAAAAGTCCTCTACGGTTGATCCTCTCTTAATCAGCTCATCATATTCATGCTTATCCAAGCAATTTCCCTTAGGTCGATTGCTAAGCTAAGGAGCTAAGCCAAGGGCCTCACGCGTAGCCTGTTCCCTCCTCTTCCTTCACTCTCCTGATTTCTTCCTTCAGAGCACCCTCTATGTCTAGGTTTCTTGTCCAGAAGAGGTCCTTTCCTAGAATAGATAGCCACAATCAATCATATCAACATGCAGAATTCACATGGCTATTAGTATTTAGCAAATCACAGGCCTCAAGAACAGCACTGCCATTCGAAGCCACTGTACGCACACAAGAGACAGTCATCAAGACAATTGACACTGTATTTCCACCTAATGGCTAATGAAGCTTAAACAAAGATTGCTATTGCAACTTAAGCAAATTGGGATTTAGAGGCAACCAAACCATGGTGCATTGACACAATTGTGCCTCTTCCACAAACATAAACACAAACACACAAGCAAATAAAAAATAGTAGGAACTAAACATGAGTGATGCCCTGGGAGATAACGGAGAGAAAATAAATGGCAGGAAGCCAATTGATCCAACATAGATTAACAAAGAGAACACCATCAAATGGTAATTTTAACCACGCAACAGCACAATTGATCAAGAAATGGCAGGAAGACATATAGTTCTTGCACGGAACAGACCACTGACATTTTTGATAAACCAGAACTGATCGCATGAAAATACAATGCCCACCAATGAACAGATATGTGTCACTAGAAGTGAAATCAAGAAAATAACAAGCAGTGCCAGCTACCAAGTTAACTTACAAGATCCATACCATGATCCAGCGTTAGAAAGAGGTGTTCTCTGCTCTTGGAATTAGAACTGCTGCCTGCAAGTAAGGGCATGTCTCTAAGCATATTGTCGAAATATTGATTCTAGAAACAATCACAAACGGTTCAAAACAGAACAGTCACCACTACATGCCCTTACTATCTCCTGTCCATTAGTTTTCCAACCACATGCACAACTACATGCCCTTCAAATCCACATAGTACAACATTTATTTAGAGAAAAGCCCATCAAATATGGAAATAGAAGGACAACTCACAAATTTTATCTATGAAAGTGTAATCATATATCACTATTTTTTCTATGAAACCACAATCACACATCACAAGAGATCATTTTTAGATGGAAGTACAGAAAACAATTTTTTCAATGGGAGCACTGAGACACTCAAAACAAAAGGCCATGGCACCACGGGGCATTCAAATCGACTAAAACACACGTGGGGAGAGAACAAGAGGTAAGGGAGTGGGCGACTCACTTGCAGATGAGGGAAATTAAACTCACCGGCCAACTCAAGCTCCTCCTTGGTCTCTGCCTCAACTTCTGCACCAAAGATGAACAAAAAGAACATCAAAACAACGGGCAAAAGACTGCAAAATACTTAGCTTCTGCAAGGCAAGTACTAGTTTAGAATGGATAGCTGCAAGGCAAGTACTCACGACACGTCCCTCAGATCTCAATGTCCCTCTATCAACAAGTATTCACCGAACATCCTATGAAAGAACAAGGACTAAATAAGAGGGTGTGGTAGCACAAAGCGCCATCACAAAATTCAAGATATGTTAGCACAAATCACAAGTGACAATTTTTTTTCTATGGAAGGACAATGACAACTAAGACGTGTGTGCAAAACGAATGATCCATATTAGCCCGGCACTTTTCATCTTCTTCCTCATGACGCTTGTTCCCCGTCATCATCGTTTAGCCACTCACTCCCCGCCACCACCCACCACCCCCAGGGGCGCTAGGGTTTGTCGGAGCTCCGATAAACTAGGGCCCCGGCCCTAGCTCGTCGGAGCTCCGGCGGAACCCTAGCCCCCCTCTTCCATCGCAACAGAGCTTTCTATAGGAAGGACAAAAACAGAGCTATTGGCCTACCCTGCCACAGATTAACGAAGGACAAATCTTTCTATAGGAAGGACAAATATCAGAGATATTGGTCTACCCTAGCACAGATTAACAAGTGACAAAGCTTTCTATAGGAAGGACAAATAACAGATCTATTGGCCTTCCCTAGCACAGATAAACAAGGAACAGAGCTTTCTATAGGAAGGACAAATAACAGAGATATTGGTCTACCCTGGCACAGATTAACAAGGGACAGAGCTTTCTATAGGAAGGACAAATGAAAGAGCTATTGGTCTACCATGGCAGAGATTAACAAGGGACAAAGCAACCTGTAGGAAGGACAAATAATAGAGCTATTGGTCTACCCTGGCACAGGTCACAGATTAGGAATTCTTTGATCAATAACAGAAAAGTTTATGTAACCTTAATGGCATGCTGGTTAAGATTTGGTCATCAAGCAACATTCATCTTGTTCTTTAATGGCAGGGTCATCCATTCCTATCCTGAACAAAGCACAATCTTAATATTGCAAATGGTGACATAAGAAATTGCAGATAAAGATATTTGCAACTTACATTAGAGCTGATTGCAACACACTATTTAATTAATTACAACCACACTAATGACTTATATGTTTTAGGAGCAAAGGAAACAAAATAGCAATAGGACAGTAGGTGATTTCGAGTGGAATTCAATGACTAATATGTTCTGTAACACTTTAACAACAACAACCGTAATTCAAAGATGTTCTCAATCCTATCTATTACAAATATCAAATGATCGCACATGTCGAGCACCAAAATTGCAGAGATTAGAGTATGCAATTTACTATTAATGCATGTGCAATAAAAAATTAAAGCATATGCAACACCATAGATTAAATATATGAGATCAGAACACAAGACATTCTATAATGCAGATCAGAACATAGTGGCAAAGTTTTTTTAGAGATCATAAGCAGATACAAGCATGAACCTTGAGCTATAAATTTCAGACAAGCATGAAACTTGCACAGATGTCATGTTCATTAAAATCTCACATATTGCACATGGTCATAACTAAAATTGCAATGCTTGTTACTTACAATTTACATTATTGGTGATTGCAATATATGCCTTTGATAAAGTAAACAACCTAAGATCGACACGATCTCACATTCACTATGAATACTCATGAGTACAGGATAAACAAGTAGATATAGCCCATTCTCCCATTAAATCAACAAAATAAGTGAACAAAATAACTTTCATTATTTTACACAAATCAAAACTGCACCCTGGATAGAGAAAAAATGCCTGCACGCAACCTGAATGAGATGCATGTCTAATGAACTTGCGCATTCAGACTGAAAAAAATTGAACAAGCACGACACATCAAAATTAGCTAATGCATGTCTAATACACACCAAAATCACCGACAAGCAGAGGAATTTCTAGCGCTTGAACTCCAGATGCAGGCGTGAGTGGGCGAGTGGCCAAATGGACAAGCCGTGTGGAGCAGTAGCAACAACACTAGGGAGCAGCATGGGATTGGGGGTGACACGGAGGACAACCTCACCTGCACACTAGGTAGCAGCGAAGGTGGAACGTGGGCAGTAAGACGAACCCTGTAGCAGATCCTACAGAGGCACCACCGGTCGAACCACAAGCAGCTATTGCTAGGAAAGTTATAGTGAAAGGTCGGATATTGCACATGACAAATACAATAATTGCAGTAAATTAAGTGTGCAATTTACTACTAATAAATGTGCAATTAATAAATGTATATAGTTTCTTCAATAACAAACAAAAGCTATCAAAGTACTCAAAAGAAGTAAATTGAGTCTACCTAGCACAGACCTCATAATAGAATTCACAATAAGCACAATCACATGACAGAGACAATTTTTTTACTACGGAATGACAAAAATTTATGTCTTACTCTAAATAACTCAATTTACAAAGATTCTAGTCGCATAATTTGTGGGACTGGATCTAAATCACTCAATTTATCTCCTTCTATTAGTTATAGTAATAGGATAAAAGGAAGGCACAGCTGCTCTGTCAGACTGTTCAAATGGATTATATAGGAGTTTGTGGGTCTCGATTATATTGGATACAAGTTTTGGTTTCATGCTAGTAACTTTGACCGAGAACGTTAGGTGTACTACATACAAGGTTTTTGTGCTGATTTTTTGAACAATGCAACAAGATATAAGTAGCGATATACAGTATAGTCATCAAACAACCTTCATCACTTACCTCAGACAGAGTAAAGGATGATACTTGTCCATTTAAATTCCATGACTGAAGACAGCGACACACAGACAAAAAACAACCGAGAGTACTTCAAGCAAAAGTAAAATTTGCAGAGTCGCAAACCATGGGTAGAACTCCCAAATAACATGTGAAGTATTAAACCAAGAGCTACAGTTAAGGCATGCTAGATAAAGCAATTAAATTAAGATTTAGGCTTGAGATGCTTTGTGCTAGCTGGAGGCTAAAAACTAAAATACATAATAACCTTTGTAGCTTTGTCCATTTAAATCAGGTGATCACTCTACAGAAGAAACACTTCATTGTATTCACAGGCTTGAGGATCATCATTCTATTGAAGAAACACCTAATGAAGGCCCCAGTGGACTACAAACACAAGGAACAGCCAGTTAGTGAGGTCACTATTTATATCACCATACAAACCAACGAAAAACAATAATGTGCTGGAATATTTTTTTCTGTAAGCAGCGAGCCAAACCTCCACGAGAGCAACTAACGAAGCTTCACCCGCATTAAAAGTTGGAGCACCCCATTGAAAGGAATATGGAACTCTGATCCTGTCATTTCATTTGTGGAACTAATCATATATTTTGACAGCAGTCATGGTGACATATGAACAATTGTATTCTCAAAACAGTAAATAGTACCATGATGCGCCACCAGTTAATCTAGAGCGGTCAGTAGATCCTCTTAGTACATGGCGAGTTTTTCTTGTAGATAAATATTTTTTTGTTGATTGTCAATATAAGATCTTAGCCTCCACATATTCGTTCAACAGGTCAACACATATCTATAGATGGCAAACACATATCTCTTTTTAGCGATAATGCAAAATGGTAGATGTTAACCGACATGGAACTTTTCCAAAAAAAGTCACTCTGACAAGTCCTTTAAGTAGTTTCTAGGAACAAGATAAGTTATAGTACCCTTAGATAAGTAGTTTCTTATAAAGTCCCTACAGCTACTGCACGAAAAACCAATGCAGCTACAGAACAAACTACAAATTGCAATGCTAAAGATTGCATTACAGTACTGCCGACTAGATACTGGCTGGTACTACTAGTATAAACTAAAACAAACTGCAGATCATTTGAAACAAACTGAATATTTGAAAGGCTTGACGCTTCGAGGAATACGAATATCTGAAAAGGCGTAAAGGAAATAAATGGTACTAGACAATCAACAGAGATGGAGGGAAGAGCAACACAAGGAAGACCTGAACTTTCATATGCAGTCAAACCATAATGTGTTCCTTAAAAGCATGACAAGATCATGCCAACAACCGAAGGAGGCTCAACTAGAATGATTGCTAGAACTTAATCTGTCAAAAACAAATAGGTAAATCAAAGCATCGCTAGCACTGACATTTAGAGACAACCACACACGTAACATAGGAAATAGATGCAGTCTATTCACGTATACCAGAGCATGCAGCAGCAGAGCGCAGCCAAGCTGCAGATCAAAAGCACCCAGCGCAGACAAATACTTGGTGTAGACAAGCACAAATCACAATTAACAGAGGAAACAGACGCAGGACAGACTGAATAGTAGAGCAAGTAAGTGTCAATGACATCAAGCTGTACCCAGATGACCCTTAGTGCATAACTGAAACTAAAAATACAGGCCTCTAGGATTGATGTGAGAGGATCCACACCATACACCTTGACCTTACTGGTGAGGATCTAAGTCAAATGCATCAACACACCAGGAGGCAATGAACTATGGTACACATTACATAATAATTCCCTAACCATCAGACTTGCTAGGCACTTTGATAGGTTCACAATTGCTACAAAATGCTAGAAAGCATCAATGGAACTAATAATAGGTTGGATTAAGTAAACAACCCTAAAAAAATGTGTTGCTTCTACACTGGACGACCATTTCCGTTTATTGAGAAGAAGCGAAGCAAAAAGATGGGGAACCAAATCGAACAGATTCTCATGACTGGAAGGACAAGGACGAGATGGGCGGCCCAGCGAGATGAGCATTTTTCCTCTCCTCTCTCAATCACAGTACGAACAGGCAGCGGCAGCAGGACAACACTTGTGGATCTGAGAAGCAACAACAAGAGTAAGGGGCAAAGACAAAGACAAGCGACAATAATAGAATGGTGGTTTGCCTCGCTTTGCATGTCTTCTCGAAGAAGGGAAACCACTCGCATCGCTCCGCTCCAAGCCACACCAAGCAAAGAAATCCCCACCACTCACCATTTTGCCATTCTGATGAATTCCCCACCACACAATACAAATCCCCCATGCAATCCCGAGAGACAACACTCGATCTAGTGAACTAAGCCATATAGAATGGAACCACAGATTATTGGAACTCGAAATGCTTCGAGTCAATCGGAAAGTCACAACACTGTGAAGCTAGCAGGCATGCACAGGAGGGGAAAACCCTTCCCAATGTTCAAATTAAATCCCCACTCCACGTCTCACCTGGTGCCGGTAGTTCCAGTAGCCGTAGGAGCCGGCGACGAGCACTGCCCACCTCGTTCTCAGTCCATCCTCTTCAACCGCTGGAGCACAAGTAGAAGCAGCAGCGTCACCCCCTTCTTCGTCGGCATCCTATCAGTGGCTCCCACCCACAGTCGGCCCCATCCACAGCTAGTGCTCCATGCGCGGTGGGAGGTTGCCGGGGAACGGAGGAGACGGAGGAGCGGGCAGATCTGAGCGCTCGCCCGAGGGACTGAGAGGACGGCGGTGGAGAAGATGGGGGCAGAGGGGAGAGAGGGAAATAACGACACACAGGCAAGGCGCTCGTGGCGCAGAAGGCGTGGGATGGGGGAGGACCACCCGGCGACGGGCTCGATTGGTGTTAGCGGGTGCATGCCGGACCCAATCTATATAACTCCTTTAAACGTGAGGATGCCCGGGCACTGTGCATCTACAGTGCTCTTTGTGAGTATAACTACAGTTCAGCACAGTGCCATGCCCTCAGCCGGATTCGATCTGCATCCTACCGTAAGGATAGCTGCGCCCCTCGTGCTGCGGGCACCTCGCAGCTGCGCGCGATTTCTTTAGGCCGCCCAGGCCCTCCCTATATGCCTCTCCCTTGGTTTACAACCGAGCTAGAAGCAAATGGGGTGGTACTAATAAAACTGCTAATGCCTCCAAGTCTGAACTCGAGTGTCTCACTGCCTCACTGGTCACTGCGCACTCTGCTGTGCGGGCCTGGCCCGTTACTCAGTAAAATTCACTCCCTGCAAGTCCAGCCCATCAGAAGATGACTGCATGAGAGTATCATTCGTTGTTCCTTCTTTCTCTGCCTTTACACGTGTTTTCTTTTTTTGTTCTTTCTATAAACATTTGGATGCTGATTACGAGTTTTATTCTTAACTAAAGAACATCACGTGTGCACGTCATCAGCCCAAATACAAATTCCTATGGCCACCCAAAAAAAAAACATACACGAAATAATGAAAATCCATTTTCCTTTTAACAAAAAGAAAAAACAAAACCCTACCCATATATTTTCACCTCCACTGCATACACCAGATTCCACAAATATATTCCAAAGAATAATCCATAAATCTTTCACTCAATTCCACTTTATAATTCTTCTAAAATCCGCCTCACTCCACAGAAGCTCCAGCGCCGCACCACCTCCCGAGGCTACAATCCAAACTTATATTTTGCGAAAGTATTATAATTCTCTAATTCTCTCCAGCATGATTCTCACTAATTTCATACGCGAAAGAATTGGAAAAAAATACTTTATCAATAATATACAAACAAGAACCACCTTTCAAACTTTGCTCAATAATCTACAGTCAACAAAGTAACCCGCAACCCATGCTAATCCATACACATGTACCTACCCACGCGAAGCGTGGGGATTCCAGCTAGTAAGAACCAAAACACGGACCCAATACAGACATGGACAGACAGAAGCGTCCCCTCCTCGCTCGAACGCGTGTCGCCTGAACGTAGCCAACAGAAATCGGGCGACAGAGCAATAGGAAAAATGTTATTTAATTGTCTTGAACTTATGAGCCATACTATTGCGAGTTAGATGGTGTATGTCTAACCAACATTTGGAGTGTATTTGAACAACGATGTAAGATATGAATCCTGTTGCGATGCACGAGCACTCGGAATTGATAATATGACATAGAACAAAATGACAGAACTAATTGAAATGAGTGTGTGTCATGTGGTCACGCAATGATAATTTTTGCTACACGAATCAATCTATTGACATGTTTTCATCCCGGTATAACGCACGGGCAAAACATTCTATCTCTAAAATCTCGAGGGTCATATATAGCCAACAATAGTCATTTGCTATATGGTTTTGTAAAATAACAAGTCTGTTGTAGATCTCTTATTTCTTAAGAATTTTCTATATAAAATAACTAAATAATGGAATAGCTCTAGGAGTTTTGCTCTTAGTATTGTCTTTTTTAATTCTACTAGCAAACGTGCATGTGCATTGCAACTGGTAAATATATTATAAACTATTTATATTTCTTTTCTCTTGTGAAAAATTGAGTGTTGAAGCCGCCGCTAGAGCTCCGAACCTCAACACGGCCAGAAGCCCAGGCCGGATGCGCCGCACATATACATAGATCCTAATTTTCATACCCAAAAAGCCCAGCAACCTCAATCCAAATAGAGCCCGCCGCCGCCCGCCCCGATGATATCTGCGGCGAACAAGACCCGAGCGAGAGTTAGGTTGCCGCCGGTAGGGATTGCGGGTCCCTAACGAGCCACGGGGAAAGGGCCCTTGCCAAATGCCGTCGGGGCCATGGCACGTCGGCGAGCTCCACCCTCCATGCGCTAGCCGCCACCCGGCGTGGCCCATGCTAAATCCTCGGCCACCAGAGGCACACCCCTCGCGAGGGAGAGCCGGAGACGCCGTGTCGGGCCCGTGGTTTATGAGAGACACTCACCCTCGCTTGACTGGTGTCAAGATATGCGATCTCGGCGTGGCGTGGAGGAGGTGGAGGAGGAGAAGGAGCGCTGTGAAGATCGCCAAAGCAAAGTCGACTTTCGGCGGCGGTGATGGAGATTTGGGAGGAAGAGCAAAGGAATGTGCTTGCGGTTGGTAAACTTCTAATATATAAGGATAGACAGAGTACGTTCCAATAGACTCCATACTTCTTTGGGAAAGAGAAATCGGAGGAGAAAAAAAGTGGCTATAGAAAATATAGCCTTTTAAATGAAATTTGCAAAATAGGTAAAATATAAATAAGCATGAAAACTTTTGTTCACATTTCTTATTAGTGTTTGGTAATTATTTTCTCCGTAGCAACGCACGGACATGTTTCCTAGTAGATATAAAAGCTGGATACCTTGTATAAAAGCTACAAAGAGAACTAACAAAAACTTAAAACTGAATCAAGTGGGAGCCTAATTGGGCCAACCATATGCGACCCAAACTGGAAGCCTAGTCGGCCCAACCACGTGCAGCCCAGCTTGGAGTCCAAATCGTAACGGCAGTTTTATTGTGTTGTGGGTATGGGTATGAATGGGCCGGGGCCAGCGCATTCTGTCCGCCTGAGTTTTTTTTCAGGATTGCTAAACTACACACGTGTGTTTTTTTGTGTGTGGCAGCACACGATTTTTTTTGTTCCTCCGATCATCATCGTGCGTCCGTAGTTGGCACCCTCGTTTGTGTATCTGTCATAGAGGGCCCACAAAGTTTTCCCGTTGTCGCACCCGTCAACACAAACACGGACGACTCCAACCTCGCTCGCACTCGCAGCCACTCCTCGCCGCCGCACCTCTGCCCACCAGGCCGCCACCTTCTTCCGGGCTCCGGCGATGTCGGCGGCGATCGGGGGCGCCAAGATCTACGGTTTCCGGGGGCTCGGCGGCGCAGCTCCCCAGGTGCGCGGATGCTCGGGGGAGATTCCTCGGGCTGGGGTGTTCGGGGTGCCACCAACCACCATTTCAGGGCGCTGCGGCGATTGCTCCGGCGAGCTCGTGATTCGCCGTCGCGGACTGCTGCCGAAGGTTTGTACTCGATTCCGCTTCGTTGTAGTGCCTATATATTTTGTGGTTGTGGTTCTGTACTGTGTTGAGGGAAGGGGAAATGTGTTCGTCCTCGGTTCCTCCCGGTGATTCTGTCGCGGTCGCTTCGATTCGAGAGGTGACCTTGGGGCTGCGCCCCTCCCCGTTTCTGTGCATCTCCTCCCTCTCACTAATTCAGTTTTTGTTGTGTTGTGGCCATCGCCGCGCGCGCGGCGCTTGTGTGGCGGCCCGCCGTCCGCCATCCGCCTGCAAAGGGGCAACGGGCAACAGAACGAATCGGGGAGGGGCGCAACACACCCAGTCGAGCCGCGACGGGTCGACATGGGTCGTGACGGGTTGGGGGCACGTCGAGCGTGCATGCTGTCGGCAGGCAGCATCAGCGCTTGTACTGGATTGGAGTCTGCGTCTCTGTGGCGAAGGTTTGTGCCTGCTACATCCCAAATTGCTCGAATCCTCTGGCTATCTTACCTGATATGTTGTTGTGCGCTCTAGGAATTATGCTGCATGCACCAATTCAGTTAGCTGTTGATTTAGGATAGATTTCAGCAATAGAGCAGGCTACCTGATGCTACTCTCTTCTTTAATCCTTTTCCTCCTCCTCCTCCTCATTAAAGCTTACTCCTCATGGCTGCATCCTTTTTAAACTGCATTCAGTTTCAGTGTTAGGCCCCAAGCAGTAGCACTAGGATCCTGTACTGTAGCCATTCAGGCATTTACACCAGAAAGACAAGAATGAGGGAACATAATTGCACTATGTATTAGGGTGGTTAATTTAATTTACAGACGTCGTTTCTGAAAGTGAATTATTAGTAGATGCCCAAGTAATGAGCCATTATTTTAATCTGAAAGTGAATTCCTGAGTTCGATGCTTTTATCCATGATCTTCTGATTTTGATTGTAATATAGTAGACAAATAACAAGTTGTATATGTACTAGACAATGCAATGGAAGCAAATCAGTTCAGGGTGCCACACTTTCATAACTTTCAGACTTGTGCTAGTGCTGTGAGTTGCTCTGGAAGCTGCTTGTTGTCTAGGGGTACAACTTGATGTCATCTAAATGTACTTGCTCCACTGTTCAGTCTGTTCTGCATCTGTTTCCATGGCATAGCATGTGGTTCCTATTGTGCTACAACTGTGATCATGCAGATACTCGTGATGACTTGTTTATTTCAGTATAATTCAGTTGCTTCAATGTTTGCATTAATAATTAATATTTCCTGTGCTTAACCCATTGAGCTGTAACTGCTTAATGCGGTCATCCAAAAATTAGTCATATGGCATCACTGCATTACCACAATCCGTTTTGGAGTGGCATTTGTTTGAATTCTTGTCTTATACTCTCTCCGGTCATTAATGAATGACGTGACCAGAGGTAGTATTAATAAAACTAATGTTCCCATGAATAAACAACACAATGTTTTTGACAGACATATTGTTATTTGATCTCCACAAACATGCTTATAGTTGTTTATCTGTATTTGCTTCGGATGGTTGATTAGTTTTACCAATGAGATCTCTCAAAGTTGTGCATTAGTTTCAGTTTCCACGTTACTTAGAATTTCTAGATAAGTATCTCGGAGCCACTAAATTCACGGGAAGGATCTTCTCTGACAAAGGGAATTTCTGATTAAGGTGGTAGAGACTAGAGAATCTGTAACCTATATGCTTACATGTGGGCTTGATAGAATAAGAGATAGCCAGATAGGTGTTCTTGCTGGGATAACATACTAGCATGGATACATAGGTTACTTTGTAAGTTGATTTTTCAGGACATGTCAACATTTCTGTGTTATATGGTGTAGCACATTGAAATGTAGATTGTTTTCTTTACTGAAATCCTGCTTTTGTTTCATTGATACATTTCAACTGGAAAGGAAATTGTCTGTTATGATCAATAGATACATTTCAGTAATAAACTAGTATCAGGGGCTGCCTTTTTGATTCAGTAATAAATTGTCTGTTATTTTTTCAACTATTTTTTTTTTTCAGTATGTTGCTCATCAGTGAAGTGCATGGGTCACTGATGTGTCCTCTAATTGTGTAATTCTGTTTGTGCACATATTTTCAGTTTCAGTTTCATTATGTTTGTGCACATATCTGTAAGAAAAAGGCAACACATTAGTTCTTCTGTTTTTACTCCAATCTGTAGTTCATAGACTTAGTTTCAAGTTCATTTTAGTTATGAGTTCATCTTTAGTTAATTCTTTGTATTTTACTATATTGCATCCATGTATTTGGTGTCGCCTAGCTTTCTACGACTCCACCTGCAGTAGCAATGTATATATAAACACCAGCTAGCAAATGAGCAAGTTGTGTAAAGAAATTATATGTAGCTGCTACTCTGTTAGGTCTCATTGCACGAGTGAGTGTGTTGTGCATCTTAATTCTGAACTGACCATTCTACCAAAGAGAGAAATAGACCAGCTTTATTTGCTTTGTCTCTCTGTCTCTGTGTGCATAACCTGCTGCTGTGCTTCAGAAGGCCGCCGGCTAGGGTACCTTGTTTATCATTTTAATTGCTCTGTGCACATAGTAAATGCTTTTTTAAGTATCTTCTATTGGTAAATCCTATTATCTTTCAGTTTTAATCATTATTTTTCTTTAGTTTCTACCATTGTCAATATTCATCAATAGCTTGTTACAGCCGGTATTACGACTGTAGTTGTTAGTATGTCTAATTAGTCATGAATATCTTGTCAGTATCAATATTCAGTCAATGGTGGCGGCTGGCAGTAGATATTTTATTTTCAGTTTAATTTGTTTTCTTGATTTTGAGGGTGTTGGCTGATAGTAGATAGGCATAGTGAGGCTGCGGCGGCTTTTTTGCATCTCGTGTAGCAGTGTAGGCCCAGCAGCTCTAGAGGACATTGGTGAGTAGGATGACATGCTATCTCAGTTCAACATCTAATTTGTTTTATTAATCGTCAAATCGGCTTGTTGTCATGTACCTAGAATTCTGTTTGATTAAGGAAAAATAACCACATGAGAATTTCTTTTGTTTTGTGTTAGTTGAGAACTAAAAACTAGGAAAGTAGACTAAACAAGGCATTGTAATATGTTGTTTACCTCATCCATTTCATAAAATTGGACCTGTCCTTGTGATGGTTCAATTAGGGAATCATATGGATGCTGTGTGAAAATAAATATTTCAGTAGTTAAACATAGATGTTTGAAATTAAGATTGCCTCTAGTTGTATTGATACATGATTATTTTCAAGTAAAATTTCACCTGAGTATGATGCTGCATCATTTGTAGTGTTTGTTGCCATTTCTTGACGCCATCTGGGTTGTGTGGTCAAACCTTGGATATGAGCTCCCACATGCATTCTAAGTGTTGCTATCCATAGCCTGAGTTGTCTGAATTGCTTTGTAATGCATTGTCAGTGTTCCCCAATTTCTTACTTGTGCCTTTTTTTGTTTGCATATATACATAGAAATCTTAAAATCTTATTGGATAAATGTATGCATTGCATAGATATCTATTTATTGTCCTTCCTTGAAATCTGATATCTCTCATTATGCATATAAAGATAGAAAAATGTTTATTGTCACTTGTCTGAAGCAAGGCTCTGTATGTTTTTTTTAGAAGCAAGGCTCTAGTACTATCTTGGGATATATGTAGAAGCAAGGCAGAACCATTGTAGGGGCTATACTTTGATAAGAAAGATCAGTGATACGGGTTAGTCCTAGAGCTTCTATATGCAGGTGGGGACTCAAGTAGCAGCACTTTGTATTAAATGCAGAGATTGCCCCCCCTAGTAGGCAATGGGTTTTGGGTCAAATCTCTTTTGGAAAAAACATCATGCCCCCTAATAGGCAATTGGTTTTTGGCCTTTTTGTCTTTAGAATAAACAGATTGCCCCCTAGTAGGCAATGGGTTTTGGGTCAATTCTCTTTTCAAAAAAAAGATCATGCCCCCTACTAGGCATTGGGTTTTCTGGCTTTTTGTCTTTTCAAAAATAAAAAGCTGCCCCCTACTAGGCAATGGGTTTTTGGGCATTTATCTATTGGAAAAAAAGATCATGCCCCCTACTAGGCAATGGGTTTTTGGTCTTTTAGTCTTTAGAAAAAAATTTGCCCCCTAGTAGGCAACGGGTTTTGGGTCAATTCTCTTTTTGAAAAAAGATCATGCCCCCTACTAGGCGATGGTTTTTGTAGGTGTGCCCATATTTTGTGTATGTCGCCCAAATCTGTATTTGTGCCCAGCAGCTGCAAGGTTAGATGCAGAGCGGCCGTATCTGTTGTGTTGTTATCGTCGCCGCAACTGTGGCTGTGCTGTGCTGTTGTCATCGCCGTGACTATGGCTGTGTTGTGCTGTTGTCGTTTCCGTGGTCACGCTGGCCGGCGATGGGGGAGGAGCCACCATGGCCGCCGTCGGAGTAGGCGAACGTGTCGTATCATCGCCGTGACTGTGGCTGTGTTGTTTCTTCGTTTATTGTGATTTGTGCTAGCACACACCATATTATTGTGATTAAGCCATTAGAAAGTCTAGTTTCAGCTAAAAGACTAAAATTGCAGGTGGTCTGAAATTAACGCTCCTTGAGTTATGCAGTTTCACTATGGCAATTGTCTGATTCTTTCTGTTGCACTGATGGCTACAACACGGATATCCTAGCTGTTGTTGGTCTATAGCAAGCTAGTATTAGCTTTGTGATAGTTTCAGTTATCCTATTTATTAGGTTTCTAACTTTTCAGTTGAGCGTGAATGTGAATCCTATCTGTTACTAGTTTCTGAATTAGTTGCTGAAATCGCCTTTTGTGCTACTGTATGGAACCACAGTACCATAGTTTATTTTTTTAGTTACAGCTAGTGCTTTTAGGTTTGCTAGCCATTGAAGTTAGAACACCCGGCTACAGTTAATTTTATCTTGTAAAGTTTGATCACTAAGCATGTTTATAATTGTTTTCAGTAGTGCATATGATGGGCTGGTGGACAACTGCTGCAAGCAAATTTAGTATGAGTTGCACACAATATGTTATTGAGATGCAAGATGACACTTGTATACATGGAACATCCCATTATGTGTAATATATTTTAAAACACCTCATCATATTCATTGTGACTAAATTATATGCATCTCATATTTGTGTTTTCCTGCAGTTATTATGTGCTTGTTTTAGGGTTGACATTCCTTTTGTCATTTCTGTAAAGTTATCTGAGAAACTGGAAAGTAGGACTCAATTCATTGACTGCTAACTCCTTTGTTGATGCAGTACATCTGACAAGAAACTGAAATGGTCCTTTTGATGCAGCCAATCTTTAGAGGAGGGACAGTGACCTGGAGGTGATGCTGAGGAAGACCTGAAGGCAAGCGAGAGCTTCCTGAACCAGATGCTAGAGGTGCAGCCGTTTGATTCATATAGAGCCGAAGGTCCTTGAATTCGTTCTACTGGATGTTTGGAAGCCAAAGTTGCCCGAGGATCCTTTTCTTCAAACCAAGGATCTAGTACACCCAATCTTTTACATGACCTTGAAGACTACTTAACATTTCTGCTAGGACTATTAGAAGGTGAGAAACAGTTTAAAAAATGTTGGTCTTCTCTAGTGATTATTTGTTGACATGGCAAAAACTAGGAATTGAAATGTCTAATCTTTTATGTGCTTGATTGCCTGTGGTGCAGCAAGCCTTTAGTATTTGTTCTTCTCTAGCGTACGTTTTTGTTCTTGTTTGTGGGCTACAGATTTATAAGTGGACAATTGCAACAGAAGACAAGGAGACAGTTACAATCGGACAGAATTAGTCTGCTACAGATTTGTGTGTGCTACTTATGTAAAGAACACAATGTTTCCCCCCTCGTAGGAATTTGTGTGTTTCTATAAGAAAAGCCACACGTTTTTTTTTTTGTGCACGTCTTTGTTTTTGCTTGGCTGGAAAAATTCGTGTGCTAACATGCAAAGAAACACATGAATTTTTCCACTCCCAGGATTCATGTGTTTTTCTTCCCAGAAATCACACGTGTGCTCAAAACTCCACAAAACACACATGTGTGAGGTAGACAGTTTTTACTTCATATTATTAGCGGCATTGAGCCGAAATCAGATTACAGAGTTCAAAAACAGCATCCTGCAACAGGTGCGTGAGCTGGCAGCTGCTGTGATGACCATTGAAATTACATGAGGTGCAGACAAAGCTTACAGCTGAGGGAGGCATGTTTGGTTTTTATTTCCTCAGTTTGTACCCACCTTACTGATGTTTAAGTAGTGTGGTGCACCTCTCAAAAAAAAAAAAAAAAAAAAAAAAAAAAGCTGAGCAGGCAGCTGTTTAGTTTCTAATTCTCAACCTCTCAAAAAAATTTCTCGTAAAAAGAATCTCTGAAAAAAAAAAGTTTCCAATTCGCAAAAAAAAAAAAGAGGAAGAGTTGTTTAGTTTTTCCGTTGCCGAGAAGCCGTAGGCGGCGGCGGCGCCGCCCCTCTACTGGACCGCCGCCCCTCCACTCTCCCGACCGTTGGGCTTGCCAACGTTCCAAATGTCACGTGACCCATCTTCTTTTCCCCACCTCTGCTCTCTTCTCACCTCGCGCTCCTCCCCTTCCTCCCTCCCCCCCTCCTCCTCGTAGGTTACCGTTGGTGCGACGCAGCCCCACCCCAGCTGCTAAACCCGCGACCGAACACTGGGTCCCGTCTGGAGCTTGCCTTGCCCACGCTTGTCCCGTCTGGAGCTTGCCTTCCCCACGCCGCCGGTAAGAGCAATTCTTGAATCTTGATGACAACGGATCGATTCGTCCCGAGAACTTTCCCTCCGATCCAATTATCTGTTCTTTCCGTGCAATTGGTCCGATTCGATTTCTCTGCCGTTCCTTAAATCGCCCTGTTCGATTTCGCCAAGAACAGCGTTTGTAAGGGCACATTCTTTCTGCGATCGCGTGAACTTGATGTGTAAAATCCTCTCTTTGAGTTCTGACACAATCGATCTCTGCCGCCGGCTGCGAATCGAATCGTGAAGATGACGACGACGCTGTCGTCCGGCATCCTCCTGAAGCTCCTGGACGGCATGAAGAGCGGTGCCGCCAAGCCCGTGGGCGAGCACCGGACGGCGGTGCTGCAGGTGACGGACATCGTGCCGGCGGAGCTGGACGAGAAGGACCTCTTCCCCAAGCACGGCAAGTTCTACGTCAAGGTCTCCGACGCGTCGCACTCCATCTACGCCACGCTCCCGATGGCGCAGGCCGATCTCGTGCTCTCCAACAAGCTCCGCCTCGGCCAGTTCGTCCACGTCGACCGCCTCGACCCGGCCTCCCCATCCCCGTCATCGTCGGCGCCAGGCCGCTCCCGGGCCGCCACCCGCTCGTCGCCAGCACGCCTGACCCGGCCGGGATGGCCAAGCCCGCCGCGCCGCGCAGGGGGTCATGGGGACCCGAGCAGAACGCCGCTATCAGGCCTACCACGCTCAACTTCGACGCCGAGAGGATGACGCCGATCAAGGAGCGCCCGGCCCTGTCGACTCCGGTCAAGAACCACGCCGCGACGCCTGGCAGGGACCGCGCGGGCGCCGCGACGCCTGGCAGGGAGCGGGCCGTCGCGGCGTCGCCGGCGATGAGCTCTGCATCCGTGAGGAAGAGCAGCAGCGTGCTGCCCAGGCTAACAAGGAGCAAGACCTTCGTCGCCGACAGGGACGACCAGCAGCAGCATCCCAGGAGGATGCCCAAGAGCCCATTTCCCACGGTACGGTCAGCCTCAACTCAAGAACATCGGGAGCAGGTCCCTTGTTTACTTTCAGACCTACAAATCAGTGTTTGTGTCGTGCAGGAGAGGAGCTCGGCGAGCTGTACAGCCTCGAGGGCGATGAGGAGAGTTGCCGAGGAAGAGCCCGGCTCGCCTCCCTCTGATGATGAACTCGGCAGCTCGGCCACATCCACCAGAAGCGACCGGCGACAGTTACTCGCGTGCCAGTGCCGGTGGAGCTCAATCTACTCGGCAAGGTACGATGGTATCTAGATTAGCAGTAATGCCAGTAAACCACCAATCTTGAGTCTTCCTTGTCTAACGAATTTTGCTGTGTGCTGGATTCAGGACGCAATGGAGCAGAGAGAGCAGGCGCAGAAGATTGCCCTGGAGGCACTGCGCAACGCATCAGCCACGGAGAACGTCGCTAGGATCTACAAGTATGTGATTTCTCTCGTACTAGTGTTCTGGCAGCGATTGCCGATTGTGAGTGGGGAATGTAATAAAGATGGTCACTGATATCGCTCGTTGCTGTACAATCATCATTACAGGTTGTTCTCGGAATTGAGCAAGAAGGCGAGGCCAGAAGCGCCGGCAAGCTGTTTTGAGAGCTTCCTCAGCTTCCACAACGAAGCCGTGCAGGCCGTGACGGACATCGAGGCGGTCCAGGCGGCCACCTCGATGGCCGCGGCCGTGGCTAGTGACGAGCAGCAGCATCACGAGGACGCACCACCGCCGGTCCTGCAGGAGATAGCCCAGAACAGGGCGGTGGTGCGTCGGAGGGGCATTGGCTTGGGGGCGTGTCCAAGTCGGTGTCCTTCGCGCCCGGCACGTTGGACCCGAAGCAGGACGATGGCGGCGGCAGAGCCATCCGCAGCTCGAGTGCCAGCAGGAAGTGCCTCGCCATGGACAAGATCGGCGAAGATGGTGGCGACGAGAAGAGATCATCTTGTTCTGCTCCGTCCTCTCCTCTGGGGTCCTCGCTGAAGCTGGCCAAGCAGATACAGGCCAAAGCAGGGGGCTGGTTCATGGACTTCCTTGAGGCCGCGCTGGAGATCGGGCTGAAGAAGAGCAAGACGTCTGCCATGGGGGACGGGCGCAAGCAAAGCAGCTGCTCTTGCCCGCAGTCTCTGATGCTGCGGGTGGTCAACTGGGTGGAGATGGAGCAGAGCGGCGGCGGCGGCGACAGCAGAGGCAGGAAGACTCACCCAAGAGCTGCGGCCGTTGCGCGGAAGCTCAGAATCAAGGCCAAGAACCCTTGCTGAGGTGCCCAAACTCCGATTTTAGTTTGTCTCTGATTCTTTTATCAGAAGGGGTAGTGTGTCTCTGATTCTATTGAGAGAAGGGGGGTACCCAAATAGAATCTGCAGAATAAGAAGGTGCTTGCCTCCATTGTTCTTGTTCAAGAGTCACGACATAGTAGATTGTTTCAAGTGTTCTTGATGTAGGATGGCTTGTTCTCCCTGATCACTGATCTAATCAGCAGCAGAACAATGGAGGTGCTGTACCGTAGTTACGATATTCAGTGTTTGTTGAATTCTCTGTTCATTCTTATTCTTTGCTTGTATGGCTGATTCGGTCAGTCAGCAAATTGAAATCAAAATTCTAGCTAGTTACTGCAAATGGAGATGTCCTTCACAGTTTATTCTGCCTAAATGGAGATGTCTTTCTGTCAAACTAAAAGTTCATGATCATCCTTGTCATTTTAAGGAATAGGGAAAATGTTTGGAAGCACCAGTCTGAACTGAACAGATATATCTACATAAATGTTTGTTCGTTAAAAAAAAAAAATTGCATACAGAGAATGATCAAGAGGCCTAATTTTAGCCTGATACTAGTACGTCTCTTTAACTGTCTTCAACTATGCTTATATTGTGATTCATCTCCCCGCATAACATGATAGCAATGCTGGACGCTGGATTTCAAAACTGGATATTCATGAGTAAATTATAGGGAAAAGTCTCTTGACCCCTTTCAACTATAGTTGTGATCCGATTTATCTCCCCAAACTGAAAAGCAAACGTTTTTCCTCCTTTAACTATTATTAAAATAGGTTGTTTGGAAGCAGCAGTCTGAACAAATTTATCTCCATACATGTTTGTTCGTTCAAAAAAAAAAAAAAAAAAAAAAAAAAGCATACTGAGAATGATCAAGAGGCCTATCTTAAGCCTGATATTACGTCTCTTTAACTCTCTTCAACTATATGCTCATATTGTGATTCCTCTCCCCACATAACATGATAATAATGCTGAACGCTGGATTTCAAAACTGGATATTCATATCATAGTTCATAGGAGTAAATTATAGGAAAAAAAGCCTATTGTTCTAATCTGATTTATCTCCACAAACTCAAAAGCAAATGTTTTTGCTCCTTTAGGGGGTATTTGGATTCTTAGGACTTATGACTAGGGACTAGAGCCCCTCTTGAAACACTACTGGACTAGGGACTATTAGTCCCCATATTTGATAAGTTAGAGACTAAATGAGGCTAAAAAATAGTCTCTAGTCCCTAGTTTCGAGGGAACCAAACATGCCCTTAATTATTGAAATCGGTTGTTTTTTCCTCCATGAGTGTCTATTAGAGTTCTTTAGTTTAATAGGGAACATATCTGGTGCAAACCACAACTTTCGTCAAAACCCATGCAAACCACAAAGAAAAAAAAGTCGTCTAAATTCACCAAAGTTGTCTAAATCGGAACTACAATAACAGTTCATGGGAGGTCAAATAGACTTTAACAAAAAGTAAAATTAAACAAAATAAATCTTCGGAAAATACCAAATTGCTTCCCCTCTCAAGCTCCCTCAAAAAGTGGTGTTTTAGTTTTGTGCTATGTATATATTATTACGGGTTCAATTGGCAAATTGCTTCCCCTCTCAAGCTCCCCCCCACTGCGTGCTATGAAACTGGTTTGCACCACATGTCCTAGCTCTTGTAAGCTACGCCACATGGAGACAAGGGAAGAGATGGACCGGAATGGTACAATATACTAACATATTACTTCCTCCGTCCAATTAAGTTTGTCGCCGGATTTTTGTCTTGTCTTGTTTGATGATTCATCTTATCTAAATTTTTTCTTGCACAAATATAATTTATTTTGTTATGACTTATTTTATCAATAAAGATACTTAAATATTGATTAATTTATTTTATTATTTACATATAAATATTTTGAATAAGACGGATGGTCAAACATGGAGTTGAAAAATCAAAAAACGTCAAAGTACGGAGGGAGTATGAAAGTATCGAGCTGTATGTGTAATTTACAAATTTGAAGATGATGAGTTTGAAGATAATCAAACTAGATAACTCGGTATAAGTTCTACTAGAGCTCCCACTCTTTTGCTATCCTCCAGTTGGATTGTAGCCTGAAACAACTCAGATCTTTCTAGTATTTCATTCGGCCCGACACAGGAACGAACCAGTTGGGCGAGGAGTCGTGGCGGCTCCGTTTTTTATGGAACCGTGGGACGGGGTACTGCAAGCACGAGGAATGGAATATACCTTGCCTGGAACGTTCCTCCTCGCGCTTCTGTTCCCCGAGGCCCCACTGCGGCACCGGCAACTCCCTCCCAGACGTTACGGCTCATTGCACTCCTTCATGCTACTGTCAGGTGGTCCCACTAGACGTTGGACCCACATGGCATCCAGGTAGGCAAAGAAAAACAAAGTGCGGCCACGCGATTGCCTTGCCCACGGGTGGGCGTCTGCTTGGCACGCAAAAGGCAAGGCCAAGGACGAAGGGCAGCCACCGAACCGGTGGAGTTGGAGGCCCGACCCCACACGCTGCCACCTAATAAAAATGGGGATTCAAGTCGCCCTTTTTCATAATTAAATAAAAGAGTAACGTAAAGCCTTCCAAATTCCAAAACCATCGCTTTCCAAATTCCAAAACCATCGCTGGCAACCCTAGTGATTAAATGGGAATTAAATCTTTTGTTAACAATAAATAAAAAGATAAAGGTAACGGAACCCTCCATCCAAATCCAAAACCAATCTAATCTGCTCTCCTACTAATCTCGCATCGAAGAAAGAGCGAGCAATGCCATTGGCGAAATCCTTGGACATTCCCGTTACGCATCCCTCTCCTCGTAATCTTTTCCTTGTCTGCCTCCCCACCCTTTCCTTTTCTTGTCCTCGCCGCCTCGCCTGTTCCAGCATTGCATCCCCACAACCCAACCCACCCCATCCCCACCACCTCCGAAAAGCACAACCCCACCAGCGGCCGCTCGCAACGCAACGCGCCCCACGACGCACGAGCGCGCGCTCCGGGCGTTCGGGAACTCGGTGGCGGCGGTGGGAGGAGGAGGAGGGAGGAGAACCGCACCGCGGCGCACGCAGACATGGGAGAGTACTGCGCCTCCCCGCAGGGGACTCCGCGCTGGCGGCGCCGCCGCCGCCCCTGACGCTCCCGTCCCCGTCCCCGGAGACGGCGGTTAGGCCGAGCTACGGGAGCTGCGACCGCCGCTACGTGAAGCAGGTCTTCGACAACCTCCACGGGAGCATCTCGCTCGACCCGGTGAGCTCCGCCGCTGCATCCTGCTCTCTCCTCGCCTCATTGCTCGTGGGTTGATTGATTGATGATCCTTGATCGTGTCGGTCGGTCCTCCTCCTCCTGTTCCTCATGCGGGGGGTGGATGAATTGGGTAGACGATGCGTTCATTGCTGTTTTTCGTCAGTTCGGCTTGCCGCTCGCATTGCGCAGGATTATGCAATGCCCTTCCGGCGGGTTTCTGATATGCATCGTACGTTTTCCGCGGCCGCAGTTTACTCTTGCGATGCCGTTATTTTTGCTCTTCGGAAAGCAAATAGTTACCCACCCTTTTAGGGTTTGCTCGGCGGCCCGCTCCTTCAATTCCTTGTGCTGCCAACTGCCTTGATGAGCCGGGGACATTTTGGATTCCCATCTCTTCATGTGTTTCTAGTTGTTGCGCTGTGCCGTTTTGTTTTATGTTTTATTGCGTTGTCCCTGTTCATGTGTTGCATGTTGATGTTGGTCTGGCGCATGGACTCCTTGCATGATTAGCTGTGCATGTGGCGTCTCGTTTTTCCAAATTAACAAATTCAACGGGGGTAGGTTTATTTATTCTAATTAGGAGTAACTGGAGAATAATAATGCTAGTGCTACTTTTAGTGGGACTGAGGGAGAGGTATTACTTAATTTTTGTTGACTTTATTCGGCCATGAACTAGTCTCCAGCCGCTAGTTTAATTTCCTTTGACTGTTACATGTGATTTCAACCTGACCTCAGGTGTTATGCCACAAATAAAATTTCAAATCATCTCAGCGTTTTTAGTTCTCTATTTTTTTTTGGGTAGGTGGGCAGTTTCATCTGTGCATTAATGGAGGGAGTACTATTTTAATTTCAATCTTGAATAGCCATGTACCCGGTGTTATCTAAATAGCATGACTAACCATTTTGATTGATAAGCAGCAATATATTCACATTTTAGAACATTTATAGACTTATGCATAAGGGTCAATAGGAAATTTATTTATTCTATTCATGTAATGGTCGCTAGGCCCTTTCGAAACCAGGTTGGTGCTAATAGTCCAACAAATACTAAATGATTATGCTTTGACAGCTTTTGAACTTTGCTTTCATGCATCTATCTGTAACCTGTTTGATCCTGTTTGCATACGCCTGATAATCATGCCTGTTTCCTGGTACCTCTGTTTTTCTCATTGCTGGCAAATTGGTTAATCACTTTGCACTTGTATCTCAGGAACTGGCTATGGTGTGGTGCCATTCATTTAACTTATGCCGCTCATAGCACTCCCATAGTCCCATATAAATAATAACTGTTTCTTTCTTTGTTCTGCAGTTGGCCCTGCAGTTTGTTGATACCGAGGAGTTTCAGAGGTGACTGAGTTTAGTTAATTACCTCTTCTCATTTATCTACTTAACTTCTTTATGGCCTAATCATGTTTTTGATTTCAATACATCATGCTATTTAGGCTGAGGGACTTGAAACAACTTGGTGAGTTCAGTTTCTCTCTCAATATGTGGAATTTTTGACAGAAATTTTGAAAACTGAATTGTAGTTCCATTGCTTGTTATTTGTTGTTTGGCATTCCAGTTAAGATGTATTTGTCATTCTAGCAGACCTTTTTTAATGAACAAAATCAAGCAGACTAAACGGATGAGGGTTAATAGTGGTTATTGCCTACTAAGTACATGATAACTATATGTTCGAGATTCATGATTTGTTCCATATGGATTGACATGACTACAACCAATTCGCTAGAAAATTATGCAGTGATTGAAATACATAGCTTTGCCTGCCCTGAATTTGCTAAGTTAGCTATATACTTTTATGCAACACTCCACTCTTTTTTTATCATTTATTTACACAGATGCTTATGTTTTCAAGTTTTTCAAAATAACATATGAGAAAGCTTACTTTATTTGTAAAATCCAATTTATTTGAACTTTATACTGTCAATTGTATTTGATGTTGCAATGACATATTTTTTGATGGTTTTCAGGTCTTACATATCTTGTATATCCTGGAGCGGTTCACACACGCTTTGAACACTCATTAGGTGTCTATTCGTTGGCTGGAAAAGCTATAAATAATCTTAAGACATATCAGGTGTGGCATAAATCTGAACTCTGAAGTTGACAGAAATGCTGGAAAGCTAAATTGTTACTGTTAAGGGTTTTTTTTTTTTTTTTTGTTTTGTTTTTTTGACAGGGAGAAGAGCTAGGGATTGATCATGTCGACATACAGACTGTAAAGCTTGCAGGTTGGTCTACACATCCAGAGTACATTAATTAGCAAACATCTTTGTGATCTTTGCTTAACTCTTATTCAGGTCTCTTGCATGATATTGGACATGGACCCTTCAGTCATTTGTTTGAGCACGAGTTTCTTCCACGAGTTGATCCTGGCTCATCCTGGTGATTATCTTTTGGCATCTGTCTCCTTTTCATATATGCTGTTAATTACATCTCCATGTGCTGTCCTATATCTTAAGTTATGGTTAGGTCCCATGGTTCAAAAGACAAGCCTAAGGTTATTTAACTTGTATAGCTGTTAGCATAGGCATTTGTATGCTCCCTTCTCTTTTATTTGTTATTATGAATCTTGTTTTTTGCTACTTTAGTTGTTGTAGCTTGCGCCTTTAAATCACGTGATGTTTCTGTCCACATTCGGATGGGTATACATTGTGCATGTTAGCAGCATGATATAGTTTGATCATTTTTTTACATTTATCTACCCATGCTTCCATGCTTCATCTATGTTGAGCTTGGAGCCTTAACTTTTATGCTCTTGTTCATTCAGGTCCCATGAAGATATGTCAGTGCTCCTTTTGGACAGTATTGTTGACAAGCATGGAATAGATATTGAAAAGATTATCTCCAAATGGTCAAGGTAAAAATCATTTTGCTTCCTGTCCTTGTGTGGCACACAGTAATGACCATCATTTAACCAACTCCCCTCTCCTTCATTAACGATTGAGCTTGGCAATATGGACGAATGCTATTTATTATGTTCTGTGATCTACTGCTTCTCTTTATATATGGACTAAGCATGGGATCACATGGACAGAAATGTAAAATAATTTCATACAATTTGTTATCGCACATCACATTGTTTATATAGAAGTTCCTAAGCCTTATTAAACATTAAAATATTCTGTAGGACATGATAACTGCCAGCACTAAGCATGCCAGCTTTAAAGTATGTATCTTCTTCTCTATTCCATCCTGGTTGTCTACCTGTATTGAAAATACATTGCTTACTTTGGATGAATTCTTTTAACTTATTTCTTCAGATTGCAAATGAGAAGCATTTTCTTTATGACATTGTTGCTAATGGTCGCAATGGTATAGATGTTGACAAGTAAGGACCTCTTTGAATTGAACTTATATAGTGTTTTCTTCTATATGCCAACAGTGGTCCGTGCTATGATCTGGCTATGATATAAGGTTGAGTAACTGTGTGCAGGTTTGACTACATTGGCCGTGACTGTAGAGCATGTGGTCTTGGCTGTAATTTCCAGTATTGGAGGTACATTTGATTTCTCTTGTTTTACATGTGTCGAATTATTCTTGTGTTGCAGCCCTGTTTGTTGAAAATAGGATTGAGAATAAATGTTACTGACCTTCCGCAAAATATTTGACACATAGTTCTTCATGTTGTGGGGTTCGTCAAGGTGTGGACTAATTCCCCCCTCTCATTTTATCACGATCATGTTGTAGCGCTGATCTCGCCCCATGAAAATTATGGATTATCAGTTAAGAGTGGTTTTTGGGATGAAAGACTCTAACCGCGTGTTTGGTTGGGGGTTGGGTTCAACCCGGATGGGTTCAACCGTTTTTTTGGCTGTTTGGATGGGGGTTAGGAGAGGGTTGGGTTCGACCTCAATGGAATATACCCCATAGATGCGGGTTGAACTCGACCCCTTAAAGTGAGGGACGGAGCAAACCCACAGCGGGGTTCGAGGCGCGTCCGTCTCCGACGCTCGCCCCGCCGTCGCCCGCCATGGCGCCACCGCCGTCGTCCCAACGGCGGGGCCAACTCTCCCGACCCGTTCGCGCCCGCCCCGACCGCCCGCCCACCCGGACCAGCGGCGCCCCGAGGCGGAGGTCGCGCGCGCGGCGGCTCCGGACCCGTGCCGCCCGTCCCGACCCTCCACCGGTGGCCATCCATCCGCGCGTGGCCCTCCACCGTAGCGGCGCCATCCATCCGGCCAGGGCGGCCCCTCCACCGGAATCGGATCCTGTGCTCGGTGCCGTGAAAACGAAGAAGAAAGGGTTTAGACGTAATTTCATTTCACTCTTAGGTTGATAAGGTAAAATTACCAGAGAGAAGGAATTTTAGATCTAGCCTTGACGGATTTTGATAAACTCTAGGGGGTCCCGATGCAAAATAGCCCAATTTAACGCTTTGTTACCTTCACATCCAACCCATATTCTCCGTTCCTCCAACCAAACATGAGATGGGTTCACTCCATCCCTAAAATCGAGATGCAACCAAACAATGAGATGGGTTCAACCCAACCAAAAAAAAAAAAAAAAACGGGTTGGATCCAACCCAACCAACCCTCAACCAAACACACAAGAAGGAGACGAACTGGAAACCTGTTAGAAAATAGTTTTCCTTTTCCTATTCTTTTATCATTCTTGCTTTGTTAGTTTCTGTTTGGTATCTCACTGAGCCACATTTAAAGTGTATGACACTTGTATCTACACAGAAACAAAAGGCTAAATTAGTTTCTCAGTAGGTAATATGGCTAGTGTTAGTCCCATGCTAAAATTCAAACATGGGCAATCAAATACCTTTGTCCTTGCAAGATTTAGGTAATATGATAGCTATTGTTTGTATGGAAGACTCACATCGATGTTTTCTTTACTGCTGCCAGTCATTGTTACAACTGCTAAGTTTATATTCCCCTGCAGGTTGATGGAAGGCATGCGAGTGATGGGTGATGAAATTTGCTACCCTGCCAAAGACTGTAGGTTTATAAATAGTCCTCACCTGCCTAATTTTGATCTGTTCTCTTCAAAATTCTTGTAAGACCACTGAAATGTGACTTGTGTCTCTCTGATAACTACAGACTTGAGCATCCATAAATTGTTTTCAACACGTGCTGATCTTCACCGGACCGTTTACACCCATGCAAAAGTAAAGGTATGGATGTTTTGGATTTCCTCACCTTCCTATTGTTTCATATCTCCTTTTTTTATTTATGCACAAAAAGAAAACGCGTTTACATTCAAATACAGCCACTGATAGAATTTCTTGTCAATTGGCATTCTTTTTACCTATAAGCAAGTGCGCTTTGTGGTAAAAGTAGTTTTTTTCATATCAATTTCATGCATGGATGCCTTGGAATTATTACTGTTTAACTTTGTATGCACCGAGTCATTCGGTTATGGTATTATCTGGTTCATTATCTGACATTCCTCAATCCTTAGGCTGTTGAACTCATGCTTGTGGATGCCCTTATTGAGGCTAATGATTACTTGGGGATATCATTGCATGCACATGACCCAGAAGACTTTTGGAAGGTTTGGTGTCTGTTATTGTTATTATATTCATAGTTTTCCAGTCTATCTTACATCTCCTGAAATTACAGCTGGATGACACAATCATTAAACAAATTGAGACTGCTCCTAACAATGAACTGAAGAAAGCAAAAGAAATCATTCAACGTATTCGCGAAGAGAACTCTACAAGGTAGTATGATGCTTATATACAAGTTTCATTTTGGCATGGCATTACACATGCTTAGTGTACATAGGAGATTCTGTTTTTTAACACATGTATTTGTCCCATTTCCATGTTTTTTTTTTTGAATTGATTTACACTTCATAAACTTATACATTGAATTGAAATCATGTAACCTGTTATATCACAGCTTCATGGGAGCATGCTTGTCATCATTATTCATTATCTAAAAAGAAAATGAGAGCATGCTTGTGCTGTATAGATATGGTAGTCCTGGCTTGTGTTTGAACAAATCAAAATTTCTTCCAAATAGTCCTAATGAGTAAGAGTAACCTTGTTATGCATCTTGTAGGTTGCAGTAGAGCTATTCCGCTCTCACTATAATTTATGCTTGATATGTCTCTGTTAAATAGATGCATATTCTAGCATCAGCAGTGTATTAGTGTACTTATTGCTTCAGCTAATCTAATTTTTTTCTGAAAGTATTTAAGCTATTATGTTTCTTTGAGTTGCAGTTTTGCAACCAATATTCTGTTCCAAAGGACAAACTGGAGCATTTCAAAAATATTACTGCACAGGACATAGTTTGCTCACAGGTTTGCACCTTTTCCACATTTTATTAAGGGTGGCTTAAAATCATCTGGCCTCTCTGAAGAATCCACACCTTTTTCTAATGTTGACTCAACTGTCTTCAGAAATCTTCTGAGGTGCTGCTGAAGGAAGAGGATGTTGTAGTAAGCAATGTTAAGATAGATCTTACTCGTGGAAAAGATAACCCCCTTGAAATGTTTTTTTATTAATATATATTTCAATGCTACTTTATCTCATTGATTTGTCTGAAATATCAAAAATCTAACTGATCACATTTCTTCGTGTATGTAACAACCAATCTCCAGCATCAAGTTCTTTAAGGTAATTACTTGCATCTGTTAAACTTATATGTGTCTTGATTGATAGCTATTTCATTAACTATGATATGATTTTCTTGCAAAACCTATGAATATATGTCCACTCTCGATCTGTCATGTTTCATTGGTGATTTTTAAATCTCAAACGCAAACCAACCTTTGTTATTGTTTAAATGGTAGTTTTGCTATTGCCTTCTCACCATTTTGCTGCTGCTACTTTTTTTTTTTTTCTCACAGAGTGTAGTAAGTAATTAAGCCATAATTTGTGTACATTGTTTATTTTGAAGTCCTGTTAGTAGGAATATAGCACCACTTTTCTGAAAAAAAGTTGAGATATACCTTTCAATACTGAGTTTGAACTTGTCCTGCTTTCTGTTGCATTTGTGAGTAACATGATTGCTAATTTACTTGTGCACTTTTTAATGCCCCTTGACAGATGTCTGTAGTTACTATTTGTGAACCTAGATATCTCCAGGTTCTCTGGCCTAAGCAGAAATTTTGTTGCAACAGGATTTTGGATGCGATGAGAAGTTCCCCATCACAGACGATCGGGTCAGCCACTTGCTACCTGCGTACAATGAGGATAGAATTGTGAGGGTCTATGCTAAGAGGCCTGAGTTGGTTAGTGAACACGATGTCAGCTACTCTGTTTTCATCATGTTCAGCAGTTTCGAATGTTAATGGAATACTTGGTTCCAGGTTGACGTGGTGTCAGAAGCATTTGAGAATCTCCAGTTGAGAATGTATGGTGAGAAGACTCAGGTGCACGAGACGCCCAAGAAAAAGAGGATTAGATCCAGCTAGGCAGTTGGATTTTTATAAATCAGTCTTTAGATAGCATAATACAAATACGATACAGGAAGATAGCTTGACAAAGAAGCTATATAGATAAAGCATCGTCCCAGAATTAACAAGTTTTAGATGGTAGTCTGCACTTGCAAGGTGTAGGTATTTTGTGTACAGGTGACAATACGAACAACATTGTATGAAGTATAGAAGCATGCGTTGACGTACGAGGTACGATGCTGCAATTGCGTGAATTGGATAGCTAGCCAAATACTTTATGATGTGGCTACATTTTAAATACTTAATATGCACGATTAGCTCTATGGTATGGACCATGTCTCTTTTCAAGCGACAGTCGGTGATCAATTATCTCTCTTTGATTTTGTTGTGTTTGCTGCGGTTGCGAAATGAGAGAACCACAGAATAAATTGTACTCCCTCCATTCCAAATTATAAGTTGTTTGATTTTTTTTGACAACAAGTTTGACCACTCGTCTTATTCAAAAAAATTTATGCAAAAAATATCACTTTTTTTTTGTGGCTTTCTTTATTATTAATAAAAGTTCTTAAAGAATGACTTAAATTTGACTATATTTACGTAAATTTTTTAAATAAGACGAATGGTCAAACTTTGAAAAAAAGTCAAACGACTTATAATTTGGAATTGAGACGTGAATGAGTAGGGCAAAGGTTGCTCGAGGCAGCTAGATTTGCGTCGGACGACCTTCCGGCGAGCTTCCCTCGGATCCGTGGCCGCATGATTCTGATCTGCTCTCCTCCATGGTCAGATTATTTTGGAGAGGTGGGCGATCGGGCGATCGAGAGGGAGAGGAGCAAGAAGTTCAGCTAGCCGCCTCGCGTGACTGCGAGGAGTCTAATGATTAGCAGATCAACAGATTGAACTGACTAAACCATTCGCTAGCTTGACTAGTTTTGGACGGTGACGCTATTTTGAAATTGTGAATCAATCAAGTGCTACAAAATCATGTAAATTCGCTTTTGTAAATTTTTATATGAGTTTTGTCCACACACTGTATAAATTCTAGCTACTATTAGATGACATGAATTCTAGCTACTAGTGCTGATATAAATTCTAGACTTATCAGTGCAAGATGAATTTTGCAATATGTTTGCTGAATTAATTAAATGTAATGATACATTTTTAACTTTCCATGCAACGTACGTGCGAGCAAGTCGCAATACGTTTTCTAGTATTAGTATTACCCAAAAGCAACAACCTTGCTCGGCAGAAATTTCAAAAATGTTATGGAGTTGGACATTCTCATTATTATGAGCAAATTGATTTGTTCATTGTCATATGAGAAAATTTTGTTAGCAGAGGCTGAAACTTTCCCACTTTCTAAAAACGTGCATACTGTTATTTAAATAAATACGCACTTGAACATGTATGGTGCAAAAACGAACAACTAAACTTGAATTTTCAATGTTTTTTTTTTTTTTTTTTGCATATATAAGTCACTTTTTTTCACCACAATTTAGTTTTTTCACAATGTTAGTTGGGCATTTCTCTTGTATTATTATATATACGCACATTGAAAATTTTGTTAGCAGAGGCTGAACAATTTAGTTTTTCAGGTGCAACGCACGGCATTTCTCTATATATATAAAATAAAAAGAAAAGAGAAAAACAAGAAGTTTCAAAAGAAACGTCTGAAAACTAACAGCCCAGGAGAAGCCCGTGTGCGCTCAACCCGGGCCGAAAAACCCCAGACTGGGCCGTCCGTCCGCCGCATTCCCTTCCGTTACACCCAGCGTGAGTTTCTCACTCGGCTCTTGCACCCTGTTCTCCTCCGGCGACTGGTGCCTCGCCCCTCTAGCTCTCCGACGAGCGACGACTGGTGAGCCGCCGGCTCCGGCGCCACCCTACGCCAGGTGCCGAGGAATTCGTCGGCCTCTTCGCCGGTGACGAGCACCCGCCAGGTATTCCCATCATTTTCTCTTCCCTTAATGCTGTGCGAAGCCGAGCATTAAACCCTAGCCTAAAGCTATTTGACTATAGTAGCAGGCGATTTTATTTGCATGTGTTTTTGGGGTGGGTTTGGTCACCAATGTCTGGTATTTTGGTTGTTGAAGGTGTTTTTTGCAGCATGGAACAGGTGTTGCTTCCATACCTAGATTTCATTTGCTCCATGGTGCTGCCAGTTAGCAGCCACTAGTCCATTTCTGGTTTGGTTTGGTTTTCAAGACCCTTCAGGACTCAATCAATAAAGGTCTTCTGGAGACATGCATCTCTTCTCAGATGGAGGTGCCTGTGCTTCTGGGGCCACTGGGCCAGACATTATTGTGTGCATTCGTAGCTGAATAGTTGTGTGTTAGACTGTTAGTGGCGGATTGCAAGAAATTCCATGTACATTTGATAACTAGATAAATGCCCTCGCGTTGCACAGGGGATATTTAATTTTTATACACACGTACAACGATAAATTTGTTCACAGCAAACACCAGCAGTTAAGTAGTTCTTATAGTTGCCGCAGCCACCTGCTTCATCTCGGCAGTGATGCTATTGCATGGCATGCGCACGCCGCAGGCTCGCTAACCTTTGCTACAAAAAAGATTTATAGAGAGCAACAGCGCGCGTTGGCAGCAACAGAAGCTCCTAGCTCGGCACGTCCGTGTCACATTCCTCTCTTCTCCGGCAATGAGGGTCCACATGGCAATGAGGAGGCCCGGCGGCCCGGTGCGGGCGCGGGAGGCCCTGACCCCTGGTCATGGCATGGAGCGACTTCCCAACGCAGGATGTGGCTAAGAAGCTTGCATGGGCAGAGGAAGGAGAATCTGAAGATTGGGGAGGGGTACTGGGAGAGAGGACAGAGAGGGGCGGCATGGAACTGGGTGGGGCGATGGGCCTGGCGCGAGGGGGCGAGCGGGCAACACAGCTCAGAGACGAAAACGGGCGCTACCCAGCAGTCTGTTATTTTAAAGCGGGCCCCGGGTGGGGCGGTAAGACGAGAGTTTCAGTTATTTTTAGGTGTAGAGACTAAGGATCGCTTTTTTCCGCTGTTGTACACGTTTCTCCTTTGATGCAGACAGGAAGAAGACCTAAAGGCCTCTCCATCTATATCAAATTAGTGAAAGCCACTCTGTGTTTTTAACCTTCCTTCTCTCTTACCACCACAGAATAAGTTGGATAAATTTTTTTAAAAATGATTGTACTAAGAGCTACATGTATTTGGCTCAAAAAGGGCAACAGTTTTTGGTATCTTTTCAATATCAATTTTAGTTATGAATCTGATGTTTACGTTATGCTGGGTATTTTTAAAATTGTTTTGTATTTCTTTTTTATTGTAGAAAAAAAATGTTACCATTTATAGTGTATAGTGAAATTTGAACACATATTGACGAGCACTTTTATTCAGGCAAGCTTCTGCTGCTCTGCATGCAATGATGAACTGATGATTACTGTTGATAACAGGTAAGTATTCTTTTTGTCATGTTATAACTATATATGTAAGCTGGCACGTGTAATGTTACAAGTAAATCAGAACACATGCCATACTCTTTTATTCTCTGCTGATTTATTGTTGCCCTGTCTTTGAAGTCAGTACTTGGCCCTAAAATAGGTGCTTTGGATGCAAGGAATCTGCAAAATTGTGGAAACAAGTTCTGCAAACTTTAAATAAATGATTGAATAAATCTCGAAAATAAAAAGAAATTTCTGGTGCATGCACAAGTAAGTTACTATATTTCTCATCATTGGTGACAAGGTTTATATGTTCCTTTTTGGAATTTTCTAAAACTTTTTTTTTTTTTTCATGTTTTAGACTTATTGGATCATTTTATTTGGAGCTTCTAGAACATGTTTCATAAGCTCCAGTTATTTTTATGGAGTTCCTATGTCCCAAAAAACTTTGAGTGTTTTTCAAAAAAAAAAAAAAAATGGAGGTGTTTGAGTTTTTTCCCCTCACTTGAATTCAAAACCGCTGCCATGTCAGCCCAAAACTACTCTTATTGGGCTTAGGGGCCAAAGCTAAACGGAATTGAAATTTGGGATACTCAAACTAACCATTATAGGAGTTAGGGTCAAAATTAGAGAAACTTCGAAACTTGAGTTGCCAAATATGGACTTATTCATATGTGCTTATTTGGCGTTGCTGCATGAGTTTTTTTTTCACTTCATGCTAGATGACAAAGGTGCATTTGGGCCTTTGACTAGAGCAGGGGTTGTCATGTGGGATTGCATGTTTGAATTGTGGATGCATATTTGTAGATTGTTATCACTTTGACTGGGCGGGAGCTAGAGCAAAATAGAGGGGCAGTGCGACGCTATGTAACTCTATATATGCTAGCTGAAATATATGGTGAAAAACTGAGAGTTATAGTTGATTTTTGGATTGGGCCTTGGTAGAATGTCACAATGGCTAGCCTTTATCCATGAAACCAAACACGCCTATAGATCCATCCCTGGTTTTGAATGCTAATAATACTGTAATGTGTACTGCAAACAAGGTTATTAAGGTGTCGCTGTGACCAAAAAGTCCACAAAAGTGGGGGGGGAGGAAAAACAGAGGTAGAATGGAAGAGGAACGGGCAGGCAAGGCCAAGAACCTGCTGCCAGTCCTGCTGGCTCTGGCGCTCGTGGCCAACACAGCACTTGCTCTGGTCAGCCACAGCACAACCGATCTGGAAGGGGACTGCAGCAGTGGTCGATTTGAGGGCATAGTGGGGAAGGGAAAAATAAGTGAGGGAGGGAAGTTTTGGGCGTGTGCACATATGGAGATTGAGGGAGACCAAGCGGCGCCAAGGGAGGGGAGTACTCACGCGAGGGACAGAGGGTGAGTGGTGGTGCTGGCAATCGGGGCCCTCGTAGATGTATCCTTGTAGATTATGCCAGAGGAGGGGTACATGGGCTGGCTGGTTGGCTGAGACAGCCTCTTATTACTCCTTCCTTCTCTTTTCCCTTTTCCTTTCCTCTTTCCTCCTCCATGCTGTTGTTTTGCATTTTTAGATTGATAGGTATGGTGTCGTATTTCCCTCGCCTTTATCACCGCATAGGCGATTGGAAGGGGTGTCTGCCGCATCTTGCCTTACTGCCTTAAGAACCTTGATTGCAAGATGCTTTTCTGCTTTGTATCTAGTACTTAAATCCATTGGTGGTTTCCTTTATGCATGGTGCTTTTGATCAGATAACAATATTCATTTCTTAAATTCTTGCTCATGCTCTTGTTGAAACTAAAGTTACTGCTAACGGACAGATGCTGTGCGTGCATTTTAGTTTGAAACAAAGACTCAAAAAGATTATTGGACTATGTCAAGTGGTGAGTGCATGATTCATTCTCCTTAATTCATGGATCACCAATGCCAAATGCATCTAGGTTCTGCCAATTTTTATCAAGTGAACACCGTTACACCAATGACATTTATACTGCCTTTTACAGTATAGAATCTAGCTTGCCGTTGTGCCTGTTGTGTTTCATTGCTTGGTACAATGTCACAATGGTGATATCCCTTTTTATTTCCCAGCGAGTTTAATTGACTGCATGTTCCGATTTTTGTACTGAAGTTATGCTGACACCTACTGGTAGAAGTTATGCTGGCATGTTTGTTTTATTGGCTGCATTGTTTATTTTTGTTGCAGAAATGTGCTGTTGGATTTTGTTCACATCACATGTGACCATGGGCAGTCAAAGATTTCTGCAACCTGCACTGCATATCTTATTCTCAGAGAACTACTGCAGTGGTTACTGATGTACTGTGCTAGCCACTACGTAGTCTAACATTTCTGCAACGATACCAACTTCTCTTCTTGTTTACATGGAGTCCAACAGATGAGGCTGCTAGAGCAAAAGCTCTTGCAGAAAGAAAAATGCTGGACAAGGATTTTGTTGGTGCAAAAAGATGATTATCAAGGTGCAGCAACTCAAAGAAGTGGACAATGGTCTTGGTCTAAACAATGATGATACTTCAGATGATAATAAATTCTCTTTCCCAGATCCTGAATTTTTCGATTTTTGACAAACTTCGAGATCAAGTCAATTTAGAGCTAACCAGATCTGGGCTGTCTATGATGATCAAGGCTGTATGCCTAGATTTTATGCTCAGATCACAAGGGTAAAAAGTCCCAAAGTTTATGCTGCATTTTGTTTGGCTGGAGTTCAATCCTGCAAATAAAGCAGAGGAGGCATGGTCTTACAGTGGTCTGCCTGTTGCCTGTGGACAATTTAACCATGGACCGTCAGAGACAACGAATGAAACTCGTATGTTCTCCAGGATTGTATTATTTGAGAGAAGCAAGACAAACAATTTCTATGAAATATACCCAAGGCAAGGTGAAGTTTGGGCCCTTTTAAGGGATGGGATATTGGTTGGAGCTCAAATGCTGGCAATCCCAAAAGTTGAATCATCAGTATGAAGTTGTTCAAGTCCTCTCTGATCTCACCACGAGCACTAGCATTGTTGTCATGCCGCTTGTGAAGATAAAAGGCTATGTTAGCTTATTTATGCAGTCTGGAGAGGCAACTCCATATGTGATACCTCAGGGTGAGACACTAAGGTTCTCTCATGGTGTCCCGCATCATTCGATGAGTGGAACTGAAGAAGAAGGCATTCCAGAAGGATCTCTTGAACTTGATCCTGCAGCGCTTCCCTCCAACTTGGAAGAGGCTTTTCCTTCTGCTAACCCAGAATGCAGTTCTGTAAGAAGTCAGGACCGTGACTCCCCAACATGCTGGTTTGTCCAGTGGAGATCGCAAAGGATCCACAAATGTGAGACAGGGGCAACATACAAAATCTGTGAATGCAGGGATCCCTAAAGCAACGGAGGAAGAGAATATCAAGCATAACACTCGTCCTGCTTTGAAGAGGTTAAGAAAAAGTGGTCTGTTCCATGGTGATCAAAGCAATAAAACAGCAAAGCTGAATGAAGACATCACTGGCCATAATGGTCCTGTAAATGGTATGAGAGTAGCTGCAGTAACACGAAAGATACAATGAATGATGGTATACCATGTGGAGAGAAGATTTTCAATGAAGTTGAACTGAAGAAGAGAGGAACAATGCATGCTGGAGGAAATAGTGATGGCAAAGAAAGGCTATTTCATTCTGTCAGCACCAATGGTCCTGTTCTAAACGATGAAGATGCTCCCAGATCGATCATAAATACACTTTTTCAAGATCCTGAATATTTTGATTTTGATCAACTTCGAGCTGTAAGTCAATTTAGAGCCAACCAGATCTGGGCTGTCTATGATGATCAAGGCTGTATGCCTAGATTTTATGCTCGAATCACAAGGGTAAAAAGTTAGTCCAAAAGTTTATGCTGCAATTTGTTTGGCTGATTTTGATCCTTAAATAAAATGGAGGAGGTATGGTCTTACAGGGGTCTGCCTGTTGCCTGTGGACACTTTAAGCACGGGGGTCAGTCAGAGACAACTAAAAGAGACTGCTATGTTCTCTCGGACTATATCTTTTGAGAGAAGCAAGGCAAAAACTGCTATGAAATATATCCAAGGAAGGTGAAGTTTGGGCCCTTTTTATGGGATGGGATATTGGGTGGAGCTCAGACGCTGGCAATCCCAAAAAGTTGAATCATCAGTATGAAGTTGTTCAAGTCCTCTCTGATCTCACCACGAGCACTAGCATTATTGTCATGCCGCTTGTGAAGATAAAAGGCTATGTTAGCTTATTTATGCAGTCTGGAGAGGCAGCTCCATATGTGATACCTCAGGGTGAGACACTAGAGTTCTCTCATTGTGTCCCGCATCATTCGATGAGTGGAACTGAAAAAGAAGGCATTCCAGAAGGATCTCTTGAACTTGATACTGCAGCGCTTCCAACTTGAAGAGGCTTTTCCTTCTGCTAACCCAGAATGCAGTTCTGTAAGAAGTCAGGACCGTGACTCCAAACATGCTGGTTTGTTCAGTGGAGATCGCAGGATCCATGAATGTGGGGCAGGGGCAACATACAAAACTGTGAATGCAGGGATCCCTACAAAGGCACCGAAGGAAGAGAAAATCATGCATAACAATCGTATGCCTGAAGTTACAGATGTTGATGACGATGACGGTGATGATAACATTTGTCAAACAGAGTATGTATGTGCTGAATCAGAATTCTTTAATTTTTCAGAAATAAGATTGCTCCAGAGGTTTTCACCTGGGCAGGTCTGGGCTCTCTATAGTGATATAGATAATTCCCCAATTACTATGCATTCATACAGAAAGTTGATCTTAAGAATGATAAAGTACAAGTTAGATGGCTGGATGTCTGTCCTCAAGGAGAAGTGGAGAAAAGATTGTACCAAGAAGAACGGACCATTAGTATTGGAACCTTTAGGCTTTGCAATGTCCTCGAAATGATGACTTACACTGGTACAGAGTCCTTTTCTCATCGTGTTGGGAGCCAGATGTACTGGGTACTGGCAGAAAATGTGAATATGAAATACTTCCTCATCTTGGTGAGGTATGGGCAGTTTACAAAAACTGGGGCCTGGATGGACTGCACAGGATTTTGAAAATGTGAATATGAATTGTGGAGATGCCCAGCGTACTGAATCCTCCATTCAAGTTCAGCTTCTGAAGAAGGTGGATGGTTATAAGATGGTATTTATGCCATACAGAGCAGAGGGTTCTGTGCAGGCAATAAGGAAGGATGAGTACCCCCAAGTTCTCTCACCAGATTCCCTGCTTCCATCTCACACATGAAAAGGTGGCAAGCTGCGAGGCTATTTGGAGCTCGATCCCTTTATCAGTACCAGAGAGCAATTTCTCTACTGATTCGATCTGAGGTAAACGAACCTTATCAACAACGAATATGAAGCCTTCTTGTGATGAAGTTCTGGAACTAAGACTCAGTGAATGAACAATTCAATATTTCTTCAAGTGACAAATGACATAAATGTCTTGAGTTAAGCATTCTTAGCACCAACATTGTCACGGTGGGCTCAATCTGCACAACAAGGCATTCTGTTTTTGACTCTTTGCTGGATGGCTGTCCTGCAGCTGCAATTCACAAGACTAGTAATTTTTGTTTGCAGTTGATGTTGGTAGTTAGCATTAGCTGTACATATGGTTTTAGTTCTGGTAAAAACTGCTACTTTGTTTTTTCTCTTGTTGTGTACTCTAAATGGTAGTACTGTGTTTGAACTGAGTGTGAGGTGCCAGCCTGATTAATTAATTACCAGAAGAGTTCAATTGGCCACCTTCCTGGAACTGAAACATGAAATCGAGCTATTGCCGCTTGTCTAATCGATTAAAGTGTCCTGCTTGTGTTGCTGTGGGGTAACATAGATGACATCCTTCTGCGGCTTACCAGAGCTTAGTTCTATTCGCATCTCCCTGTATAAATGTTGTGCGTCCTAACTTTGATATGGACATGTATTTTCT
>JADLZK010005174.1:0-17688 GCA_015847255.1 Hyparrhenia diplandra | reverse complement strand
GTACCACAAAAAGAATGGGCCTAACATCCAGGTCCAAATTCAGGCCCAAAGGAAGGCCGGATTCGCCGGAGCGGCGTGAGGCCCGCTCAAAACTGGATGCGAGCCCCTGCCAAATTCAGTTAGGTACGTACATGTGTCAACATCCATTGTCTCTAGCATGACGCGCGATCGTAACACTCGAGACAAATACAGCGCGTGCACCGCTGAAGCATCCGCTTATCGATACGCGTCCAGCTAAATACGGCGAAACAACACAAACATCCGCCGATTACACACGCTCAGTAAGTGACCGCTGCGTCGGTAGTGGTTGCGACATGTACGCAGCACCCCGCTAACACAACTCGCCCGAAAAATAAACGCGACAACTTTAATGTACGCGGACCGTTATAGACCTTTATACATTCAAAGCGCCGGTATCGCGTGACACGCCGCTCTACGGTGGGGTCAAACAACACGGACGCTTTTCGACTACGCGAAGTCCGTGAAATCCACGCACGCCCCGTAATACTCGTGAACGGTACTGCATGGGCTACGCCGTAAAAAGGTGTCCGTAAGCAAAAATGCGCCTCAATTAGGGTTTTGCATCCACGAAATCGATCGGCCACGCTAAAAATGCACCCGTGATCAAACGCTGTGTCGAGATATGTTGAATTTTACGCATACCTGGCCAAAAAGGCTCGTCAGAAGCCGCGCTGTGGGCTCTGCGCTCAACTAACGAAAAACGCCAAGGCTCATTTAAAAAAATAGACGCCGCTACATGAATTACGTGTCTGTAATGACCTCTCTATATTACGCACGCCGCTTGATTCCTGTGGACCGGCCGCCGCCTATTACCGGGGTTTTCCTACCTAGACCGCCACGTAAGAGGTGTCACAACACATAATGCTTGTTATTAGAGAGCTGCCTTTTGGGCACACCGGCAACTATGAGCCTTTATGCTGAACTTTTGTTAATATATGGCGTCATATACTGTCAATGTGAGGTTATCGGTGACGAAGATCTTGGATGTTAAGAGAAACTAGTCGACACCTTGACCCCCTGTTACTAGCGGCATCCTCTTCTTGTCTTTCATTAGGCTGTTGATGGAGCCAGAGATGGACTTTCCTGCCTGAGAGGTGGGACTCGTGTGAAGGTATGGTTTGATGTCCCTCATTGACAATACATCCATGACTGACCACCTTCATCTTTTTCCTTGATGTCTAGCAAGAGGCCAATCGCTTTATCAAATATATTCTTCTCCATGTAGTGCAATAAGTAGCATGGGGCATATCTAGCTCCTAGTATGGTAGGTATTTGAAGAAACTCGATTTATTCTGAAAGAAACAACGTCAAATTCATTTATCTTATCCAACTTTATCTATCTTGTTTGTTTGCCCATCTTTTTTTTTAGAACTCAACCTCGCATGTCCTTTACCATGCCAAATGCCGCTTCCTATACCTCTTTGATCTTGCACCTGGTTAAGTAGGATTGTGGCTTGCCCTTATTGTCGCATACTCCTATGCATCGCTATATTGTTACCTATGCCCTTTAGTGAGGAATTGCCTATGCCTCATGTGTAAACCATCTTAATAAATCCCTAGTAAGAAAAGCAAAATACCGGCCAACTAACTACGAAGCTAGTCTTCTTTTTAGATTGCCCCGACAAAGGAAAATAGACTAGGGTAATTACTAATTGTGATAAAGATGATGGCTTTAGAGTGAACTTCTTCAGGGGTGCATCCATTATGTCAAACCATTTCTCCCATAGTTCCCCTTAATGTCCTCCATGAAAGACTCTAGGAATACATTTATATCAAAGCTAGGTTGCTTCGGTCTAGAAATAAGGATGGCCAAAGAACGCTTCTAATAACACAACCGTAAAGGTCACTACAAGAGACGGAGGTTTTATGACAATTTTGGTTGTAGATGGTAAGGATGGTTGTCCAAGTGTTGTGCAAGGTATTGAGGTCAACGAAACGATTCATCCCATCTATGTAGAGTGAACTCCTATGTTCTTAGCTCATCATGGAACCCTAGGAATGCGACATCAAAAAAATGCTTCCACCTTCGGCTGTCGTTGTCCTTCATTTGATCACCATATATGCGTCGTGACACTATAGTTGAGCATCTTTTTGGGGTTTCAATATATGTTGATCGGTTGGTCAGGCATATACCATATAGATTGAACATGAATTCCCCCTCACGCGTAACCGTATTTTTCTTCCTCATGAAACGAGATTGGCTTAACACTACTATTGTTGCTGCATTCTTTATTAGGCCCACCCAATGCTCCTCGTCATTCATATCATGCGTAACACCTAGCTTTTAAAGGGCATGAGCAAAGTTGGGGGAAGCATGGCCAAAGATCGTGCAAAAAAAGCTTCTAGGCATTTGAAAGGAATCGTGAGGCCTAAGATGGGTGAATGTGGCAACTTAAAATTATAATTCTAGCTATGGCCTCTAGCTCTACCTAGTCAAAACTTATAGAACAAAGTAACTATCAAAAGTGAAACTACAGTTTTGCTAGATGTTTTGTTATCTCTAGTGCAAAAGAGTTGCAATGTAGGTTCCAATCCTATCAACCAGCCTATCAACTATGCTAGGAATAGTAAAGCATACATCCAAGGTAGCAAATATAGTTGCGGAAGGTGAAGGGTTGTATAGATGCAAACTTTCGCCGATGACTCTCGTATTTTTACCAAGGTATCGGTAGCAAACAAGCTTTCCCTAAGTTCTCGTTGGGGCCCCCTCGCAAGAAATCCCGCAAGGGCCAAACTCTTAGTCAAGTAACTCCGTGGGATAGCCTTGGGCCTTCTTCATGCACAAAGTGGCTCTTTGACGTGCCTTTGGCACAAGCCTCTCCGGATGCTCCCCATCGCCTTCACTATCGCTTCCTAAATAACTACCACAAACCTTGTTCTCTCTGTACATGGTGGTGGCCACACCACAACCACAGCTTGGTGTGGTCTCGCTAAGACTTACAAGCAAGCCCCTACCGGCACAAATACCGCCACACAAGCACCTCTGACGAGAGATAGCAAACCTCACTAGCATCTAAGCCTAGGCCTAGAGCAAGCGCATAAGCGGTGGTCTAACTAGCCTAAGCACTTCTCGCAAAGCATCTACACTAATCACCATGTATCATAACGACTATGCAAGTGGAGAGCTCTAAAAAAATGTATCGACACCCTTATGTTTCCTCACTCCCCGCACACTTCAAATGGCCGGTTGGAGGTGTATATTTATAAGCCCCATGAAGACACTAGCTGTTGAGCCAAACATCCATTTTTGCGTACTCACCAGACACAACCGATGGATATGTTGCAGTAGTGTCTGGGTGCATGTTGCATATGTTGTAGTAGTGTCCGGTGCATGCTTGGTAGTAGGCATCAAACATGTTTGCAATAGCGTCCGGTGAATGTTACAGGTGGCGTCGGGTCATTAATAGAGAGGTTCAGAATTGGAGGCATCCAGTCAGTAGTGATCGGACACGCCCTAGCGTCAAATCAACTTCGCTCCACGTGATACTAAACGGACTGGGAATAGTGTTCCCAGCGTCCGATGATTGTTATAGTAGCATCCGTGAGTGTTGTAATAGGCATCATCTGACCTTACGGCGGTGTCCGATGCGGAGTCTAGTCACCTCTACGGGCCCTTTCTTTGCTTGTTCCTTTGCAATCTCTTTGGGTCGGCTTGGTTCCTTCCTTCATGCTTGGACTTTTCTTGATTCTTGAGTCCTTTTTATTGTGCCTCTAAGGTCTTGCTTTGAGGTGTTTTTGAGGAACGGGAGGGTTTCCTGCTGAGTTTTATTAAAAAATTAAAAACTGTCTTGCTTGAGGTGTTGATCATTGGATCATCATATCGGTTTTCGTCAAGTCATGTTTACATCCTGTAGAACTACAAAACATGTACTTGCAAACACATTAGTCCTTATTTGGCTATGTTGGTCATTAAACACCAAAATCCAAACTAAAATGGACCGAAATCCATTTTCCTTACAATATTTAATAAGGGTGTTTGTCTTTTCTTCAACAATTTTAATGGATTAAACTTTTTGGGGGACCAACGGAACCTAGTCACCCTATTTGGCAATTTTGAGCTGGAAGGGACTAAGTTAAATTACTTAGGCCTTGTTCGCTTTGGTCGGATTGAATTCCCATCCCATTATTTCTTCCCGGATTGAGAATCCACATGTGTCACTTGATCCGCTGTTTTCGCCCGACCTCAAGAGGTATGGAACAAATCGGGGTGGTTTGGTATACAAAATGTGTGGATTCAAACTAGCCTAGTTCAATCCATCCAAACCATTTAAACCGAAAGATATTTTATCATGGACCGATTCAAACCAGACCAAATCAATCCACCCGAATAGAGCCAATCCGATGGAAACTAACAAGGCGCATTAGGGGCCTAAACTTTAGTCCGATAGAACTAAATTGTTCCGATCCATTGGGATCAGAGGAAATTGAGGCAATAGTAAATTCAGAAAATGTACAACTGGCTGGGCGTTGGGCTGATAAATTAAAGTGGTAATCTTTTAAATCTAATTTCAATCATATTGATGGAATGTTTTGTTACTAAGAATTTAATGTCCAATTTAATGTGATGCTATGGATTGAGAATAATAATATCTTTAATTTTTGCCCTTAATATGTAGTAGTACTCCGTATCTAATTGTTCCTGCTAGATGCCATCTATCTGCAAGTGCGTGGGTGCTGCCTGGCGTGCACAACCCACACCATGCATACTTGTCATCTACGGATTGTGAAAAGAACTTCTCAAGAATGATCGAATATAAACGAAGAATTAGAAACTTAGTTCATTTGCCATAAGGTCCCCGCCCGATGGAGACGTGCAGACTAGAGAGCTGGAAATGCATCCCATGGTACTCTTCAACGCTGCCAAACCTTGTGCCGTGTGGAATAATCATACTACCAGTCAGAACCAGATGGACAGATATGCTAGTAGATTATAGCATCCCGCTGGGATGGAGTGTATATTAATATGTGCACAACCCAAGCCTTGGGTCAGAAACAAATGCCACAGAGACCACGCATAGGCAGCAGCGCATAAGCCACGCCAGGCCTCTACCCCATGCATACAGCGGCCTAGCTAGCCCGCGGAGGAGAAGACATCTCGATCGATCGAGCCATCGAGGCGGACAGCGAAGGATGGGCACCGATTCACCGCCGCCGCCCGTCATCAACGACGCCGGTGGCCGTTGGCGCGAAGAACGCCGTGAGGGCCGTGGTACAGCACCACCGACCGTGGTCGGGTTCCTCCTCGGTTTCTTCCTTGTCCTCCTGCTCTACACCACTCTGTCTTCCCCAGTTCGGTTCACAAACTGCCATTGGTGAGTACTACACCGATCTTGATGTCGTAGATACACCTCCAAGCTAGCTTTGGGTGCTTTTCATTTGTGTGTGTGTTAATTCTTCAAGCAATTTAAGAATGCTCAATCCGCAGCTAGCTGTTCTTGTCTCCATCCGGCAATAAAGCCATATTTCTTTTTTTTTTTTTTTTATTTATTTATAAAGGAAGACCCCTGCTTTATTCCTCTTTAGATTGATTGATTTCGTCAGCTAATCCTTTCTCGTTTTATTTGACATGCTATGCTAGGTGACGTATTTGTTCTACCTTCCTTTGAAATTCTGTCCTTGCATCTTAACTATTATTTTACGCCTACCAGAAGAAATTAACGGTACTGAAATATAGTATAAAAGAATATATACTCCTACACAGGTCGCTATGCATAGTTATATTATATAAGTATAATATAATATATAATAATTATAACTCACCTCCTATACAGTAATAAGAAATTCAAGCACGTTGTACTTGCATTGATATTCATATATCAAATGATTCACGGAAAATAGAATGATTTGAAGTGGTTTCTTAATTCGTGCAGCGAGACCATTATTGGACCTGTAACAATTAATCATGCATGAAGTATAACCACTGTATCAAAAATGTATATGCATACATGTGGAATGACAGCCTGTGGTTGACTAGCACCTATTTATTTATTTATTTATTTTTGCGAAATTTGCTGCCATAGAAACGAGCTGTCTGTACCTAACATTTCTTCCTTCTGAAGCCATTACTCTATTCATTATTATTTCAAACAACAAATTTCTTAATTTTTTTTTAATAAGAGAATAAATTTACAGCCTCTCTCTGCTATTTTGGTACACTGAGCGTCACTATACAAAAAAAGAGCCATAAGACAAATATATACTGATACCTGTGTCTCAAAGTAAATCAACTTTATAATTATCTAAAGTCAAATAAGTTCAACCAGAAATTTTATAAAAAAAAAAACTTTCACCACTATTTATGACACTAAAATAGTCATAAGATATAGATACTATAAAACTTATTTTGATAACTCAGTTATTTGGTATAATAAGTTGACCTTTTTAGATAAAGGAGTATATATGATCATTATATAAAAACCAGCTCTATTTTCCTTGGTACGCGCAGGTGTCCTACAGTCTTCGTCGGCCGCGCGTAGTGGTCAAGCCGCCAGGGCTGCTGCTCCATCGTTGCCGTCGTCTACGCCGAGTAATTTGGCACAAGGTACTTACTAGTTAGCTCACTGTAACTTGTGCCTAAAAACCGCTTAATAAAGAGATTAATTGATGCGTTCTTTTAATCGAATGCTGGATAAGGATTTGTCTATAGAGTCCAAACGATTTGTTGATTGAAGTACATATAGAGATACTGAGAACTAACAAAACAAACAGAGAGTCCATGTCCCACGGCACTTGTAGCTTTGTGTGACTCGTCGTCCTCAATCTTCTTAATGACTGTGATGTTGATGAGTTTAGCATACCTATGGGCTGGCAAGGATGGCTACATATTCTAATCATAATGGAACCAGGCAGTATGTTAAGGTTTTAAGTTAGAGGAGATGCTTCTCTCGCAGGACAAAAAAAATCAGGAAACATGCTTTGCTTTGATAAGAACCATTGAGGATGGATAAGAGCCAATAGAATGCGAGCGATAGATGGCTACTGATTGCTAGTACATTCTTCCTAAAATATAAAAAATATAATAAATTCTTAGTTTGTTTTAATTAAGCCACACTATTCTAGATTTGTCAAGTTCATAAAGAAAGAATAATAATATTTAGGATATCAAATAAGCATTCATGTCATTTAAGAAATTATTTTCATATTTTTTCTTTGTGTGATGTGCTAGGTACACTACTATACCACTACACACTAGAATGATCTAAAATAAAATTAGAAAAGCTTTGTATTGGCTTAGAACAAATTTAAGATTGCTTTTATTCCGGTTGCTTTAGTTTCCTTGCTTTTATTGAATCTATCCATGTTATGCGCTGTACAGTTATTTTATAATAATAATATGGCTTGCTTGTCAACATTGTGGTTCAGCGTTTTGTTGCACAAGCACGGAACAAAATTTTCTACTGGTCCACCAATAATGCTGCCCACACATTATTCTGTGCTACGCATACCAAAGCCTAATGGTACTTGAAAGTGTTTTATTTGTCACAGACGATTGATGTGATTGATAGTGATATATCTCAGCCTCAAGAAAGAAGCCAGTATAAAATTTGCCTTGGTGCCCAGGGACAAAACATCAATGCGAGAAAACGAAAAGAAAAAGGGATAGAAGGTTTAATTTGGCCCATATGCGAATAAAATATCATGCGTGCTTATCAATTCAGTCGCCCTTACCGTACAATGAAAGGCACTGGATAATTGTGTGACATGTGGTATGTGACTAAAAATTTGGATGCTCATAACAACAATCATTTCTGTTAATCATTGATGAAATTTTGTAAATACGAATTTGAAGGAGGGAATCCATTCTTTTATGCTATGTTAGGTTTAGTCTCACATCCATAATTGATGATGGGGAGCACAACATATAAAGTTCTATGATGGCGCCTAATGTAATTCAAGGGTATTTAACTGAATACCCAAATTATTTGACAAAAACTTTATACATGTAGTGCACATACATATGCATTAGAAGAAAAGCAAATGAAGGTAAAGTAGAATATACCCTATGAAGATTTTTTTTGATAACTATAAACTTTATATATTAAGAAGCCAAGTTACATAAAGGTCCTCCAGAGAAGACCAAAAACAGCGTGGTCCAAAGGACCAGATAAGCACAATCGAAACATCTGAGGCGATGACTCTGACGAACTCGTCGACGAGGGGTCGAGGGCACCGATGGCGATACACCGATGGAAGGACCACGCAGTTTACTACGGTTGAAGGTGTGTCGGCGTAGCCGTGAAAAAGAAGATTCGGACGGCCGGAAGGGTAAGTAGTATGCCATCGCCGAGGCGTAAGATGATGCTCGAAGTCGAATCCCCTGATAATGGCGGCGTCGTGGAGCCAACGTCGGATGAGCGAGTGCCGGTAGGGGTCTGAATTTGCATGAACGGTGGCTGCCTGGTGGAGGACGTGGTGGAGTGGAGCGTAGGTGGTGGCAGGTCGGCGGTGCGCGGATCTCAGGGCGAACAAAACAAAAGATGAAATAAAAGAAAAAAAAAAAAGATGAACCAGGTAACGGATGAGGATGGCCACCAATAATTGTGCTCGCGCACGCGTCTTCATTGCTGAGCCGAGGAAGGCAACACAGACATCTACATGCTACACACGTAGCTGTAGGTCCCCACTACGGGACCCACCATGTGGCATACTGAGTCCACGGAAAATCTCCTAGCGATTGAATCTGTCAAGCGGTGTCGGCGACGAACCGATGGCGGCGCCGGGGTCATGGAGGCGGCAGCCCTGGCAGGCGAGGGTAGGAACGTACGGAGGTGTGTGGCGACCTCTGCATGGAGCTCGTCCATCCTCATGTAGCTTGGCGGCACTGCCGCGCTGGTGACGCGGTCCTGCTCCATGGCCATCTTCGACTCAGCGTGGTCGATAGTCTCCCCGTCTCACCGCTTCTGGATGTAGAGCACAACCGCGAACGCCGAGGACGGAGGAAGGCTTGTTGCTCCCTTGGAGGCGGAGGAGGAGTTGCCATCGATGGCGCAGAGAGGGATGTGGCGACAGCGCTGCTGTTGGTCCCTGCCCGTGCTGGGGTTGGCCAACGCGGAGGGGTGCGAGTACACCCAGCCGCCAGTGCGCCGAGCGGCCCGTCGCACCAAGGTGCCACGCGCACAGGTGGTTCGGCTCCATGCACCGGAACCGCCCCCGCGGCATTGAGGTTGTCGGTGTTGTTCTTGCGGAGCCGCATCCACCGCCCCGACCAGGTAACGCGAGAGAAGACCGGGGCGCGGGACGAAGTGTTCGACGAGACGGCCGAGATTTCCGCAACTTGAGCTGATCCCATGTATAACTTATTCTGCTTAGGAACTAAAGGAGAAAGAAGAGGAAGGGCAAGAGAAAGAGAAACATGGACAGAGAAGTCCGCCCCCGGCCCTACCACCGGCGAGGACGCCGGGGGAACTTGAGGCCGGCGACGGTAGGCAGCATGGAGGTAGAAGAGGGTTGGGAAAGAGTAATACGGGGAGCTTACTACTGAGCTGTCCGACCAGCTATTAACACTACGGCTGCATTTTTGATTCACTAGAATATGCCTCAAGGCAGGGGGATTATATTACAGATAATTATCTTTTTTGAAAACCATAGTTCACATCAAAGTATTATATTGTAGGAAATAATTACCTTTTTAAAAACCACAAAGTCACATTAGATCTAAACATTGTTTTGGCTTATAGCGTATTTTGAAGAAAAAAACTTAACTTTGAGGTTTATAATAACTATCTTATCTTAATGTAAAAAAGACTATCTTTGGAGCAGTTTTTCCTATGAAATTTGACACCCCACAAATATATATCCGATTCAGCTTACTTTGTTCCAATTATTGAGATCATTAAACTTTTCCTTGTTATATATTCCTAACTTTTGATATGAAGACGTAGATTGAGAAGCTTGTGTTTTATATTTCAAAATGAAGTCCAATCCTATCCGGTGTTTGATATAGAATACCCATACAAATTCCAACCGAGTTTCCAATGTTTCATGATCTTAGAAGGAATTTGTTTTCACAAGACGGCAAAGACATCATAGACATACATTTAGTAATGGTCCATGATGGAGCCCTCTTCAACAAGCCCTCCCCACCAAATAACCTGGCCCAATGGCTCGGCGATTGGGTTGTGCGACCAACACAGCCGACATCACGACGCAGGCGGCGCCAAACGCGGAGGTGGCGCTGGCTTGCTATAGTGGATGCTACACGGCCGAAGGGGAAGAAGAAAGCTGCTGCAAGGGCGCCTAGGTCATCCACACACGTAGTCGAATGTTTTTTTATTTGGAGCTTTTACAAAAACGCATACACTAATTTCCAGTGATTTGTGGTTGGAAATTAACGTAGATAACGAACCAAAATTTTAGTTTTTCTTGGAAAAGGAAGCCCTAAAAGCCCTATAAAAATCGTTTTTCAATTATTTTGAACCCCTATGAAGATTCAGCCCAATGATGGTCGCCCCTCCCCACCAAATAACCCGGCCCAATGGCTCGGCGTTTCAGGCGGCAGCGGAGATTTGCAGCCAGGGCCGTCCATATGACGCCTGGTCAACACATGCTGAATTATTTATTTTAAAAAACTTAATATATTTTTTTTAGTTCTTCTTGGAAGCTTAACGATAAAATATCAATTTTTTTAAAGCAGAATGATCGTTGTATTTTCTCCATATGATCTGGAATTATATATTATATATTTTTGCTAATTTATACATTTACAACTATGTTGTTTTATTTTTTTGACACATAGTTTCACTACCTCTTATTCAAAAATTGTGCAAAATATTATTCCTTTTATCGTGGTTTGATTTTACTAATAAAAGCTCTTTCATGAATGACTTAAGTTTGACAATGTTTACACAAATTTTTTTAAATAAGGCTTAAGCGGCCAAACTTCATATCAAAAAAGGCCAAACCATTATACAAACGGCGGCGAGACAGTACACGCCAAATATTAGTTTCATTAATTTTACACCCCTTTTATATTTTGAATACCAAAGGATAAATCTTGGGCCCGCCGCATCAGAAGGTGGGGCCGCTATCACCTATCAAATTAGTCTTTTCCTTGAGTTAGCGTTTCAAAGATGTATGTTTTAGGTTTGCTGACTTGGGCCTTGCCAGCTATCGACTGTGGTATAGCTTGGGCCGTATTCCGCCATGCACTCTAACAAGTTGTATTAGAGCCTATGGTTGAAAAAAATCAAAACTCTCGAGGGTCACATGACGGGGAGCCCATTAACGCCCCGAAGGTCACATGGTACACAAAATTTCTATGTGATATGGAGCATTGACCTGAGGCCTCTGGCAACATCTTTCCGTAGATCACATGGTAGACATGACAGTGTGATGGAAGAGTTCGCTCATGGTATAAAGTGAGTTGAGCCGTATTCCACTGCACACCCCCAACAAGCTGTGACAAGGGAGTTGCAACATGCATGTTCTCGACACTTAATTAGGTCACACATTCGACAAGAAGCTTAGATCGCCAATGTAGGGTCTAGCCGATTTATGGACTCGTTGACTCCTATGGGATGTCCACACCTAGACCTTGTGCCCCAGCGATGAACGCAAAACACAAGACATATCACCGAGGAGCCTCACTGAGTGCGTACGCAAGACACGCCGCCGAGGTCTCTTTGAAAACGAAACCCCACACGCCCCGGGAGGGAACTCCAGTTGAGAGCGCGGCAACGGCTATGGGCTTTGCATTTGAGGAATTTGCCCAAACTGTTCTTTCTCTAATCAGGCCAGTTGACCGGCGGGAAATTTTTAATGGTGCACTTTACCTGCCAGAGAAATTGAAAAATACCATCAGTAAAATTATGTGTATGGATCGATTGCCAAAAGCAAAACTTTACCATTAAAGGTTGTGGTTCTTTTGATGTTAAAAGTTTAACTCATATTGTAGGCTTGAACACTTTTTAGCACCTTGTTTGGATCCTAGTGCTAAAAAAATAATTAAAAGTGAAATGCTAAAGTTTAGCATTGGGACAAAAAGGGGAACGTTTGACACCCATCAAGCTGCCAACTGATCTGGCTTTAACAAATGTTCATGGACGTTTCAATTGTGGTAGGTGATTATATGGAGGAAGATGGCGGGCATCAAAATGATAAAGGTAACAGGATGGAGCAGAACATATCCAAGATGAAGCCCATCGAACCGGAAAGAAATTCAATCAATCTGAAGCCAAATTAGGTAAATGAGGTTATTTGCCTTTTTGTTGATGTATGTACGTACCTTTTTTGAACTGATCGGTACACAACGGCATCCAGATCCGTTCAATATGGCAGAGCTATAGCCCAAAGAAATTCTGAATATGGATCTGCAGTTGTGTCAAACGGTCTTTAATTAGTAGCAGCAGCATCTCACCCTTCTGGGTTTGGTAAAAACCGAACATTCGGTTCAGTTCGGTAAAAAATAGTTTGCTTTTTAGAAAACCAAAGTCGAGTCGGTTTGGCAAAATCCCAGAAAGCTGACCACCTGGTTTCAATTTTTAATTTCGGGCTTTTTGGATTTTGACTGTGTTTAGATCCCAGAAAAAAAAACACCGCAATGTAACGTAAGAAAGAATCGTAGCATGTTTCGTTTGTTTGAATATTATCCTACCATTGGGTAACTAGGCTCAAAAGAATCATCTCACATCTAAAACTGTAAGTAATAGTTTTTTTGTTTACATACATTTCATACTCGGACTTACGCCTTCGGGTACATTTAATGCTTCGATGTGATGGGAATTTTGGAAATTTTGGTAAAAATCTAGAAACTAAACACAGCCTTTATCGAAAACCGATTAGCAGCAAAAATCGTCTGCTGAGCCCCTACGCTGCCTCGCTCCCGCCTCGCCCGCTTAGCCGCCAGAGCCCCGGCTGACCGCCGTGCTCGCTGCCACCAACGCTGCCCGCCGCCGACCGGGTCGTCGAACCTCTGCTCCAATCGCGCGGTGTGCGGGGGTAGGGTATGCGGTACTGCCGCCGCCAGCCCTCTGCTATAGGTCGCGCCGCCGTCAGCGGGAGGGTAGTGCCGCCATCCGCCGCTGCTTAGCCGCTAGGGTTACTGAGGTTACGGCGCCCCTCAGAGCGAAGTGTGGTGAGGTCGGGGTCGCGCTCTAGGTCGTCGTCTGAGGGATGGGATCGGGGTGGACCGGGTGTTGGTTGCCTGTTGGGTTGTGTGGACTCGTGGGCTCGTTGAGTCGCTGGGGGCGATCATTACGGGTAAATCGGTTCGGTTTAAGGTAGAAACCACACAACGAAAAACCAAACAACGCAAAAATAAAACCGATACTGAACCAAAAGACCGAAAATCGAGATTTTTCTGGTTAGGATTCGTCGGTTATTGGTTTTCGGTAAAAAATTCCCAGGGTGACTTTTACATCGTTTTTTACTACAATTTACTGAATGACAAACTGTTAATTAGATGTCAAGAATGGGCAAATGCGGAGCGGACAGGCCAAATCCAGCAGCGGAAGCGATGCAAGTGACAGGATGGAGGAAAGAGCTCATCCGGCAAGAAATCGATCAAAGTGGTGGCAAAAAGAAAACCATCATCGAGCCTGGTTCGTGTTGCTTCCAGCAAGAATTATATATTTTCTGCTAATTCATCATCTGAGGATGAGGAATCATCAATTCATCATTGCCTCACAGCTACGGCGCCACGCAAGCCAACCGGCGACCTCTCCGATCCCAGGTACGACATCTGCGAGATCATCGGCGACGCACGAACCATGGGAGCCAACCGCACCGTTCTCTACGTCCCGCCCGTCGGCGAGCTCGGCGCGACAGTCAGGGAAACGAGCATCCGCGCACCAGCCCCGCAAGTACCGAGTACATCAGCAAGGTCACGGTAGCCCTTGAACGCTTCCCAGGCGGCGCCAGAGTGCACCTCCAGTCACGACGTCCCGGCGCTGGTGTTCGCGATGAACGGGCTCACGTCCAACCCGTGGCACGACTTCAGCGACGTGATCATCCCGCTCTTCATCACCACGCGTGCCTTGGGAGGGCGAGGTGCAGAATTCCTCGTCTCCGATCTCCAGCCGTGGTTCGTGGACAAGTACAGGCTCATCCTCAAGAACCTCTCCCGCTACGACATCGTCGACTTCAACCAAGACGGCGGCGTCCGGTGCTATCCGCACGTCACCGTCGGCCTCGCAGCCACCGCCAAGTGACCTCGGCATCGACCCTGCATCGCGCGCCGCGGAACTACACCATGCTCGACTTCCTCTACATCCGCGAAATCTACGGATTGCCGCCCCCAGGCGTCAGCATCCCATACAAGGAGGCGAACAGCAACGCTGCTGCTGCCACCGGCGATCCAGAGCAGCAACGGGAAGAAAGCCACGGCTGATGCTTACAACCGTGGCAGGACGAGGAAGTTCGTCAACTTCCTGGACATCGTCGCAGCGGTTCAGAACGCTGTCTTCAGAGGTCATCCCGGTCGAGCCGCGCAGAGAACTCAGCGTGGAGGAGTTCTCTGGGCCGGGACTCGTGCGACGTGCTCATGGGCGCACGGGGCCGGCCTCACCAACTTCTTCTTCCCTCCGTACCAACGCGGTGATGCTGCAGGTGGTGCCGGTGGGCCATATAGGATGCCTGTCCATGGTGTTCTACGGCGGGCCGGCCAGGGAGATGCGGTTGCGAGACGTCGAGTACAGCATCGCGGACGTTGAGAGCACGCTCTACGACAAGTACGGCAAAGGACAACCCGGTGGTCAGCGACCCGGAGTCCATACACAGAAAAGGGTGGCAGTTTGGGATGAGGTATTACTGGACGGAGCAGGACATCAGGCTCAACGTCACAAGGTTTGCTCCCACGCTGCAGCAGGTGCTTCGAATGCTCAGGGAATAGGGGGAAATTAATTTAAGGGACCATATAGTATGTTACAATACATTTATCATTCATGCTTTAGAGATGTTGTTTATAGGATCAATCTTTTTTACATTACACTGTTGGCAGGTTTTTTTCTGGATGAAATATTTGTAAAGATCAAATCTAGCACTACAATATTCATAACAAAGAGATTGAATTGGGAACCTGAACTACACATGTTAGGACCACTCATTGTTGCAGCATTGTTTCTCACTCATGCTACTTGCAAAAGGTATGGAGATCTTGAACAAGAAAATGGCGAAGGAGCGCCCAATCTTTATTACATTTGCTATTGGTAATCTGTGGATCATTGTTGGCCTGCTTTCCTAGATCCATATTTTGCAAAGCTCAAATTACAAGAATCTACAAATTAAGCACTGGAACTAGGGATGAACATTGGTTCTGGAAGTGCTGGACAGATCAGACTTGTTTCTATATCTTGTGGTGCCTTTTGAGGAGGAGTTGGCAAACAACCCTGTTACTGTGGTGATTAATATTGGTAGGGACTGTGAATAAAGTCTAGTGAAGTATAATACCTGATAAAAAACTAGGCATGGACTGACAGGTTAATATTTTGGGCTTTTTATGTTTGTGGTACCACCAGCCAATGATATGGAATTTCTCCTTCCAAAGAATTCAATTGCAATACCCGATATGTTAGTCTTTTTGGAGAAATCTGATCTGTTGGTGGTATGTTTTTTTTTTTTTTTTTTGAAATGTGACCTGGGGATCAACTAACTCCTCCTGAATTTCATTACCATTGAAAGGTCCTAAATGGCTAGAGGGGGGGGGATTAATAGTCTAAAATTTCTACAAAAAACACTAGAGCAACTTGTTAGAAGTAAGTCAAATGCTGCTTTGCTCTAGCTCTAAGCCGACAGCAAGCCTCCTATTACAATTCTAGTTGCTATAGTCTCTAATTCACACACAAAGGTCTAAAGTCACTACTTTACCTCTAAGTGAACAAGCTAATTACTCTAGCAACTAAGCAAGTCTACTCAAACTATACTAGCACAATATATATGAAAGTAATTTTCTACCCAAGAGTGTAGGGGGACATACCACAATGTCGAGGGCTAGTCAATCCAATCACCAAGGATGATTCAATGAGATAACCAAATTAAAGCCAATCACCAAGAGACAAGTGGAGACACGAGATTTAACCCGAACTTCACTTGAGCACCCTCCAAGCTAGTCTCCGTTGTGCCGACCTTCTCACGTGTGGGGCAAGAGGAGCTCCTCCTAGCCAAGTGCCTTTAGTCTACTTTGCACCCAATGCAAAATGAGAGGTACCCAAGACACGAGCAATGTATTACTTTGCACTTGCCTTCCCCGACGAGGAGTGCGTGATCCTCTCGTCACCCGAGATGGCCAAGAACATTCACCTTCTCTTGCCAACGCCTCCACCAATCACCAAGTCAAGCTAGAGTGGTGCTCTCCAAGAGCAACAAAAAAACCACCTACTCTAACAATCCCAAGTGCCACTAGATGCAAAGATCAAAGCAAAGTGCGCCCAGATCAATTCAACTCACTAGAATGATGCTCACAAGCAGGAGTGAGGAGGGAGGGAGTGTGCTCAGCTCTAGAGGTGTTAGAATGATTTCCAAATGACCAAGAGAGTGAGGCGGGGAGTGTTTGGCATTTTTAACGCCATCACTAGAAACAGGTTTAGGAACCCATCCTCTAATGACGGGCGCTTGAAGAAATGAGCCGCCGATATCACTAAGTGGAACCACCATTAGCGATATCACGCTTTTCAATCAACGGTGATAGATCTTGCCATAGTTGATATTTTATCCGCAGCGCCGCCCGATCTATCATTGTAGCATTTCTCACCCAAGTATTTAGGGTATCGTTATTTATATTTTCCCCAAATAAGGCTTGTTGTATAAGAAGCTAGCATGGCATCTCGGATGATGAAATGTGCACGCTAAGACCAACTCGATCATAACAGGGGTAAGCAATACGGGATAGATAGTGTGACACAATACATTGAATCCACCAGAAAGGATAAATAGAAATAGATAAAGAATAAACGACGTTCCTATGGAGTAATCTTTAATGTATTCTAGTCATGGTCTTACAAAGAATAGTTAGACTCATATGCTAACACGATCTAAGCATGGTTATGTCTAGGATAAATGGAGATTTCCTTGCACTATCCGGCCCAATGGAAAGCATTTATGAACTCCTACATCACATGCGAACGTGAGGGATTACAAGGGACCCGGACAGGTCGCCACAACCCCGCCGCCTACCCTCACGACCGTGGCATGCTCATATTCGAAGGTGTCGTAGAATACCCGCACCATTGTTGACACCTGTTATAAAGATAATATTAATAGTCAACTAAACATGGATAAGGGCTTAAATGAATATCAACATAGACTAGGGTCTAACTAACATAATTCCACGAGCTTTGGTGATTTATGACTTTACAGGACTTCTAAGGGTATAAATGCAGAAGAATGGAGAAAGTTCTAGAGTTTACATTCCATACGATGACAAGACTTTACCGTGAAGTAACTCAACCCGAATTGTGGACTAAAACATTGTAGAAGATGCCGGAGAAGACACCAGGAAGGACCACAGCGGCATGGGCACCATGGCTGGCGCCCGATGAGAATTAGGCGGCGCCCGGTGAGTCCCACAGCCGGTCTCATCTTCCTAGGTCGGTTTCAAACCGACACAGCTATATCTACACCGTTGCCAAGGTCGGTTTTGATCCAAGGGAGTTCCGTTCATCGTCAAGGCCTGCCAGGCCCCCTGACCCCAGGGTGACCTAATTCATTCTATCTTTCATTTCTTCAGCTATCTCT
>JADLZK010005172.1:0-316742 GCA_015847255.1 Hyparrhenia diplandra | reverse complement strand
GCCCCTGCGTAGGAGCGATCTAGCTCTTATTTTTGGTGTGTTACCGATTTTTATCGTCAGCGGATGTTAATTGAAGGACCGAGGCATATGCCCTTAAACTCTCTAAAAAAACTGGACAATGCCTTGCTGTAGGTTCAGAGAATTTTGGGTGGTTAACAAGAAAATTCAGGACAAGATTTATTTACACCAACTCTTTTTTTTTATGAAAAGTGCATTGAGTATGTACTCCTATATCAGAGTCCCTTCTGTAGCCAACAAAATAAGCAGTAGTAAACATCCAAGGGAAGGAAACAGGGTCCTTTGACAGCAAAATATCTACCTCCCTGATTTCATATATCCTGTCAGCAAAATATCACGAAAAGTCGAAAACAGTATTCAGCAACACGAAAGCAAAGTTTACAAGTGAAATAAAGCCTGTGAAGAGCCGAGAAGCTGACAGAAGAAAAGCCAGTTTTTTCAGGTTTCAGCCTCTTGTATGTGGCCATTTCAAGCCTTGAAGGTCGTAACAAATCAGTCAATTGCATAGGAGCTTTCAACACTAGTTCGACCAGCTTGTAATAGTAGGATACTCCTGATTGTGTAGTCACTGCAGCCATGCAGTCAACTTGAATGCCTGGGAAGAGATTGGTTACCAAGGTTCAAACCATGTACAAAAACCTTGGAGATAACATGGTCAACGTTAAAAGCATACATACCTTCCAAGGCGATGCATTGAAACCTGCTGTGCTGGTACAAACGTGTGCTTAACAAGCGACCCAGTAATCAGTTCATGCATACCTCATCAATTATTACCTTTAGTTTGCTTGTTGCCAGCGTTACGCACTGCTCAGCTAGCTCATCACTGCAAGTGCGGAACACCAATTCTTCCAGCGAAGGTGGGAGGCCCCTCTCTGGCAGCCTTGAGATATTCATGCATTCAAATATCTCCAACCGATTCAGGGAGGTAAGGCCATGTAGACCCACAGGAAGATCCAAGAGTTCCCAATATTTCTCAAATCGGAGCTGTTGCAGGGACGTGAGGAGCCGAAGCGCTTCCTCTTGCTCGCATGTTAGTCCTGCCACATGGATACGTCCGTATTTTTTCTTGAGCTGTAGGCATTGGAGTGAAGTGAGGTGCTTGCAGAATGGTGTGTTAAGAAGAGACGGGTCGTCGGTCCTAAGCCTTTCCAACCGAGGGCACAGCTCATAACCCTGCCTTGAGAGACTCTTCAAACATTGAGGTAAGCCAGGGCATCCGTATACTTTCATATACCTGAGACCATGGAGGGATTCGACGCCCTCTAGTGTGTCTAGCGAACTGCAATTTCCAATTGTCAACTTTTTCAGTGCTGTGCAGGAATCCAGCTGTAGAGATTTCAATCCATCGATTCCCGAGATTTTTAGTACTGCGAGGCTGGTCAGATCTCCCGGAAAGCACGGGTGTAGAGTTTCTAGGGATGACCCAAAGATATCCAGTACGCCAAGTGAACACGGGAGAAGCCATCTTCCATTTGCCTGGTTTTCCATTTCGTCTTCATGCACCAAAGACGGCATCAGCTTAGTACAGTTACTAATTCTTAGCTTCTCAAGGGAGGTCAATCCAGAGATGCCTTTCTTGTTCCTCTGAAATATAAGCTTACAATCTATAATTTCCATATTCTTGAGAGAGGGGACAAGATTAGAAGGAATGCACAAGAGTTCGCTAGGACATCGCCTAGTCAATGCGGTATCTCGATACGGATTTCCTTGTGACAAACTGTTCTCCTTTACTTCTATCAATAGCATGGTATGCTTACAGCTATCTAGATGCAATTCCTCTAAGGCTTGCATATGTTGCAGTATCAAAGATAACCACCACCCAGTTATTCCACAATTGCTAATGTAGAGACACTTGAGAGATGGTACGGTATCAAAATTTGTAGCTGCCATATTTTCATGGGCTTGCATTGATGGAACATCTGAAGAGAATAAATTTTCGCACGCCCTTATTTCCAATCTCTTCAAGCAGACGAGTTGCCTGAAACCTTCGAGTAAAATAGACAATAGATTTTCACAGCCCATTATTTCCAATTGAGTTATGGTTCTCAGGTTGTGGAATGACAAAAATTTGTCGTCCAGTGGTAGCTCAGTATTAAGATCAGACCCAATTTTGATTTCTCCATTTGATGAACCCTCCATATTTGGATGTGTGGAAACATTTCGTATCAACAATTTACAAAAGTTACTTGAAGGTGGTAGGGGATTTGATACCATTAAATGAGGACACTCATTGATGGTCAGCTCAATAACATTGGGCAACCATGACTTCTGCTCGATTTCAAATTTTTCACAACTCTCAAAGAGGGAAAGGGCCTTTAGTACCAAGCATGTCCTAATCTCCAGTACCCTCAAACTAGAATTCAAGTCCCTCACTGAACTGCAGGAACATCTCTCTAACTCTGGCATCTCAATCAACACCAGCTCCTCCAATGAAGGAATTAACAATTCCATTACTTTGAACATATTCCTTAACTTCAACTTTGTAAGAAATGATAGCCTTCCCAGAGATGGGAGTGTTTCCCATCCGTCACAATCCTCTAGATGGATCGTCTGCAAGTTCCTCATGCTGACAAGATCACTCGTAACATCAACAATAACTGATTTTCCAACAACATCTAATACTTCAAGATGGTGAAATTTGCTCAGAGATATAGGCAAATTTTCATTGCTGTCTTTGTTCTCAAGTTTTAGGTAACGAAGATGGGTACAATTTACCAAACTGCACATGAATGTATGGAAGGACCGGAGGAAGAAAGGGTCAAAATTTCCAATTAAGATCAGCATCCTCAATCTTTTCACCGAGGAAACTAAACTTTGCAATTTTTCCTCAAACTCCACATTACGAAGGATGAACCTTTGTTCATCTCTATGGTACACAGAATCAGTTAGAATTGAAAAATGACGTGCGGTTGGTAGCACTTCTTTGCACCCTAAACCATCTATAGTGGCAAACTCAGTCTCTGAAATCAGCCTTGTAAAGTCATGAAAAATACCACACACAACATAGTATATTTGGTGGCCTAGAATGGAGTTTGGTTTATAAACCTGCTCAAAGAAACCTGCTTTAACCAAATAATTGAGGTGACCACGTCCAATCTCAGCAGATTTCACAAATCTTGATGATATCCACATGTAGACCAAATCATCACTATGGAACAAATAGCCATTTGGAAATATAGAACAAAATAAGAGACACCGCTGTAAATTGTACGGCAACTGATAATAGCTCATCTTCAAAGCAGTCACGATGCCTCCATGGAGTTGCAGAGATTCCCAAACACCATTCTTCATTACACTTTTCCAGTGGTGAAGAGTAGGCTGCTCTCTTAACATGTCTGCTGCACTTTCTGCTGCTAATGGGTTGCCATTTAACTTTGTAGCTATTTGACAACCAATATCTGTAAGCTCTTTGTAGTTGTTATCACCAAATGCGCTTGCTTTAAACAATAGCCAAAGATCATCATTTCCTAGAGCTTTCAACTTAATTGGCTCTATTGTACCTATCCTTTCTGCAACAGCCAAATTTCTAACTGTCACAATAATCACATTACCCTTTCTGCAACTTGATCCCAAAGTATCTATTAGATCTTTCCATTGTGAATTACCCATGCAGTCGTAGACATCATCTAGAACAAGTAGAAACTTTTTGGATAAATAAGCCATATGTTTCTTTAAGGCCTCTAGAAGCTTCGAGTAATTGCTTACTCCTTCATAGCTTTCTCTTTTGTGAGATCCTTCATGGGTAGCTAGAATAACAACGTCTAAGATTTCCCTTGTCACTCTTACCTCATCAAAGATATTGGACACCCAAACCCATATCCGCTCAAATTCTCTTTCAACATGTGGATCATTGTATACAAGTTTAGCTAAAGCGGTCTTCCCAACTCCTATAATGCCTACAATAGGTAGCACAGTTATATTGTCTGACTTAGCAGCTTTGATTGCCGTTATGATTTTATTTTTCTCCACATCCCTTCCATGTACCTTTCCAGGAAGAGAACTTGATGTTCTTACTCGTGTATCTGAGTTGTTAATCTGATACTAATCAGACCTTGCAATAGTCCTTGAGATAATCACATTGGCTCGGATGCTTCTTAACTCAAGAACTATTTCCTGAATCCTTTTCAAAAATTCGGCCTTGTCCCAGGGGTGTGTGGTTGTAGCTACACTGTACTCAATTCTCATTCTTTTTTTGCCCTCTGAATCATTGGTCGAAAGTGTGGCACCATTTTGTACACTGGTGCCGACACTGCAAGAGGAAAAGGATCACAGTTTGGTCGTCAGAAAATTATTACCATATTTAAAGGATCACATGTACGCATATTAAGCGTTGCGATGCAGAACATGAAGGGTAAGTTGTACCTTTTACTTGGACGGTTAGACGTCTCTTCAATTGCTGAACGTTTTTTGTTGCAACTTTTGAGATGCTTGCACAAAGCTGATGTCCCGTGGCCCCATGTAAGCTCTCCGCTGCAGTGATTGCATTTCGCTTTTGCAGGCTGTCTATTAACAGATGGTATAATTTGAAAATAGTCCCGCACCTTCGATCGATTTTTGCGGCCGCTAATATTCAGTGTACCAGTATTGTTTTCCGGTTCAGTAGCAGGAGCAAGCATACCTGAGAGAGAAAGGAGAGAGTAAGGACTCGTCAAGCATCACAATTTACTAAAGAAAACAAATAGCTGTAGAGAATCACGGATGACAAGGATCAAAGTATACCAACAGTATTGGCCGATGCATCTACGTGCTCTGCTCCATCACCAACCATGCCTACCGGCTCAGTAACTGACAGATGAGAGAAAGTTATTGTCACAATTTCCTGAAGAAAGAACAGTAGACAAACCCAAATCGCAAGGATTGATGCATACATACCTCCTTCGACCTTTTGCTTGAGCCTGCAATAGTCGAGCTCGTCCACTACGTCGTCGGCGTCATACATGAGCTCCTTCACACGAGCGAGGGAGTGGGCCAGCGGCTTGTTGCCAACCGCCCTCCCCTTAACACCATTAACCACCGTCTCCATCCTCTCCACCTCAGACTTGAGTTCCCCGGTGACACCAGCGAGGCCAACTCCATGAATCCATGCGTTGAGCTCGCCGGTGGGTAGAAGAGCTTCGAGGATAGTCTGCGCCCGCCATACAATCGCGGACTCCACAGCGTTCGCCTCTGCCCTCTCCATGAGATCGATCTCAGCCATGGCGATGGAGAACGGATCAGAGGAGGAGGAAGCAAAACTGATGGCTATTAGCTGTGTAGCCAAAGTAGACGACTCAGAAGTGCATATAATGCTTGGATGCAAGCTGGTAAGATGAGAAAGCAGGTTCAGTGGTCAATGCCCAGTCACAGTCACCAGTGGAAATCGGGGAAAATTGGAGCACGCGATTTCCAGTGCAACGTGGAGCAGTTTCCAGCACAAAGTTCTATTCATCGGCAAGAAATATCTCCAGCTTTCAGTTTCCAAATGGAAAATGGACCAATGTCAAATAAGAGGAAAATGCTCGGTAGAATCCATCTTCTCCGTGAAATCATGAAAACACAAAAAGGTAAGTGTTAAAAAACTAGCAAGTTAATTCCCACAAATAGTATACTAGGTAGCTACTTTTATATAAAAAAAAAGGGTTTGTTATTCAGTTGAGCGCAGTGAGAACAAATAAAATAAGAATGAGCACAATGAGAACATATGACCGCTAAGCTGTGCTGTGTCCCAAACAGAGAATCCTGGCCCAGGTCTCAATCCTTGGTGACCGTGGATAGCCGGAGCACGGCAGGTCTGAACACCGCCGCTAGCACCTTGGATAGTAGCAGGGACGTGTATTTGGTGCTCTGTTCAGTCTTTTTTTTTGTTTGGATACTAGCAGGCACTACAAGAGCTAAAAGGACCGTGTCCTGGTTATTAAGAAGGTACACTGAATCACTGATCGGCACAATTCAAAAATGTCCATTTTGCTATTTTAAAATTGAAAATAAAAAAATTTATGCTCACCTATCATATGGTGCTGTTTTCTGGATAAACACGTTGCAAGTTTCAATATTTTTGTCCACAACTGATTATAATTAGATATTGCAAAGGTGCGCCATTAATTACATTGCGGCTACATGAATTCCGCATAGGCAAGCTAACTAGTACTTACCTTGAAGAGTTTCAGTTTGGTGTCAATCCAACAGCTACAAATTCTCTCTTTAGTAGTGTTGCACCTAACAGACATTGTAGAGAATGCACTCTGCTCTCACAGGCTTCCGTCAACACTCAACAGCCATTTTGTAGATAGTCTGAATTCCAAAACTCATCCTGTCATCCATACCTTGGACTGTTCCTTGCGATCAGTGCTGCTCCCCGTCCATGTTTATAGCAGAGAAACAAATGAGTTGCTTCAATCCCATCCTCATTATGTCTACAGGAGCATTTTACGTGGTTACTGGTTAGCAAGAAAGCAAGATGATTGAGGATGACATTATTTAAACCAACTCTTTTGATAACAGAAAGTGATTCTATATATATTGAAGTCCCTTCTGTAATCAACAAAGTAAACAATAAACACCCTCGGGAAGAAAATACTATAGTCTCCACTACTGCTCATCATAAGCACTTGAGCAAAGAGGACAAGGTTTACAAGTGAAACAAAACCCTGAGCATAATCAGAGAACCTAACACAAGAAAAAAAAAAAAAAAAAAAAAACAGGTTTTTGAGGCTACGGAGTGAAAAAGAACACTTCTGGCATTTTTGGCACTGGCTTCTCACCCTTGGCCCGTGGTCAACAATAAGCCTTGTAATTTGTAGCAGGTCTCCTAGGAGAAACAGGGAAGTGCTTTCAACACTTGCTCGAACAGCTTGTAACAGTATGATACTCCTATAGGTTCTGAAGATGGTCACTGCGTCGATGGTGTCAGCTTGAATGCCTGCAAATAGGCTGCTTACTTAGCATGAAACAATAATGTATGTAAACCATGAAAATAAAACATGATCAGTTGTAGAAGTATACCTTGCAAGGGGATGCGGTGAAACCTGCTTTGCTGGTAGGAACGTGTGCTTAACAAGCGACCCAGTATCAGTTCACGTATTTCTCATCAATTATTACAGTTAGCTTGCTTGTTGCTAGCGCTCTGCATTGCTCTGCTAGCTTCTTGCTGCAATCGTGGACATTCAGTTCTTCCAGGGAAGGTGGGAGGCCCCTTTCTGGCAGCCTTGAGATACTCCCGCAACGAATGATCTCCAACCGCTTGAGGGAGGGAAGGCTATGCAAACCCACGGGAAGATCCGAGAGTTTGTAATAACTAACAAATCGGAGCTCTTGCAGGGACGTGAGGAGCTGAAGCGCTGCCTCTTGCTTGCATGTTAGTCCTGCCACGGAGTTATATATACCTCTTTTCCCGAGCTGTAGGCATTGGAGAGAGGTGAGGTGCTTGCAGAATGGCGTGGTAAGAAAGGACTCGTCGACCTGAAGCCTTTCCAAACGAGGGCACACCTCATAACCCTGTGTCGATAGACTCTCCAAACATTGAGATAAGACAGGGCATTTGTATACTTTCAAATACCTGAGACTGCAAAGGGATTGGACGCCCTCTAGTGTCGGTCCGCCGCAATATTTAATTGTCAGCTTTTCCAGTGCTGTGCAGGAATGCAGCTGTAGAGATTTCAATTCAAAGCTATTCACCACTTCTAGTACTTTGAGGCGGGTCAGATCTCCTGGAAAGCAGAGCTGGAGCGTTTTTAGGTTAGTGTCATGGATATCCAGTACGCCAAGTGAACACGGGAGAAGCCATCTTCCATTAGCCTGGTTGTCAGTTTCATCTTCGTTCACCAAAGACAACATCAGGTCTGAGCAATACATAATTTTTAGCTCCTCAAGGGAGGTGAATCCAGATATGCCTTCATTGTTCCCCTGAAATGTTAGCTCGCAATCTATAATTTCTATCTTCTTGATAGAGGGGATAAGAACAGATGGAATGCACAAGAGTTTGCTAGGATTTCCCTGTGACGAAGCATGTGGAGCTGAGGTGAGATTTGATAAACTGTTCTCTTTCCCTTCTATCAATAGCCCTGTTATCTGCTTACAACTCTCTAGATGCAGTACTTGTAAGGTTCGCACATGTTGCAGCATCACAGATAACCATTCTCCGGTTATTCCACAACCCTTAATGTTGAGGCACTCGAGAGATGGGAGGACATCAAAATCTGCAGCTGCCATGTCTTCATGGGTACATGCTGACGGAACACCCGAAGAGAAAAAAATTGGGGCCGCCTTTTTTTTCCAACCTCTTCAAGCAGACGAGTTGCCTTAATCCTTCGAGTGAAATAGGCAATAGGTTTTCGCTGCCCTTTATTTCCAACCCGGTTATGGTCCTCAGGTTGTTAAATGACAAAATTTTGTCAATCAGGGTAATTATGGTCCCTGAAGTTTCGATTTCCATTTCTCCATTTGATGACTCCTCCATCTTTGCAAGTGTGGAAATATTTTTATGGATAACTTACAAAAGCTACTTGGTGGTAGAGAATATGATACCATTAAATTAGGACAATCATGGATGGTCAGCTTGCTAACATTGGGCAACCATGACTTCTGCTCGATTTCAATTTTTTCACAGCTCTCAAAGAGGGAAAGGCCATTAGTAACCAACAGCTCCTGATCTCCAGTACCCTCAAACTAGAGTTCAAGTCCCTCACTGAATTGGAAAAACATCTATCTAAGTTTGGCATATCAATCAACACCAGCTCCTCCAACAAAGGAATTAACAATTCTGTTACTTCTGGCATATTCCTTAACTTCAACTTTGTAAGACACGATAGCTTTTCCAGAGATGGCAGTATTTCCTGTCCTTTACAATCCTCTAGATGGATCGTCTGCAAGCAAGCAGACCATGCTGGGGAACAAGCACCACATGCTCCCTTTGAGAGAACAAGATTCCTCATGTTGACAAGATCACTCGAACCAGCAACAATAACTGGTTGTCCAACATCTAGTACTTTAAGATGGTAAAACTTGCTCAAGGATATAGGCAAAGCTTCATTGATCCCTTTGTTCTCAAGTTTTAGGTAACGAAGATGGGTACAATTTACCAAACTACACATGAAGGTGCGGAAGGACAACTATCGGTTAGTATAGCGCGACGCCAGCGCCGCTCCCACGCTGGCGGCTCGGGTGGAAACCCCTAGCCGCCCGCGAAGCTCCTCCTCCTCCATCCTCCCGCCTCGCCGCCGCCCGGGCGGGCCGCCGGCAACGCCGCGCCCGCCGCGGGATGGTGGCGGCGGGGGCTCCCCTCCCTTCCTCGGTGGTGGCGCGGGCGCCGCAGGCGCCGCGGCGCCTCTGCCGCAGCCGCGTGGGGCTCGGCGAGGCCGCCCGCCTCCGCGCGGCGGCGGCCGGCTGGCGGCGGCGGCGGGAGCAGGGTCTTTGCGGCGGCGGCGGTCCTTCTCCCTCCCTCCGTCGACCCCTCGTCTTCCGCGTGGTGGCACCGCCGGGCCCGCCTGGGCTCCCCGGAGCTCGGGCGGCCGGATCGGGGCCCTGGTGCTGGATCCGCGCCCCCATGTTGGGGAGGGCCCCGTGGTGCCGACCATGGTGGGCGGCAGCTACGGCCCGTGACCGGTTCTACTGGGATCCTGGCTTGGGCGGCTTCCTCGGTGGTGGGGCGCGCGGCGTGGCCGGCTGGCCGGCGGCGAAGGTTGCGGGTGCGGGCGGGCGGCGAGGACCTTCTTGGACCGACTGCGGCGGTTGGACCGCGCGGCAAGGCGATGCTACCGGTTTCGGGCTGGCCGGAGGCCCGGTCGACGCAGCGGTACCAGCGTCGCGGCTGGGCGCGTCGATGCCCCTCCGGATGGGGTCCCGGGGGACGGAGCGGCGGCGGCGACTACGACAAAGAACATAGCCTCGGTCTGGCCGGACTTTGTACTTGGGGGATTCCTTGGGCGAAAGCGCTGCGACGGCGGCGCTCGTGGGCGTCGCTTCCCCTGAGGGCGTCGTGTTCCCCGGTCCCCTTGGGCGAAAGCCCATCCATCTTGGACGGCGGCGGTGGCGTTCCCGTCGCCATCTCCTTCCCGGGCGCCGCTCGCCCGTCGCCACGACGTCGTCTTCGGTTTGGTGCTCTTCTTCGGGCGTCCGATGTGCGGGTGGAAGGGAGTTCGTGGGCGCGAAGTCGGAGCTGCTGCGTTGGAGGGGCGTGGCTCAAAGAACGATGACGCAAAGGCGAACCCCCTTTCTTCGTCGGCCCGGTTTGCGTTGGAAGTCGGGCTTGAACCGGGGATTGGTGCTCTTCTTCTTCGGCGACCGTGCGGGTGGAGGGAGTTCGTGGCGCGAAGTCGGAGCTCTTGCGTCGGGGGCGTGGCTCGCAACGATGACGCAAAAGCGACCCCCCCTTTTCTTCGTCGGCGGGTCTCGCCGGAAGTCGGGCAAGAACCGGGGAGGGGCTGTGGTTCGGGATTGGAAGTCGGAGCTGCTCTTCTTCGAGCTGAAACAACGATGACCTGTTTCCGCCATCGCCGGGTGTGTCTGCTTGTCTTTTCGTTAGGTCTGTCTGTCCGGTCTGCCCATGGGAAGTCGGAGTGCGGGTTGCTTTGCAATCTTGCTTGGCAACGATGACTCATGGCGGTTGGGTGCTCTTCCGCGTCGTGTGGGTGGGCTGGCCCTTCGGGTGCGCTTGCACCTTGTTTGGCTACCCTTCTTGTAAATACTTTTCTACCGTCTTAATTGAGCGGCAGAGCTCCTGCCTTTTGTCTCAAAAAAAAAAAAAGGTACGGAAGGACTGGAAGAATAAAGAGTCATAATGCCCAATTAAGATTAATGTCCTCAATCTTCTTGCTGAAGAAATTATACTCTTCAATTTCTCTTCAAACTTCCCATTACTAAGTATGTTCCCACATTCGTCTTCATGGTACACTGGATCAATTAGGATTGAAAAATGGCGTACTGTTGGTAGAACTTCTTTGCACTCTGAACCGTCAATAGTTGCAAACTCGGCCCTTGAAACCAGTCTTGCAAATTGATGCATCATGCCACACATAACATAGCATTGTCGACGCTGTGTTAAGAAACCTGAGTTAACCAGAGCATTGAAGTAATCTTGTCCTACCTCAACATATTTCACAAATCCCGACGAAATCCACATGTAAACCAAATCGTCATTATGGAACAAATAGTCATTTGGAAATATGGAACAAAACAAGAGACATTGTTGTAAATTGTACGCCAGCTGATAATAACTCCTCTTCAAAGCAGTCACGATGCCTTCACGGAATTGCATAGATTCCCAAACACCATTCTTCATTATGCTTTTCCAGTGTTGAAGAGTAGGCTGCTCTCTCAACATGTCTGCTGCACTTTCTGCTGCTAATGGGTTGCCATTTAACTTTGTAGCTATTTGACGGCTAATAGATGTATGCTCTCTGTAGTTGTTATCACCAAATGCACATGCTTTAAACAATAGCCAAAAATCATCACTTCCTAAAGCTCCTAACTGTAATGGTTCGATTGTACCTAGCCTTTTTGCAACAGACAAATTCCTAGCAGTCACAATAATCACATTACCCTTTCTGCAACTTGATCCCAAAGCATCTATTAGATCTTTCCATTGGGAATTACCCATGCAGTCGTAGACATCATCTAGAACAAGTAGAAACTTTTTGGATAGACAAGCCATATGTTTCTTTAAGGCCTCTAGAAGCTTCGAGTAATTGCTGACTCCTTCATAGCTTTCTCTTTTGCAAGATCCTTCATGGCTAGCCAGAGTAACAACATCTAAGATTTCCCTTGTCACTCTTACTTCATCAAACATGTTGGACACCCAAACCCATATCCTCTCAAATTCTCTTTCAGCATGTTGATCATGGTATACAAGTTTAGCTAAAGTGGTTTTCCCAACTCCTAGAATGCCTACAATAGGTAGCACAGTTATGTTGTCTGACTTAGCAGCTTTGATCACCTTTCTGATTTTGTCTCTCTCCACATGCCTTCCATATACCTTTCCAGGACGAGAGCTTGTTGTTCTTTCTCGTGTAACTGAGATATTAATCTGATACTGATCAGACCTTGCAATAGAGTCTTTGAGATACTCAACCACATCGCCTCGGATGCTTCTTAACTCAAGAATTATTTCCTGAATCCTTTTACAAAATTCGGCCTTGTCCCAGGGGTGTGTGGTCGTAGCTGCATTGTACTCAATTCTCATTCTTTTTCTGCCCTCTGAATCATTGGTCGAAATTGTGGAACAATTTTGTACACTGGTGCCGACACTACAAGAGAAAAAGGATCACAGTTTGGTCATCAGAAAATTATTACCATATTTAAAGGATCACATGCACGCATATATTAAGTGTCGCGGTGCAGAACACGAAGGCTAAGTTGTACCTTGGACGGTTAGGCGTCTCTTCAATTGCTGAACGTTTTTTGTTGCAACTTTTGAGATGCTTGCGCAAAGCTGATGTCCCGTGACCCCATGTAAGCTCTTGGCCGCAGTGATTGCACTTCGCTTTTGCAGGCTCTCTGTTAACAGATGGTAGAATTTGAAAATAGTCCCGCACCTCAGATCGATTTTTGCGGCCTCTACTACTCAGTGCACGAGTATTGTCGGCAGATGCATCTGCTTGTTCTTCTCTGTCTCCATCTCCAAACATGCGTTCCGGTTCAGTAGCAGGAGTGAGCATGCCTGACAGAGAACGGAAAAAGTAAGGACACGTCAAGCGTCACATTTATCATCACATTACTAAAAAAAACTGTAGAGAATCACAGATCACAAGGATCAAAGTATTACCAAGAGTATTGGCCGATGCATCTACTTGCTCTGCTCCATCTCCAACCATGTCGTCCAGATCAATAGCAGGAGCAATCATAGCTGAAAAAGAAAGGATAAAGAACATGGCATGAGGATTATCACAGTCTAAAAAAACACAAATCGCAAGGATTGATGCATACATACCTCCTTGGACCTTTTGCTGGAGCCTGCAATAGTCGACCTCATCCACCACGTCGTCAGCGTCATACATGAGCTCCTTCACACGAGCAAGGGGAGCGGGTAAGCGGCTTGTTCCCGACCGCCCTCCCCTTGACACCATTAACCACCGTCTCCATCCTCTCCACCTCAGATTTGAGATCCCCGGTGGCACCAGCGAGCCCGACTCGATGAATCCATGTGTCGAGCTCGCCGAGTTGAAGAGTTTCGAGGATGGTTTGCGCCCGCCATACAATCGCGGCCTCCACATTTGCTGCCTCTGCCGCCTCCATCAGATCTGGAAGAAGCACTGTTCCTGAGCGATCCAAACGGAGGAGGAAGAAAAGGAGAAGGCAGTGTTACGGGAAAGAATGGGAAGAGCAATAGAGCGAACGGGTGGTAAACTGATAGCAGTAGCAAACCCCAAAACCCCGTCTCCCACCAGCAACAGCTATAGAAGGGAAAAAGACAAAATAAAGAGAGCACGCGCTTTCCACTGTAGTAGTCTCTTTATTATTCATTGAGACCAGAAATTCTCAATTGTGTTTAGTTGGTGTAAAGTAAAGTTTTGGATAGTAAATTGGATATACCAGCATAAATTTAAAGTATTAAACATGGACTAATTAAAAGATAAATTATAGAAGGCAGCAACGATCGTTTTAGATTCTTCATGAAAAATGCTAAAATCGCCCATCTCTAATAAGCTGATTCTTTGAAAAAGTGACTCTTCTTTTTTTTTTTTTACCAAAAATGTCTCTTCTAGGATAATACGGTAACTCTGTGTATGAGGTGAAGCAGAAGAGCTAGCTCTAATTCTAGTTTCAAGAATCTAACGAGTTAGCCAACAATTTCACGAACTAATTCTACATCATTGTATGCTTTTGAAAGAAATCTGATCTAAAATATTTAATTTAAAAAAAACTACCAAACGACTGTCTTTTATTTTATCCCTCTAAATTTTGTCTCTCCGTCCCATATTTTATCTCCGTCCCATGGTGAGCCTTATTGATTTAGAACCATTTGAGATGTATTAGCATTTTCAAGAGTTTCTCTTAAAACTAAATCCTTATTTGGATTTTTTTTTTCTATAATGGAATAAATATTCCAGCCTCTACCATCTGAAGATGGCACAAAGCTAAGGGTTTGGGTACAAAATAGAGCCATAAGGCTTACAAAATGACACGGAGAAAATGTTCTACCTTGAAAGAGAGTTTAGAAACAAAACAAAGAGCTAAGTCTCGATGCGATTCCTAAACTTCCAACCAAATTTCGTGAAGATAGCTAAGTGCAAAGTCTCCCATCTTCTGCAATCTTCCATGAACAAAGGTCGCTCCTCCTCCTCCGTATGCAGCATTGACCACTGTCGAATCCAATAAGGTCGCTCCTCCTCCATATTACCTGCATAGAAGTATTAGGTTTAACCTTATTAGATACCACATCATTTCTATTCAACCAAATTGCCCAACAAAGCGCAGTCACTCCTAGCAAAATTTGGCTTCTCAACTTTAGACTTAATCCATGCTGCCAAGAACCAAACAGGTTAGAAAAACTACTAGGTGGTTCAATTCGAACGTGGTATGCACACTATTCCAAACAAGCCTGAAATCAAAAAACTTTCTCTGCCAACAACTAAATAAGTTGTTAAAGGGTTATTTTCACGTCTATATATTCATGTAAATACGGATGCATATAAACAGAACCTTTAACTTGAGTTTATGTCGAATAGAATCTTTATACGTTTTTCAGCGCCGATGATGAAACATGGTGGTCTGGATTTTACGAGTACGTGGTAAGAGCAACTTCTACGGCCTAAAACTAGCTCTCTAAAATTATTAGAGCTTCAAAATAGATACACTCTTAGCAAACCCTCAAAATTAAAAACAACCACTTATGTTGGTTGACTCACAGTGATCGTGTGAGTTGCTTACATGCATGGAATCAATATGCACACACCACACGCGGGAACAAGCGAGGCACACTAGAAAGGCAAGCTGTGGCAGATGGCAAATGCACCTATTATCAATCTCAGAGCAATTTTACCATATTCCTTTTTCCTTAAAACCATCTATAGGGGATTGAGAAAAAAATATTGCTTATTCTTTTTTAGTTTGAGGGAGAGAGGTGTGATTTTGAGGTTGGAGATCCAAATTCTTTAGTGAAAGAGGTTGGAGCATGTTTTTTAATTGATCTCTTTTATTGCCTGGTATAGGAAAATATGATTTCTGATGTGCAAAATGCAAAAAGAGACGTTTTTTTGACGAAAAACATTTCATATATATTAAGCAACCATAATACAAAACGATCCTTCAAAGAAGGTCGTATTACAAGAAGGTTCTTGGACCTGAGCAACAATGATTCCACCTAGCTTCGGCCGGTGAAGAACACGCCGGCGGTGAGTTGAGGTGTCGCCGGTGGCGAGAACAACAGGGGTGGAGAGACCGCACCTTGCGTCGGTTGTAGAGGAGCCACCGAGATGCTGAGGAAGATCACACCGGCGACCAACGGATGTGGAGGCTTCGTCCACCGGCGGTAAATGGATCTCGAAGTCGATTCCCGGTGGAGGCGGGTTCTTCCCGTCTTCTCCCGGTGGATACGTCTTTGAGGCGCCACGGATCTGAAGATGTAGAGGCTGCTTGGACTTGGTGATGAGGAGGAGTGGCGGAGATGGCGAATCGTGGTGAATGGAGGGAGGCCAACCGAGAGGGAAGGCAGCGGGACAGCCCCAAAGATCAAATCCACACAGGAGGGGACCCGATCTATAGGTTTTTGACATTCGGCCTCCACACCCCGCCCGGATCGGTGGCGGCGGGCAAGAACTCCAGCAGCAAGAGGTGGAGAGGGGCGAGAAGGAGCGGCGGGAGGGACGGGGAAGAGGATATTAATTTATTACGACTCACCGGAGGAGCTCGAATGGTGACGACGAGGAAACCGGGGAGAACCCCGGCGATGACGAAAGCCGACGGCGACTCCATGGCGGCGCGACGAACCCACAGAGGACCAAGCCATGAAGGCACAAAGGAAGCTAAATACAAACTGAACTAGATGCTAGAGGTAGGGGCGGCCCCGCTCCGGCGCACTCTGGCGAGCTTCGCCGAGAGGCGGACGGAGGGGGCCGATGGAGGGTGCGGCGAGGAGAGCTAGGAACCTATCGTTTCCTTCAGAGAGAATGGGCTCGCAGACGAGCTCTTTCTTTATTATTTCACTTTTTCATCAGCCAGAAAGAGAGGTTAGGTTTTTTATGGATGGGATCGGAGAATTTGCCAAAGCAAAATTTATATTCATTATAAAATAATAAGAAATGCTATGAATAGATGTTTAAAAAGTTGCTTTAAGTTGCTTGACACGAGAAGCCGGCGGTGTTGGGTACTAACTCAGCACAACACTTTATTGATGATGAAATGGTTTACAAAGGCGGCCATTCAAGATGGCGATTACAAAGGGATGTCGGGGGGTATTTATAGGCCCCCGACTTACGTAGTTAATACGAAATGTTCAAATTCCTAAAAAGTTTCCCTCTTGTCCTTTCCCTGAAAGGTATCCTTTACGTCTTAGCGCCTTCTTTGAGTTTGACTTGTATCTTAGCGATGGTTTTGACTCTTCTCGAATAATTCTTTTTTTTCGAGGCGAAGCCGTTGTGATTATCTTCGCCGGGGACGTCTGGTTTCTGATTCTCCCTTTTAAGTCTTTGTCTCTTTTCTCGCGGAGCTTATATGATGACGTTGCCGCCGGCATGTATCTTTGCTTGATCACCCCGAAAACTTCAAAGTTTGGGACAAGAGTTTAAGACAAATCAAAGTTAGGTCCCAACAGCAGCCCCGTGGGCGAAGGCCGACTTCAAAGGCATGAAACCCACGAATCATAAGTTTTCTCAAAACTTTGTTTCGATCGAGAACGTCGTCCCGGACTTTGAAGTTGGACTTTTCATTTAAGTTGTGACTTCGCGAATATCTTCGCTAGATTTGTTATTGATTGATGATGATGAATTTTTTTTTTAACAAACTAGTTTGACCGTTTGACCGAGGGGTCTATAAATAGCGAGTACCCCCTTTTTTCTTCATCTTTTCAAAGAGGGGCCACCTTATTGAAATTTTTCCACGCAACGCCAAGTCAAGTTTTCTTGCGGTTAAAGTTTACGGAGTTGAGTTCTTTTCGCAGAGTTTTGTGGTTCTTCTACGTCGGGTATGCTTCTTATCGATGTTTTATGAACTTTGTAATTTTTTGAAGTTCATATTGTCGTGTTATGTAATTTACTTTTCCTTTTGTTTGTTTAGAATGGCACTTGTCGAAGATGCTCCGATGAATCCCAAGGCCGGGAGTTGGACGAGGAAATTCACTTTCAACAAGATGATTCAGGAGAAGATATTTCTCAAGTTTACTACGCATCGAGTTGGAGCCATTACGATGATAGGATCTCATTTACTTTTTGGTCGTAGTAAAATGACCGAAGAGGATTTGAAACAAATGGTTAAAGATGGAATCCTTAGAGAGGGTCAATTCGGGGCCGGGCGGAGCCAGATGAAAAGGTCCCCAAACCTAAACCCGATGAGTGTGTGGTTTTCAAGGACCTGTTCTTGCTGGTCTTAGATGCCTCCTCGAGACGTTCCTTGAAGAAGTTTTCAAGAAGTTCAATATTGAGATGCATCATTTGACCCCTAATGCTATAGTTAAGTTGTTCTGTTTTCCTCGTGGGTCGTGCGGAGTCAAAATGTGCGGCCGGATATCGATGCTTTACGTTCGATGTACGAACTTCACACTCAATTTAAATCAAAGAAAATTGATCAACGTACGGTGAAACGTATTTTGGATGTTGTAACTTTAAGATTTGCTAGGGTCGAGAGGCGGATCTCTCCGCTATGAAAAATAAGTGGGCGGATGGGTGGACCAATTATTGGTTTTATCACAAGGTTCCTCTGGTTGAGGAAAACAGAGGCGAGGAAGGGCTTAGTCAAGACTTATCCTTTGGCTTCAAGCATGCATCGTGAACGTTTTGAGTGTAAGCCCGTGCCTTTGCAGTCTAAGTCATGTTCACGAATATCTGAAGGCTTTCAAAAGAGTTATATCCCAACAATCAACTTCGTGATCTTATCGAAGAGTATTTAGCGGCTAGAATTTGGCCACTTAGGCTTGGTTGGGATTTCCTTCGCTATCACACGAAGAAGATTAGGGGAAAGATTATATTTTCCCGATAGAGATACCGTGATGCCTTCGCGGTTTAAAAATGAAGAGGTATTTGTTGCCGATGTTGAAAGTAGAGCGTGGAGTTGCTTGGCAAATATCTCTTTTCTTGAAAGGAATCGATGGATGAGATTATTGGTAAGGATTATGTTAGACTAAATCGTATTTTTGATTTAGCTAACATAACTTATAAGGTACCGCCTCCCCGCTTATGCCCGTAAGAAAGATCAAGATGAAGATAAGGAAGCTGGTAAAAAATTGAAGAGAAAGAAAAGCGATTTGGCGAAGCCTTCATCCTCTGCGAAGCCAACTTCTTCCACGAAGACCCCTTCTAAGGATGTTGTCCCAAAAAACGTCATAAGAAGAAGGCTAGGAAAACGGTTGCTTGATTTGCTTGATACTTGTGATTTCACCGATAGTGAAAATGAGACTCCCGAGCTCGAGGCTCCGCTTCTTGGGACCTCTTTTCATGATTTGGAGGTGAGAAAAATGTGCAAGGCCTTTGCCTCTACTGGTCCGACTCGAACTTGCTTACTCCTTTGGCGAGCTACTTACAATATTTTGGGTCTTCGCGAGAAAAATGGGCACCTTGGGTGCCATTGGCGATGATGATGCCGGGTGGTGCATCCGCTATGGAAGCTTCTCCCTCTTTGGTGCTGCGTCTCCTTTTTCTCCTAGGCTTAGAGATCCAACTCCATTTTCCTATGAACCTAGCTAGTAGTACTTTTATTTTGAGTGATGAGCCCAATAATCTTGAATTAGCTAAGTTAGCCAAAGATGTTTATACAAGTCACTTGGTAGTGAATCCAGAGAATCCTTCTTCGGTTCCCGATACGAGAAGTTGGTAAGAGGAGTGAAGGTGTTGGTGGTGGAGCGGCCGTCCTTGGAGACGGATCTTGTTGAAAATTTTGGTGATGCTTTGCCCCCTCGTGTGCCAAGTTAATCAAGGGAGCCGATTAAGGTTTCAAGTCCCCTTGAGAAATCTTCCAATATGCTTTACGGTATGTGCTATCGTTGTTTTTTTTTGGTCTTTTTGTTTCGGATTTTTGTTTTGTTTTTGCTTTTCTTATTTTTGAGAAAATTGCGAGAGGTCTTGAAGGATAGGGCGAAGAGGCCGTTAAGTTTGTGAAAGAAAAGCTCCAACGAAAAGGGACAAGGACTATTGGAGTCTCTTTTGATGATTTGTCAGATGTTGAGGATGAAGAAGCTGAACTTGACCAGTGAAGCCGTCTCTCAGAATCGATGGTAAATGTTGAAACTCAAGAGAAGATTCCTTACCCTTTGAAGGAGGGCGAAAAAGTTTGTAAGTGATTTTGACTTCGATATGCTTTTTATTTTTGTTTTGACGTTTTTTCTTTTTACGACTATGCTTGTTTTGCAGCTCAATTCTTCCCGATCTTTGGGTACTTCTTCTAAAGAGAAAACTATTAATGTTGGAGCTATGAAGGATGTGATTGGAGATCATCCCACTCCGCAAGTGTTTGTCGAGGCTCGCGAGCTTACTTACGGCTATCTCCAAGTCTATCGACAATTCTTTGAAGTTTTTCCTTGAAAGTGGTATAAATTTAGACTCTTATAAGTTTGTTGGAGTTGGAGTTGATAAGCTTCGCGTGCTCCCAAAAAGAGTGAGAAGCAGGTGGCCAAATGTATTGATGATGCCTTCTCGGTCCGGATCGCGGAGGCCGAGTTGGCGAAGATGAATCCTTTGGAATTGGCCGATCTTTGGTATCAATTTGATGTACAAGGTAAGAAAAAATTTATTTATAGATTCCGATTTGCGGTGTTTCATTATTTATAACTATCTTATTTTGCTTGTATAGGGTGCACTTGTGAATCGTGGTCTTAGGAAATCTCTTGAAGATAGTCTTTCTTTGCTTTTGTTGTTCGAGAGAAATCTTTACTTGGAGAAATTGAATCTCTTAAATCTCGGTTGGCAACCAAGGAAAAGGAGAGGGGTGATGTTGATGAATGTCATAGGTTGGACCGCTTGTATCATAGCGCCTTTGATGAAGTCAAAGAAAAAGATCGTCAACTTGAGGCTGCGAAGACTATGATTGAAACTCTTAAAAGAGAAAAGGCTTTTTTGGAGAAAAAGAAGTCTGAAACTGTTGAGCTCATGCTTCGGAGATTCAATTGGACTTGGGAACTTTGTAAGCGTGCTTACGAAAAGGTGGGGGCTATGCTTGGGAAGATGCTTGTTGGGATCTTGGAGAATATGACCCATTCTTCACCGGCTTTGTAGACGGTATGAAGATCTTGGTGTTATGATTCAAGCCTGCGGATACAAGTGTTATGTATTCTACCCGGCGCTTCTCCATCTTATGAAAGAGGCCAAAGACCCCTTGTATGACGTCTTCGTGAGCGAAGGTTTTAAATTTCCCGAGATGCTTGTGAGCAAGATTTCTCCTCGAACACACTTGCTTTGTCGGAAGTTTTTGAACAATATTGGTGCAAGCGTGGTCGGGAGCATTGTCTTGAGAAAGTAAAAGAGAAATTGAAGAGGGTAATCTTTCTTTTATGTTTGTTCTTCTTCTGATATTTTCTTTATTCTTATTTGTTTTTCGACTTTGTTTTTTAACGGCTTGAACTTGACATCTTACGAGGAGGAGGAGAAATTTAAGAAGCCGAAAGAAGAAGAAGAGAGGGTTGCCCGCGAGGTCGAACAAAGGGAAAAGGAGCGAGAATGATGTTAGTGAGCGTAGGGGCTAGGGATAGTTTTATGGCTTAATCTTATGGATACTTTAAATGAGTGGCAACTTTTGTTTGTCGATTGTTGTAAATATTTTAATACCTTTATGTTTGTGCGGAGTTAAGCTGTTATCGCGAAAATTTAAATGCTTTTAGTTGACTTGTGATGAGATTTTAACTTTGTGAAATCTTGCGCGAGTTTCTTTTTGCGAAGCCTGCGCAAGATATAGTTGTTGCGATGCCTCTCATGATTGCAAAGGGTGACTTTATTTTTGAGGCTTCGGATTTTTTGGAGGCTTCGGTAGTGGAAATATTGACGAATTTGTGGATGAGTGTCTTGGGAAATCTAAGGTAGCGAGGCTCGTATAGGATGCCTAGAGTTGTTGATTTCAAATGATTTTGGACAAGTAAGATTTTTGCCATTCTAAAATTTTTTTCCTTTTTTGTTTTTACATTTGCTTTTTCCCGATATATTTGTGGTTTTATTTTTTGTTTCATTCTTCTTGTTCTAGTGCATCGCCGATTTTCTTATTTGGGGATGGATTGCAAGATAAAGCCGTACATCAATCAACGAAGTTGTTGAGGATATTTTGAGCGAAGCGGCAACTAGTGTTGCTTCAAGAATTTTGACTTTGTTTAGTCTTTGTATGTAAAATTTACGTAAACTTTGTGCCTTGTTGTGTTGTAATAAACTGAATCAATGGCTTGAATGATGTTCTATTTTTGTTTGTATGTCTTCGTATCATATATGAGTCGGAATTTCCCTTTTAGAGAATTTTTGGAGACATCGTTCCCTTCTTTTTGCGGCGGTAGGAGCGAAGACTTCGTTTTGAATTCATAAATTTCTCCTTAGAGAATTTTGAAAACGCGTCGTCCCCTTCTCTTTTTGGCGGTAAGTAGGAGCGGAGACTTCGTTTTACGAAGTCAAAATTTATCCTTAGAGAATTTTGAAAAACGTCGTCCCCTTCTTTTTGCGAAGTAGGAGCGAAGACTTCGTTTTGAAGTCATAAATTTCTCCTTAGAGAATTTTTAAAACGTCGTCCCCTTTTTTTTTGCGAAGTAGGGCGAAGACTTCGTTTTGAAGTCATAAATTTCTCCTTAGAGAATTTTTTAAAACGTCGTCCCCTTCTTTTTGCGAAGTAGGGCGAAGACTTTGTTTTGAAGTCATAAATTTCTCCTTAGAGAATTTTTAAAAAAACGTCGTCCCCTTCTTTTTTGCGGTAAGTAGGAGCGAAGACTTTGTTTTGAAGTCATAAATTTCTCCTTAGAGAATTTTTTAAAACGTCGTCCCCTTCTTTTTTTATGAAGTAGGAGCGAAGACTTCGTTTTGAAGTCATAAATTTCTCCTTAGAGAATTTTTTTTTTTACGTCGTCCCCTTCTTTTTGCGAAGTAGGAGCGAAGACTTCGTTTTGAAGTCATAAATTTCTCCTTAGAGAATTTTTTAAAACGTCATCCCCTTCTTTTTTTTGCGAAGTAGGGCGAAGACTTCGTTTTGAAGTCATAAATTTCTCTTTAGAGAATTTCGTAGGTAATAATTTCAGTTTTATGCTTAAATTATACCTACTTTATTATATATATTTTTGTGACAACTCTAAGCCGATATTAAAGCATTTTGCTTTTTCGACCTTTGTAATGAATTTAAACGAAAAGTGAATGATGCACGAATCTTGGGGAAACTACTTTCTCATTTATATTTGATATGAGAATTACAATAGAGTCTCGCCTCATTAAAAAACCACTCACCCCGCGAAAGGCTTCCCCGAGTGAAAAAAAGAGTGCAGACTCTTAATTGAAATGATAAAATGCTTCTAAGAAGTTGAATCTAACTTGTTTATTTACAAAACTTGAAAACGAAAAACTCTAAGGATAATACTTGCGGAGGTCCTTGATGTTCCATGTATGGCTCAATTCTTCTCCTTTGAGATTCTCCAAGTGATAGGATCCTTGCCTGCTTGACTTTGTTATGATGAAAGGTCCTTCCCACTTTTGCTGAAATTTTCCCACGGTATCTTCGTTTCTTTTCCTTTTGAGCACGAAGTCTCCCGGGCTGTAATTCTCTTTTTACTACTTTCTTGTTGTACCATTTGCTTGTTTCTTCTTGGTATTTTAAAAGATTCATCACAGCTTGGTTTCTTTCTTCTTCGAGCAAGTCTTTGCTTGTCTTTTTGGTCCTCTTCGCCGTGATTTGAACACTTGTTCTTGGACCTTGAATTGTATCTCTTCTGAGTCATTGCTTCATCACCATATAGTAATTTGAAGGGTGTGAACTTTGTTGATCTTGCCGTGGTTGTATTGTGGCTCCAAACAATCCTTGATAATTCCTCAACCCATTTTCCTTTTGGGAGTCCCACAAGATTCTTTGAAATTCCCACACATATGATGCCATTTGCTCTTTCAACTGCTCCATTGGATTGAGGATATTTGACTGATCTTTGCGGCAAAGTTGGATTTTCATACTTTCACAATAGCTTATGAAATCTTCGCCACCAAATTGAGTACCGTTGTCCAAAGTTATGTGTCTTGGAATTCGAATCGCAAATTATATTTTGCCAAAGAAACTTTTTCATTGTTGTGGATGACATGTTTGTGATTGGCTTCGCTTCTATCCACTTTGTGAAATATTCAACTGCAACAACCGCATATTGATGATTGCCTTGGGCCGGGTGGAAGTTTGCCAATTATGTCTATTCCCCATCTTGCTAGTGGCCAAGTAGGTTCAATGTCTTGAATTGGATTGGCTCGGGCATTTGACTTGTTGGCTGAGATTTGGCAATTGTGACAAGTTTTGACTATTTCTCTATATCTTTTTTGTCATTGGCCAATAGAATCCTTTGTCTCAATGCCTTTCCCGCTATGGCTCTTGGGCGGCATGATTTCCACATGTTCCACTTTGTGTATTTCTAGCAAAGAAGTCTTTGCCTTCTTAAACTTGAAATGCATTTGAGAGTAGTGGTTCACAAATGCCATGCTTGAAAAGTTGATTTTCAATAAGCTTGTAATTTCTTGTCTTGTGCTTCATTCTTATTTCTTCGACTTAAACTTTCGGTTCATAAAATCCTCTTAGGAATGCTATTATTTACGATCTCCAATCTTTGCTTTCAATGATGTGAATATATTTTGGCTCTTCAATTTTTGCTTTTATCGAGGATTCGATAATATTTGATAGAACACATCCGGGGCGTTTTACTTTTTGAGTCGCCGCCTTGCGATTTCATCTGCCTCTTCATTGTTTGTTCTTGAGATGCTTCAAATCGTGAATCCTTCGAAGTGTTTTTCTTGATCCCTCACACTTTGCAAGTATTTTGCCGGCTGGATCTTTTGCCTTGTAATTTTTCTCGACATGGCCTCGCCACAACTTGAGAATCTGCTTTTTATCAAGATTTTTGTACGCCCATTGCTCTAGCCTTGCGAAAGCCCCAAAGAATATCTTGCTTCATACTCCGTGATGTTATTAGTGCATCGAAATTCAAGTCTTGCTACATATTTCATTTTGACACCGGATGGCGAAGTGATTATTGCCGCTACACCGGCCTACCCCGGAGCCCCATGCTCCATCACAATTCAAAGTGTCCATTCTTGGCAAGACAAAGTCCACTCTTGATGATCTTTTTGATCTTCGCAAGATGTTCTTTGGTGTCCAATCTGAGATAAAATCTGCCAATACTTGTGACTTTATTGCTGTTCTCTTCTCAAATTCAATGAAATATTGTGAGATTTCAGTTGCCCACTTTCCAAGCCTTCCCCAAGATTTACAACTTTGGAGTACATCTTTGAGTGGTTGATTCGTTGGAATTCTTACTTTGTGAGCCAAAAAGTAATGCTTTAACTTTCTTGTTGCCATAAGTACTGCATATGCTATTTTCTCAATTTCTCGAGTAAAACAACTTTGATCCCAGAGGGCTTCGAGACAAAAGTAAACCGGTTCTTGTTTCTTCGCGTGGTCTTTCTCGCTTTCTTGCACTAGAACTACGCTTCTTGCTTTTTCGAATCTTTGAGATGTATAGGAGTAGTTCTTGATCAACATTTGGTGTTGTCAATGTAGAGGGACTTGTGAGATATTTCTTTATTTCTTCAAAAGCTTTTTTGTTGCTCTTCTCCCCATGTAAAGTTTGTCTTCGCCCCTTTGAGTGCTTGAAAGATTGGGAAGCTTTTTTCTCGCAGACTTTGATATGAACCGGTTTAGCGAAGCCAATCTTCCCTGTTAATTTTTGGATGTCCTTGATGTTCTTTGGAACTTCCGTTTGTATGATTGCTTTTATTTTTTTAGGATTTGGGTCGATGCCTTTTCTTTGAAACTATGCATCCGAGAATCTTGCCTTTTTGTACTCGAAGGTACATTTTTCAGGATTGAGTTTGAGATTTGATTTTCTCAAATTTTCAAAAAAGTCCGCTTTAAGTCCTTCGTGGTCTTCGCGTTTCTTGCTTTTCACTATTATGTCGTCAACATATGCTAACAGATTGTCTCGATTTGATCTTTGAGTGCTACCGAAGTCATTCGATAAAGCTTGACCCGGCATTGCGAAGCCCCTCGCCATTCTTTTGGAAGCGATGAAGTTCCAAATGGCGTGATAAAACTTGTCTTTTTTCTTCATCTTCTTTTTTCATGTAAATTTGATGATATCCCGAGAAGCAATCAAGGAAACTTAGCATTTCACTTCCTGCGGCTGATCGACCAATTGTGTCAATTCTTGGTAGCGGGAAGTTGTCTTTTGGGCAAGCTTTGTTGAGATCCGTAAAATCTATGCACATTCTCCATTTTCCATTGCTTTTTCTTTACCATCACAATGTTTGCCGACCATGTTGTAAATTGAACTTCTCTTATAAGTTTTGCATCAAGCAATCTACGTACTTCAAAATTTCCAGCGGCCATTGTTCTCGTCTTTCGGAGATCTTTCGTAACTTTTGTTTCTTTGGCTTAACATTTGGGTCGATATTCAAAGCGGTGTTCGATGATATCTCTGTGACTCCCTCTAAGTCTTTTTTGCTGACCAAGCGAAGACATCCCGATTGCTTCTTAGGAAACTTATAAGTTGTTCTTCTTCTTCTTTTGTTAGATTGGCGCTAATGATGACTTTTTTGTCTCATTACCATTGGATCTAACAAGACTTCCTTGGTTTCTTTCTTGGAACATGTCTTCGCTTTCTTTTTGTGACTTCGCGTTTTCCTCATTTTCGTCTTCGATTTCTTCGATGGCCAAAACATTTCTTTGGGCCGGAGCTGAATCTTTCTCAATGTTTCTTGCTTCGCTTGATTTCCATGAATTGATATTGGCCCATTGATTGCTTTGGAACTTTCATGCAATGTGTAAGAGTAGTTGATCAATTTGCTTTGAAGATATTTAGGCTCCCTCTTCCGAAGATTGCATTGTATTGGCTATGCATTTCAACAACATCAAATGTCACTTGTTCTCGTTCTTGCATTGTTTTTTGTTTCAAGGATACCGGCAAGACGATTCTTCCAACCGAATTTATCCTTTTGCCACCGGCCAACTAATGGATATTCTCGCTCTTCCCAAACTTTGTCTTTTGATTCCCATTGCATCTAATGTTGACGCGAAGAGTATATCGAGCTTCCTCCATCTACTAGAATTTTTGTGACATCCCATCCATCAATGTTTGCCTCTATGACCATGGCGTCCCATATGTGGGTAATCTTTGAGTTTCATGTCTTGTTCTCAGAAAAATGATTGGTTGGTGTGACCATCTTGTCTTCTTGTAAGGTCCCTCCATTGTTATTGAGTTAACTCTTCGGAAGTAGTTCTTTCTTTCATTGTTTGTTGTATGTTCTATGCCGTTACCTCCGCAGATTGTCATTATTCTCGCCTCGCTTGCAATTGATACGGATGGTGAAGCATTATTTTGGACGTTAGGTGTATTATTTGCCACCGAAGCCTCGGGTTGTAAGTTTTGTGTCTGTCCCCATTGTGGCGGAGCTATTGCCGCTGGTTGGCAATTGTATATCGGAGGTGGCCCCGGTAGGACTTGCTGATTGTAGCTTGGATTGAAGTAAGCTTGATTTTGCGGCGTGCTTGCTTGAGACAAAAGATTTATTGATCTTTGATTTTCCATCAATTTGCCTTCTTGTTGTAATTGTTCTATGTTTTTCTTTACCATTGGGCACATCTTCGAGGTGTGGCCTGCCCCTTTGCCGTGGATGATGCAAAGACATTTCTTCGGGTTTCAAAATTCTTCTTTTTCCGAATCTCGATTGAAGCCTCCTCTCCGATTGTTATTGAAATTTCTATTGTTGTATTGGCTTCATTTGGTTATTTTGAGCTTGGTTGTTGTCTTCGCCTTGTTCAACGTTGATTTGATTTATGCGAAGCGGTGCTTGGTATTGATTGTAATATGGTATTCGCCGGAGTTGTATTGCCCGAACCGGTTATTTGTCTTTGCTTGATTTCTCTGCGTATTCTCTTCTTCGATTTTTTTTTTTCTCAAATCGTCGTCCGACCTTTGCATACTTTTGGATTTCTTCATATAGTTGGGCAACGCTTGTCGGTCTTTCTCTCTTGAGATGCGAAGACAAATTTGCCCAACTCTCGAGGCCTCGATTGCGGAATGATGACGACTTCGTCCGAAACTTCTGGGATTTGGGTCTTCATTTGGATGAATCTTTTGTAGTACTGAATTATTGGCTCCTTTGGGTATTGCTTGATATCAAATAGATCATCGCTTGTTAAGCCTCGTGTGTTGGAATCCTTGGAAGTCGACTAGCGTAGTTGTTCCGAGTTGCTCCCCTGCTTTTCTGAGATCTTGGCTTGAGCGAAGCGTACCACTTTTGAGCTGGTCCCTTCATTGCCATTATAAGTGCCTTCGCTAGTGTTTTGTCGTCTCCTCCTCCTGATTCAACAGCTGCTTCGAAACTCATCAAGAATTGTCTTGGATCCGCAATCCTTCATATGTTGGTATGATGTTGAACTTGAAGCCTTTTGGCCATTTTGCCGCTTGTAAGTCTATTGATAACGGAGATTCTGGGTCGATTGTGACTATTGCCTTTTCACTACTTTGATTTGACTTGGTTTCATTTGTGATTGTGACTTCGTTTTTTTGTCTCTCGAAGTTCTTCATTCAATCTCTTTAGCTTCGCTTCAAATTCCTCTATTCTTTTGTTTCAATGTCTTTTCTCTTGTTCGCTTTGCAAGCTTCAAATTCTTTTCTGTTTTCCGGTCAACTCTTCTTCTAGTTCTTGTAGTTTCCTTGCTTCTTCACTCGACTTTCTTGGGGAGTGGTTTCTTTTGACATGTTGTCTTCGCTTGTTCTTGGAACTTCATTTTTACATTGAGACTTCTTCGATCGCATTTGTCGCCTTGTTCTTGGAGGGTCTTGCCATGATCTCTTGGTAGTCGTGGGATTGATCGTTGCTCACACAAACGGTGGGCGCCAAGATGTTGGGTACTAACTCAAAGCACAACACTTTATTGATGATGAAATGGTTTACAAGACGGCCATTCAACATGGCGACAAAAGGATGTCGGGGGTATTTATAGGCCCCCCGACTTCGTGGTTGTACGTAAATGTTCAAATTCCTAAAAAGTTTCCCTATGAAGTGTCCTTTCCCGCGAAGGTATCCTTTTCTCGTCTTCGCGGCCTTCTTTGAGTTTGACTTGTATCTTCGCGATGGTTTCAAAATCTTCTCGTAATTCTTTTTAGCTTCGAGGCGGCCGTTGTGATTATCTTCGCCGGGCGCCTCGGTTTCGATTCTCCCTTTTCGCCTTTGTGTCTTTTTTCGCTGGAGCTTATATGACACGGTCGCCACCGGCATGTATCTTTGTCGATCACCCTAAAAACTTCAAAGTTTGGGACAAGAGTTTAAGACAAATCAAAGTTAGGTCCCAACAAAGTGCATCTCTACCATGTGATTCCTTCCTTCTCCAAGGCAGCTCCTTCCTAAAACTAATTCAACCCGGCCAAATATGTGTTCCCGCTTGAACGGGCCTCCTAGGGTTGGCTCTCGCGAAAGAGACACCGCCGCCGCCGCCGCTGCAGTCAGCCCCTCCCCGCCTCCGCCCTGGGCCGCGGGTGGTGATGAGGAGCGGGGGCCGCCCCTTCAATAGCTTGTCCTCATAGGGTTTTGGTCGAGTCCTAGGTCTAGGGTTTGCTCGCCGTCGATGTTCGGGCGGTGGAGTTAGGTTTTTGCCGAAGGGAGCGTGGCTCCTCTCGCGTTTGTTTTTCCCGGCAACGCCGGGCGATGCGAAGCGACGACGGCGCAGATGGAATAAATTCTCGCAGCTTCCTCCGTTTCTCCGATGGCGATCTTCTCCGACGCCAACGGAGATGCCGTGGAGACCTGTCCGTGAGTTGAGGGCCAGCCGCATCGCCGTCTTCTTCGGTGATGATGTTCTCAAGGAAGATGTTCTTTGGTGAAAATCTGATCTTTGCTCGGGTTGCCGGGCGGTGGAATCGAAGGATGCGCCATGGGTACGGGGAGTTGGCCGATGCACCCGAGAGGCAGTTTATTCGGCCGATTCGCCTAGAAGTAAGTCCTCCTTCAAGGCCTCCACCTTGTGGAGTTTGGCTCGTGCCCCACGACGATTGGGCGGCCGACGGGCGGTGACGAACGGATCTCTAAAGGCTTCGAGGAAGATGAACATAAGTTTTATACTTCTTTATAATTTTCCTTTTCTTAGAATTTTTGTTTGTAAAGGGTCGGTGTAATGCACCAAGATAATACATGTTCCTTCTTAAAAAAGTTGCTTTAAGTTTTTTTTTAGCATAAAAGCTGCTTTAACTTTAAGTTTAACAATTTATATGATGTGCGTCTTCTACCCTATTCATATTGAAACAGGATGGTCCGGTTTTTACGAGGTTGCTGTAAGCCTTATCGATATACAGTCCTTGTCTTCGATCGGTTTCGTGAGTGCGTCAACAGCTGGTCAACGCCATGCGTCAATGGGTGGGAGTGGGATGCGGCGAGCACTGCCAGGCACGCAGATGAAATGTCATGCTAGGAAGGGTGACACGTGTCGAACAGGCAAAGACAAATCAAGATGTTCAGTAGCCTTCTTCGTCAATCAAAGGATACAATAAACGCGCAATAATCTTTACCGCAAGTTGACTTCAATAGAATCTCTGAAACGAGCCGTGGAACCGGAACCGGAACCAGAGCGGGAACCGGAGCACTTTTTTTTTTCTCGAACGTGCTTTGCACATTTCATTAAGAAGGAAAGATAGTTCAGTACATAAATAAGAATTGGAGTAATCCGCGGATTAATACAAGCACGGTTCAAAGGCAACAAGCGATTGTGACTACAAAAGAACCCATTTTGCAACTAGAGAAAGATGTCAAGGCCACCCGTGCTGCGGTAAGATGCTGACCAAGTGTCGGTAACCCGCTGGCACCACTTCGGCCGCCTCATCACCTATCTGTTGAGCCAGCTGTGCCGGCGTTGAGGTCTTGCCTGCAAAGGTTCTTGAGTTTCTCTAGCGACCATCCCACAAGAAAGACAAAAATATCGAATCCTTTCCTTGCCTCTTTTCTGATCAGCCGCCTCAGCACGTTCGGTTGTCTTGATCACAATATCCTTGCTCTGTTCCGGCTAATGTTGATTCAGATGCAAACAGCAAGTTAATGACCAACCAAGTTAATGATAGAGGTATGCAAACACAGGATACACTACCTTAGCGGCACCAGAATCTCACTACCTTGAACAAACACAAATCATTACGGCACAATACCACAAATGGCTCTTTCTTCGGTCAGAAAACTGACTGAAAACATGACTGAGATCGACCATTCTCTCATTTATTACAGAAGACACTACAAATAATGGGCAAAACACCCTTGAATCTCACCTTTCAAAACGAACGCAGCTAAACTTTGGTACAATCGTGCAAGGCTACAAGTATACGAAATACTCCAACAATCCCAACATTACAAGGTGTCTGAACTCTGAAGCTATTTTTTGAGCAAGAAGAAGCTGACGAGAAGCCCAATGACAGGGATGAGAGTAAGCGTGCACGCGCAGAGCAGCGCCATGCCAGTGGCATGCCGGCCTTCGAGATCGCGCGCGACGTAGAAGGAGGCAGAGGCCGTAGCAGAGCCGACGATGGCACCGGCCGTAACGACGCAGTAGTACACGACAACGAGCGCCTTGCCGTGGTGCGAGGAGAAGATACCTTCCGGAGTGTTGGCAACGAGGAACGCGAGCGCCACCACCGCCTCGAAGACGCCGGCGGAGAACATCGCTGACGGGACCTTCGGCCTGCTGCGCAGGGCGCCGGCGATCGTGCTCACGACCCTCATGAGTGCAGCGGGGGAATCCATCTGTCTTGGAAAGTGCGTTTCAGAGAAATGGATGGTTTTTGGTGGAATGGCTGAGCCTGAGATTGAGCTTGTGTACTCTACCATGGCGTCTGGAATGGCAGAGTATGTAGATAGAGATTGAATCCTACCTTGACCGCCAGCGCCAAGTGCACACGCGTGTTCCAATCTTTAAAAAGGAACCGGAACCGGAGCTGGAACTGGAACTGGATGTTTGTAACCGGTGTCACTATCAAACGTACGCTGTCGTCAGCATGCAAGCTTGACTGCGCCCAGCCAGCCAGCTGGTGTTTGCTCTTTCAGACAAAAAAAACACATCCGACTTGTTTGCATAATACGGAGTAAGTACTAGTACAGTAATTCACAGAGAAAAACAGTTCTAATGGGGTAAACCAAATAAAAATACTACTAGCAAATACTGGAATGTCTGGGCAAGAACAATAAAGATAAAGATGCAATACAATTTAGCGAGATCGTGCATGTGCTTGCACTTTCGGGGGATATTTTTATTTGCCCGCCGTCGTCTAACCGGTCTGGCCTAGACCGCTGTACGTGTGCGAGCTGGCACCTACACAGGCTCACGAAGCACACATATCAAGGTCTGGGGTCTAATTCAATCCAAAAGACTAGTCGATAGGTGAGGACTGCCACGCCTTATGTGGTGTGCTCCCCACCATCAATTACCGATGTGGGACTAACCCCAACAATCTCTCCCGTAGTCACACATCGGTCCGGGCTCCAACTTGTAGCGGGCTCCTATGTCTGCGTGTGATCCTACCGAGATTTGTTGCGGGTTATTGACCGGCTCTAATACCGTAATGTAAGGATCGGGCGGTTTATCGCTGTCCTCGGAGCACCGGCCTCCGGCAATGCCCGGAGCACGGTCACGAGAGGAACGAGATGCACACGGCGAGAGCGAGAGTGCGATATGTGGCGAGTTTGTTTACTGCGAATGGCGCAGCGTTCCCGATCCGTTTTCGATTCAATATAACCGGGCTTGATCCTACTTCCCGCCCACGACCTGGCGCTGCACGTACAGCCGTCATTTCGCGGCAGCCCGTGCGACATTGCACGGCGTGCAGGCCGTGGGCAGGGTGAGCCCATGGAGGCGGTCACGGCATCGTGGCGTGCAAGCCTCCGCCCCAACCCATGATTCTACGCGTTACAAAGCAAACATGCTTAAACATAAAACAGAATACCTAATACACCTACATGGATACAATGTGATCGACACGATTACAAGATGATGCTCCAAAACACTGTCCATTTCAGCAAACCGTGGTACCCGAACCGGAGCTGGAACTGGAACCGGAACCGGAATCGATGTGTGAACGTGTGACCCATGTTGCCAGGCCAGCTCTTGAAATTTCGGGCCGGTTCTGGCCTAGCACGAAAGGGCTTGCTTGTTCTCGGGAGCGTATAATTACCCGGTACGCCGTACCAAAGGACCGAGCCAAAGTAATTGATCGAAATTAAAACTGACTTGATCCAAACTGAATACTCCATTCACTTCTTTAGATAATGGAATACTCCTTTCATAAATTCAGTCACCTGCTGTAGCTAACCGAATCTATTTTGGATAATTCAGTCTTAGGCTTCGGTTATTAACTGAGTTAACTGAAATAGTTGTTATTTGCTTGATGATGGATTTGTTATTTGCAAGTCTATTAGGTGTTATATATTTGCGACAAAATGTTTATATGTAAGTGGCAGTGTTTAAAATTGCAAGCTATAGAATTTCGCGGGAGCTTAGCCAAAACACTATAGTGGCGCTACTTCGACGCTATTTAGCACTAATAACACATTAGGGAGCATCGCGACAGCTGCTTTTCTTCGCTATTTCGGCACTATAGCACACTATTTTTTTTGCAGTGGTAAATGACAATAACTATATTAGTGTTAATGTTTGATATATTTGTGATACTTTATTGCCAAGACATGCTTTTAAACAAAGAATTTGATGCCAAATTTGTTGTCACAACGTCTTAAAACTATAATAATATTTTATTTTTATGAATTACACCGTACTTGTACATTTCCGTATGAATGCATATACACAAATCCTACCCTAAAGAGCAGCTTCGAAAAATTGAGATTGAACTAGCGAACTAGCGGACGTTGAGATTGACGAAATGTATCGACCGAGCTAACATCACCTACTAGGGATACTACACAAAGAACAAAGCCATTAAATTATAGAAAAAAACATCCTTGTTAGGCCGGGGACTTAAATCCAGTGTCCATGATCTACAAGAAAGCCAACCAGCTGAGCTATGCCCGATTTGCTTAAAATTATGAATAATTAGTTCGGTCTAAATCAAAAAAATTTCCAAAAACTGAAACTAAATTTCTCTGTCAATATTTTTAGATTACGAAATATTGAATTAACTAAAAAAAAACTCGAGACGAGTTTTTTTGTCAGACCAACGCCCACCCGTACGTGTAAATCCAGGCTTATAGCACGAACAACATCGAAGCAAACCCATTGTAATGTCAAGTTTGCTAGGTCCAGTTGCCGGAACTGGAACTGGTGCACGTCCTTGTTGCTCTGTTCCGGCAATAACGACTCAGCTGCAACAGCAAGTAAAACACGAGCAACGTTACACCAAATAACTTTTCTAAAATCTTGTTACCTTGATTAATCATCACAGATTCACAGTACAGCTAAATCGATCTTTCTCAGGATTAAAAAAAAAAAAACTCAAATGATTTTTCTTTTTGTTTTTTTTGAAAAATCTCAAATGACTCAAAATAATGGGCGATTAATGGTGACATTCGCTTGAGCTGCACCTCCTCGGCGAACCGTGCGAAACCTCAGCTGTTCTTTGATTGATCAAGGTTAATTTGACATATCTGACTTCACTAACCGTAACTCCGTAACTTACTAGTAGCAGCAGCATTTCCTTTTGGTTTACAGAACTAGAACTGCTTTTCTGCGAATTATTTATGCAAACAAGTCGGTTGTGTTTGGGCAGTCAACCTTTGATATCTGACAATAGCTTACGGTTGATAGTGACACCGGTTCCGGTTCCGATTCCAGCTCCAGTTCTAGTTCCGGTGCTTTTCTAAACATTGAACAAGACACGAACTTGGACGCCCGTACACAATACTCAATTTTTTCCGCCAACCATTCCCGTCCGGACTACTCATCATCAATCAAAGGATAAATGCACAATAACCTTCATCAGAATCTTCTTTTAAAACGAACCGTGGAACCAGAACCGGAACTGAAACTGGAACTGGAGCATGTCCACTTGCCTTCATCACAATGACAACGTTGTTGCTCTGTTCCGGCTAATGACGATTCAGTTGGAAACATAACACACGAGCGACGTATACAACAGAGTGCAGCATTTGCGGTTTTGATTTGCGGTTTTGCCTAGTCTAGAGACATGCAAACACAAGAAGATCCACCACTTTAATTACAACCAGAATCTTGTTACCATGAATAATAATCACAGCAGGTCACCCAAATTAATCTTTGCTCAAACCAAAAAAAAAAAAAATCAAATCTCTTACGTAAGAACATATATATATGACACTCCAAATGGGCAAATACACCTGCAAACCTCATGCAGGTTTCATACAAACACAAGTGATTCACTCAGGTACGTATGCCAAGAAAAAAATGAAAAAAAATGATCAATCCCAACGTACATACAAGGTATCCAAGACTGCTACTTTTTGAGAATGACGAAGCCGATGAGTATGCCGAACACAGGGATGAACGTGAGCGTCGAAGCGCAGAGCATCGCCATGCCAATGCCATGCCGGCCGTCGAGGCGGCGCGCCACCCAGAATGAAGCAGAGGTCGTCGCAGAGCCCATCATCACACCAGCCACAAGGACGCCGTAATACACGACGACGACCGCCTTGCCGTGGTGGGAGAAGATGCCTTCCGGAGTAGTCCTGTAGAAGAAGAGCGCGAACGCCGCCACCGCTTGGAAGACCCCGACGGTGAGCATCGCCGGCGGCACCATCGCCCTGCTCTGGAACGCGGCGGCGACAGAGTCCACGACCCTCCTGAGCGCAGCTTCTGGGTCCATGGATCTAAGCAGTAGTGTGTGCTAGTAGCAGCAATGGCGCTTGAGCTTGAGCTTTGGAAAATGGCAAGAGGTTGAAGACTGAACGAGGCCTGCACTGCATTCGCAGAGCCGCCGTGGGATATATAAATAGATGCCGAGGCTACTTTGACGACGCGTGACAGAGGAACTGGAACCGGGAGGAACTGGATCTGGAACTGGAACCAGAACCGGAACCGGTGTCGCTGTCGGGAGCTCAACGTACTATCAGTATGTCAGATAGAAAATTCCGAAGAAAGCAAAAGAACGTCGTCAGATACAAAAATGGTTAGCTTTAGCTTGGTGGAATGCGAGAGGCACAAGAATGGAACTCAGGTGCGCTGATAGTGATAGTAGGTCCATTTCACACCAATCCACCATAGACATGGGAAGTCTGTGCTACTGCAACGGTGCAAGCCGATGTGGATTCGGAACCGGAACCAGTGTGTGTGGTGATGAGCTCCACGGCGATGGATTCATTCATGTGACCGATCCAACCCCGGTTGTCAGCTCTTGCTCGTTTCTGCTCCTTGTTTTTGAGTTTTGAGATATATATAATACACACGTTCGTCTGAGCGTGTCATTTATTGATCATGTGATTAACATCGTCACTTCCAAAATGGGAACTGAACTTGGACGGTAATAGGAGTCGGCTCTCCCCGTCTTGGCGCTTGGCGACGCCAAGCTGAGGTCCCACCCGTTTTCCCGTCCGGACGGATTCCGGAATAAAAATCGCCAGGTCCAATACTCTTCTTCATCAATCAAAGGATAAACGCGCAATAACCTTTGTCGGAATCTTCTTTACAACCAACCGTGGAACCGGAACCGGTACCAGAACTGGAGCATGTCCAGTTGCCTTCATCACAACAATAACTTTGTTCCGGCTAACGACGACTCAGACGCAATTTTACAGAATTTTAACAGTCAAGACCAGCCAACACACAAGCGCGATCGAGCATATGCTTGCACTTTCAGAGTCTACTTTCTATTTGTCCGACGTTGTCCGATGGACCTCAGCATGTCCTCAGGTTCAGTTGCCGGAACCGGAACCGGAACTGGAACCGGACCACGTCCAGTTGCCTCCTCTCATTACTCTTGTCTTGTTGCTCTGTTCCGGCTAATAACGATCCAGCTGCAAACAGCATGCATGTTAAACACGAGCAACGATACACCAAATTACTCTTCTAAAATCTTGTTACCTTGATTAATCATCGTAGATTCACGGTACAGTAAAACTGAAATCGATCTTCCATCAGGACGGCTTTGGGAGTGCGCCTTGGTCTTCGTGTTGGCGGCGAGGAGCTGAGGGCCCATGGGTGCTGGAGGTCTTGGGCTGGTGCGCTTGGTGCAGTGGTGATCTTGGTGAGGGCTGGGCGGAAGTGGTGCTCCCTGGCGGTTTCAGTTATCCGAGTCCCGGGCGTGGATTAGTAGAGTGTGAGGCGTTGGGTGAGGCGAGGCCCCCCACGCGGAGTAGCCGGATCGATGGTTTCATCGATGCCGTGACGGTTGTTACGCTATGGCAACGCTGGAGCTGGGGAACGACGACCATGCATGTGCGGCTTGGGGGCGATGGTCCCGTGGTGGAGGAGGGTTGGTAGCCGTTCGGGCTTGCGGCGGGCTGCGGCCTTGGCGTTAGTAACGGCGGCGCAGCCACGACGGCCCCCTTTGACTTCTCTCCCGGTGGTGGTGGTGTAGTTTGTGTTGTGTGCTTTGTGGGTCGATGTCCCAATCCGACCGGTCGTTGTGGATGGATGCTTGTGTTGACGACCCAATCCAACCGGCGAACTTCATGTTTATTTTCTCCCATCCGAGTTGTTTGGCTCGATGTCCCAATCCGACCGGTCGTTGTGGATGGAGGCTCGTGTTGATGACCCAATCCAACCGAGCGGATTTTCTCGTTAATTTCTCCCATCCGAGTAGTGTTGTCGTTTCAAGTGGTAGGGGGATTTCCCCTAAGTTGAGTTGAGTGGGCGCTACGGGTGGCGCGAGTTGAGTAGATTTGGTACCTAGGTGTGCGGATGGAGTAGGGTACCCTCCACATTTGTATGATTTTTCTCGCCCGGTTTTGGTCAAAAAACTGGGGCTGGCACTTGCCTTTTCTTTTTTTTCGTCTAATAGAAATCGCGGCAAAGCTTTTGCCGCCCCTTCTAAAAAAAATCTTCCATCAGGAAAAAAAAAACAAAATTACTGAAAAGGATCTGTTTTTTTTTTTTTTAGCAAAACTCAAATGATTCTCTTGCGTACATACATATGAGATGACACTACAAATAATGGGCAAGCACCTGTGTAAACCTCGTGCATGTTTCATATAACCACAACTAATAAATCTCGGTACAATCATACAAGTACATACATACAAACAAAGGTGTCGTCTGAGCCTACTTTCTGAGCATGACGAAGCCGACGAGTATCCCAAACACGGGGATCAACGTGAGCGTCGAAGCGCAGAGCAGCACCATGCCAATGCGATGCCGGCCGTCCTGCCCGTCCAGCCGGCGTGCGACCCAGAATGAAGCAGAGGCGGTCGCGGTGCCGACGATCACCCCGGCCACGAGGAAGCCGTAGTACAGGGCGACGAGTGCCTTGCCGTGGTCGGAGAAGATGCCTTGTTCCGGGGTCTTGGCGGAGAACAGGATCGCGAGCGCCGCCACCGCCTGGAAGAAGCCGGCGGTGAGCATCGCCGACGGTACCGTGGCCCTGCTGCGGAGCGCGCTGGAAGCAGAGTCCACGACGCTCGGGAGCGCGGCTTCGGGGTCCATGGATGATCGATGTCTCGTGTCGTCGTTGCTAGTAGTAGTGTGTGACGCAGCAATGGCGTGGCGGCTTGGCTTGAGCTTGGGAAATGGCGAGAGGTTGAAGATTGAGCAAAGCCCTGCTGCATTCGTTTGATATAAATAGATGCCTGCCCTGCTTTGGCTACGCGTGACGGTCTGACTGAGGAAACAGAAGCGGGAGGAACTGGAACCGGAACCGGGTGTCACTGTCCTGACTCGACTCCTGAGCTCTGCCGTACGCTCCGAGTAGCTTGATGGTTGCCTACGTACTTAGCTGATTTTGACTTGCCATGTGCACACAGCACACGCGTGGAAGGAACCGGATCGGAGCAACTGCTGGAAAGTGGATCCGGAACCGGATCTGGAACTGGTGTCATAGACTCCTAGTGCTGTCTTTTTGCTGCCCAGGGAGAGAGCCAAGAGGTTGACCTCAGGTGCTTGCTCATAGAACTGAGCTATGTATTTGCCCGGACGGAACTGAACTCTGGTGCGCTGACAACGACCAGAGTGCTACTGGAAGACCGACGTGGAGCTGGGACTGGAACCGGATCCAATGTGCTGATGACTCACTAGGAAGGCATCTAAATACGAAAGTAATCAGGAAAAATAAATTGCATTCCTCTTTATTATTTTCGATGAAAACATATAACGAAAAACACACGTGATGCATTGATGCTATCAATACAAAGTGCTCAAGCAATATTTAGAACATTTAGAGATAGAAAAATACTACAACAAACTAAAAAACATGTCATGTTATGTTACTATTCATCCATGCCTTGGACCGTTTCTTGCGATCGATGCTGCTCCTCCTACTGGTTTATAGCAAAGACAGAAATCCGATTCCCATCATGATGGTCCTTTCTACTCATCACATCAGAGGTTAGCTGGAAATTTGACAATGGCTTGCTGTACCCTGTATTGGTTCAGACGTTACAACATTTTTTGCGTGGTTACTGGTTAGCCAGAAAGCAAGATAATTCAGGATAACAACATTTAAACCAAACCTTTTGATTGAAGAAAGTGCAGTCTATATATATACTCAACAAAGCAAACAGTAAACACCCTCCGGAAGAAAATACTAATAGGCTCCTTTCAGTCATACGATGACAACAGAACATCTACAGACTGCTGCTTTCAGAACTTCCGGCAAGGCCAATCAGGAAAAACGTATTCAGCACTCAGCAACATGACCACTTGAGCAAAGTGGACAAGGTTTACAAGTGAAACAAAACCATGTGCATAATCAGAGAACCTGACACAAGAAAAGAAAAAAAAAAGGGTTTTTGAGGCTAGAGTGAAAAGAACAACACTTTTGGCATTTCAGGCATTGGCTTCTCGCCCTTGGGCCGTGATCAACAATAGATCAACAATAAGACTTGTAATCTGTAGCAGGTCTTCTAGGAGAAACAAGCAAGTGCTTTCAACACTTCCTCGAACAGCTTGTAACAGTATGATACTCTTATAGGTTCCTTAGGCGGTCACTGCAGAGATGACAGCTTGAATGCCTGCAAAATGCAAATAGACTGCTTACTTTAGCATGACACAATAATGTCTGCAAACCATGAAAAAAAACATGATCAGTTGTAGAATACCTTGCAAGGGGATGCGGTGAAACCTGCTGTGCTGATAGGAACGTGTGCTTAACAAGCGACCCAGTATCAGTTCACGTATTCATCATCAATTATTACCTTTAGCTTGCTTGTTGCTAGCATTCTGTATTGCTCTGTTAGCTCCTTGCTGCAACAGCGGACATTCAGTTCTTCTAGGGAAGGTGGGAGGCCCCTTTCTAGCAGCCTTGAGATACTCTCGCAATCAAAGATCTCCAGTCGCTTGAGGGAGGGAAGACTATGCAGACCCACAGGAAGATATGAGAGTTTGCGCCAACTGTCAAACCGGAGCTGTTGCAGGGACGTGAGGAGCTGAAGCGCTGCCTTTTGCTCCCATGTTAGTTCTGCCACTTCAATATCTCCATATTCATCCCAGAGCTGTAGGCATTGGAGAGAGGTGAGGTGCTTGCAGAATGGCGTGGTAAGAAAAGACGGGTCATCGATCAGAAGCCTTTCCAATCGAGGGCACAGCTCATAACCCTGCATCGATAGACTCTCCAAATGTTGAGGTAAGCCAGGGCACCTGTATACTTCCAAATACCTGAGACTGCGGAGGGATTGGACGCCCTCTAGTGCCTCTAGCGATTCACAATATGCAATTGTCAGCTCTTCCAGTGCTGTGCAAGAATGCAGCTGTAGAGATTTCAATCCAGGGCTACCATATATTACGAAACACACAAGACTATGGAGGCATTGGAAACCCTCTAGTGCATCCAGCGATTTGCAATCACTAATTGTCAGCTTTTCCAGTGCTGTGCAGGAATGCAGCTGTAGAGAGTTCAATTCATAGCTATCCATCACTTCTAGTACTCTGAGGCGGGTCAAATCTCTCGGAAAGCAGGGCTGCAACACTCCCTCGGAAGCGCGCCAGATTTGTAGTACGCCAAGTGAGCACGGGAGAAGCCATCTTCTGTTTGCCTGGTCATCGGTTTCGTCTTCATGCACCAAAGATGATATCAGCTCGGGGCAATCAGCAATTCTTAGCTCCTCGAGGGAGGTGAATCCAGACAAGCTTTCCTTGTTCCCCTGTAACTTTAGCTTGCAATAGTTAATAGATATCTTCTTAAGAGAGGATACGAGATTAGATGGAACACACAGGAGTTCTTCCGGACATGACCTTGTCGTTGCGCACTTGCGCTATCTAGATTTCCCTGTGACGAAGCACCTGGAGCCAAGGTGACATTTGAAAAACTGTTCTCTTCCCCTTCTATCATTAGCCCTGTTATCTGCTTACAAAGCTCTAGATGCAATTCCTCTAGGCCTCGCACATGTTGCAGCATCGCAGATAACCACTGCCCAGTTATTCCACAATTTTTAATGACGAGACACTCTAGAGATAGGAAGGCACCAAAGTCTATGGCTGGCATATCTTCTTGGGTATGCACTAACTGAACATTTGAATTTATGCAGACAAATAATTCCAGCCTCTTCAAGCAAACGAGTTGTCTGAGACCTTCGAGTGAAATAGATGAGTACATTAATTTCAATTGAGTTATGGTCCTTAGGCTGCGAAATAACAAAATTTTGTCACCGAGGAAATGACGGCGATATTCATCAATTTGGAATTCCCCGTTTGAGGATCCCTCCATGTTTGGAATTTTTGAAACATCTTTGATGGATAATTTAGAAAATCTACTTGATGGTAGTAGAGGATTTGATACCATTAATTGAGGACACCCATGGATGGTCATCTCGTTAACACTGGGCAACCATGACTTCTGCTCGATTTCAAAATTTTCATAGCTCTCAAAGAGCAGAAAAGCCTTTAGTACCCAACACCTCTTGATCTCCAGTACCTTCAAACTTGAGTTCAAGTCCCTCACTGAATTGGAGACACATCTTTCCAACTTTGGTATATCAATCAACACTAGCTCCTCTAACGAAGGAATTAACAATTGTGTTACTTCTGGCATATTCCTTAACTTCAACTTTGTAAGAGACGATAGACTTAGTAGAGATAGGATTTTCTGCCATCCATTACAATCCTCTAGATGGATCGTCTGCAAGCTAGCCGACCTAGCTGGGGAGAAAGCGCCACATGCTCCATTTGTCAGAACAAGATGCCTCATGCTGACGAGATCATTCATATCACAAACAGTTGCTTGGCACCTAGCATCAAATATTTCAAGGTGGTAAAACTTGCTTAAAGATATAGGCAAAGACTCGCTTTTGCCTTTGTTCTCAAGTATTAGGCTGCGAAGATGGGTACAATTTACCAAATTGGAAATGAAGGTATGGAAGGACTTGAACTGGACGAATAAAGAATCATAGCGCCCAACTAAGATCACTGTCCTCAATCTCCTCAATGAAGAAGCTATAGTTTGCAGTTTTTCTTCAAACTTCGTGTTACCAACTATGTTCTCACATTCATCTATATGGTACACCAAATCAGTTTGAATCGACAGATGGCACACGGTTGGTAGCACTTCTTTGCATTCTAAACCATCTATAGTTGCAAACTCGGTCCCTGAAACCAGTCTTGCAAATTCATGCATCATACCACACATAACATAGCATTGTTGATTGTTTAGAATGGAGTTGTCTTCTGTTCCAACCTGCTCAAAGACACATGAGTTGACCAAAGCATTGAAATAACCCTGTCCTATCTCAACAGATTTCACAAATCCTGATGATATCCACATGGAGACCAAACCATCAATATGAAATTGATGGTCGTTAGGGAATACAGAACAGGCCAAGAAACATTGTTGTAAATTGTATGGCAGATCATAGTACATATTCTTCAAAGCAGTCACGATGCCTCCGTGGAGTTGCAGAGATTCCCAAATACCATTTTTAATGATATTTTTCCAATGGTCAATAATAGGTTGCTCTCTTAATATTTCCGCTGCACTTTCTGCTGCTAATGGGTTGCCCTTTAACTTTGCACATATTTGTAGGCTGGTGTCTAGATGGTCTTTGTAATTGCTATCACCAAATGCACAAGCTCTAAACAATTGCAAAAATCATCGTTTCCTAGAGTTCTTAATCCAATTGGTTTGATTGTACTTGTACCTAGTCTTTTTACAACAGACAAATTTCTAGCAGTCACAATAATCACATTACCCATTCTGCAACTTGATCCCAAAGCATCTATTAGATCTTTCCATTGGGAATTACCCATGCAGTCATAGACGTCATCTAGAACAAGTAGAAACATTTTGGATAGACAAGCCATATGTTTCTTTAAGGCCTCTAGAAGCTTCGAGTAATTACTGACTCCTTCATAGCTTTCTCTTTTGCAAGATCCTTCATGGCTAGCCAAAGTAACAACATCTAAGATTTCCCTTGTCACTCTTACTTCGTCAAAGATGTTGGACACTGAAACCCATATTCGCTCAAACTTTCTTTCAACACGTGGATCATTGTATACAAGCTTAGCTAAAGCTGTCTTCCCAACTCCTAGAATGCCTACAATAGGTAGCACAGTTATGTTGTTCGACTTAGCAGCTTTGATCACCTCTCTGATTTTGTCTATCTCCGCATCCCTTCCATATACCTTTCCAGGACGAGAGCTTGTTGTTCTTTCTCGTGTATCTGAGATATTAATCTGACACTGATCAGACCATGCAACAGAGTCCTTGAGATACTCAATCACATTGCCTCGGATCCTTCTTAATTCAAGAACTATTTCTTGGATCCTTTTAAAAAAGTCGGCCTTGTCCCAGAGATCTGTGGTAGTAGCTACATTGTGCTCAATTCTCATTCTTTTTCTGCCCTCTGAATCATTAGTCAAAATTGTGGAACCATTTTGTACACTATCGCCAGCACTACAACAGGAAAAAGTTAATCAGAAATTTATCACCATAATTCAGACTTGCACTGGATGAGATGACATACTTAAAGTAAAAAAATGATATTTGTTTCCTACAATAATGAAAACTTCTATGCATATATGGAGGACGGGTTGTTTCCCGTTATCTGGAAAAATAAACTAACGTGCTGGCACCATGCTCCAGTGCTTCTTTCATTCAAGAATAAAAACGATGCAATGTTCATTATTTATTGCCCACTGCAATAGTGTACAAAATAAAACGATGCAATAGTTCGACACTACAAAAGTGCTGCACTGCATAACTTGAAGGGTAAGTAGTACCTTGGACGGTTCAGCGTCTCTTCAATTGCTAAACGTTTTTTCTCACAACTTTTGAGATGCTTGTGCAAACCTGATGTCCCGTTGCCCACTGTAATTGGTGCAGCACAGTAAATGCACTCCGCTTTTGTAGGATCTCTTATATGAAAATGATCCCACGCTTTGGATCGATTTTTTCGGCCACTACTGTTCTGCATAGCAACATTGTTGGCTGATGCACCTGCTTGCTCTGCTCCATCTCTGTCTCCGTCTCCATTCATACCTTCTGGCTCAGAAGCAGGAGCAAGCATAACTGACAGAGAAAGGAGAAAGTAATGACATATCAAGTGTTCGTCATTAAAATTTATTGTTAGTAAAGGAGAAAACTGTAATAAAGAATAACAAATCATAAGGATCGATGTGTACGTCCGGTATTATTAGTAAAGGAGAAAACTGTAAAATCAAAAGGATCGATGTATACCACCAGTATTAGCATCTACTTGCCCTGATCCATCTCCAGCCATGCCTTCCAGCTCAATAGCAGGAGCAGTCATAACTGAAAGAGAAAGGAGAAAATAAGAATACGTCATGAGTATTATTGGAGAAAAAAGATCCTCAAATCACAAGGATGAATGTAGTGTATACATACCTCCTTGTACCTGCTGCTGGAGCCTGCAATAGTCAAGTTCATCCACCACGTCGTCGGCGTCATACATGAGCTCCTTCACACGAGCGAGGGAGCGGGCAAGCGGCTTGTTCCCGACCGCCCTTCCATTGACACCATTAACCACCGTCTCCATCCTCTCCACCTCAGATTTGAGTTCCTCGATAGCACCAGTGAGGCCAACTTGTTCAAGCCAATCGGCAAGTTTTCCTGGTTGAAGAGTTTCGAGGATGGTTTGCGCTAGCCATAGAATCGCGCCCACCACAGCGGCTGCCTCTCCTGCCTCCATCAGATCCGGCCGAGGCATTGTTCTTCAGCGATGGCCAACGGAGGAAGCAAATGAGAAGGTAGTCAAAGCAGAGAAGAATCAGAGGAGCATGCCGCATTCGGGTGGTAGAAAACTGGTAAATCTGACAGAGCGGCAAAGTGACAAACGCCTCGGGCCTGTTACTTTATGAGCACGCGCGCTTTCCAACAAAACATTGGGTGCAGCTAGCCTCTTTTTTATTCATCGACAATGCAGACATCCTAATTACAACAAAATATTAGGTGCGACCACCTTCCCTGTGCAACCGTAAAATATTATTTAAATAAAACACATACGGAGTACTCTGTAATGTGGAACCATGCTTTTATCCTTTTTTTTTTTCGAACCATGCATTTATCAGGAGAAGGATTTGAGCAAAACTGTGCATTTTAGTTGCAGAATAACTTTAGTGGCAGGAATGCATTTGAGTATATAAATGAGTATCAAGCGAGTTCAATGGCCTTCATGTTCATATAAATTTGAGTACAATGAAAATCGATTCCAGGTCCATTTTTTTTTTTTTCTGGAAAACATGTGTACATAGTTGTAGAACCTTGTCAAGAAAATCCATTGCTTCTTAAGACATCACTGCCCAATATTGAAATGCGATGAGTGAGTGTACAACAACTGGCACGATGCTCGGCAATGTGCATGTCACAGCTTTTGGGCTGCCTCATGACTTCTTTTGCTCTTATTCTCTTTTCCCAAACCTCTGTGTACTTTTTACTAGGATATTCAGATGGCAGGTGCTAGTTACTCATTATGTTCCACAAGGCATAGCTTACATTAGGGAAGTTAATAGTGATGGAGCACTGTTACTCTGTTACTGAAAAAAAAGAAAAAAGACAAACCGTTATATATGAAGTTAATATCTGCCCAGAATTAAGCTATAAAATAGCAAGAGAGGGTAGCTAGGGGAAATAGCTACTTAACTGAACATGTAAAAAATGGAAATCAAATGCTACTGAAATGGTTTCATCTTGATGTAACTCTTCTCTTAGAAGATATGTGCAAATCATTAAAACAGTCCATCATTTTGTGGCAAGCATCTTAATAACTCTAAGCTATATTCATATTTGATTGTTTATAATGTGGAACCATACATTGATGTCTCGTCATCCCATTTGTTTATCTGAGCACCTTTACATTTTAATTTGCTACTGCATAGAAGGCTATCTCGCAATTAAATTGCAGTAACTTTTTGTAATTAGCATCTTGAACTGAAACTACTGTGGCAAGGCAATTTCTTGACTGCTTATTATCATTCAAAATTTTAAATCTAATTAGAACATTTTCTGATTAATAGGCTACAATGGAAGGACCAAAGCAAGTCAGATTATTTATCCATGTGCAAAAACTAATCATGGCTGTTGCCGGGCACGGTACCATGGAGCAGTTCATGCAATATAAAAGAAAAATAGAGATAAGCTGAACAAACTGCAAAGCTTATGCTTCTCATCCAACGATGCTCTCATGATAAGTACAAGTAATGTGTAACTGCAAACCAATTTCAACCAGTGCATGTAGTGGTAAAACATGTTGTATTTCGGTGTTTTTCTAGTACGGTCATGCACAGATGCTTTCCTTGTCTAATCTGCCATCATTGCAGCAGGCTTGCTTGTTAGACAGCATAAGACAACATGAATAAATACTGAGGAAACCAAATTAGCCAGGAGAACAGTGGAAATAACAATTTAATGATACACAGTTACTAATTTCGCCAGTGATATGCATCATAAAAGAAAATGCATAGTGCACCATGTAAAGATAGTATCTGCCAAGATTTTGTATCTATATTGACTTTTAGAAGAACATGTAATAATATTTACCCAAGTTTATATAAGATAAAGCAATCATCAAACACCAATTTTCTGAGCAAAAAAAAAAAAAAAAAAACGATCTTTTGTAAAAGATATGTACCTGAATATCTGTAGCTTGCACATACATGTAGCATGTTTTGGAAGATAGAATGAGAACAATAAAGATGTTATCAGTACTTCAGAGCTACTTAAATAATGCCAATGTGTACATCTAGTCTTAAAGAATATCAAGCACAACCTAGGACATTACTTGAAAGAACAACAGTAGTACATCTAGAGAAAACAGGGAAGCAACATGCTGAATGCAGTAGGTTTTCTGGATGCGTCTCATCTTATATGGGGGCGGGAATGAAAATGGAACACAATGCTTTCACGGAGATCAGGAGCAAAGGCAGATTGAAAGCAGCAATAACAAAATTAATTAGAGAGCTGAGTGGTTTACGGCCTGTAGATCCTCATTGGCATGCAGTAGCTACATAGTAAATTTAGACAGTAATATAATGTTGAGTGTAAAATAAGCAAATCATCAAACACCTAGTATTAGAGGGTCAAAAGAAGATGCCAAAATATATCAAGAGAATATATCTATGGCTATAAACATGCAGATGAATAGCAGGTGCAAGTACAGATACAACCTATAATTCTATAAGAATATGAAGTAACAGCAAAAAGGAAAATTTGTCTAATCCAGGAAACAAGCACTGCATTTATTGAACTGGCATAACATACCCGAGCATCCCAAACAGCAGCAACAGGAAATTATTGCAATATAGAATACACATGTGACTGAGGCATGCACATAAAAGAAGAAGAAGAAGATTTGCAGCAGTAGCACAAGGGGAAGAGGAAATATATACTGTGTAGAACGCCAAAATAAGATCCACCGTGTAAAGCAATGAAGGATCTATCAGCACATTACCTTGAAGGTTTTCTATTTAAGAAAAAAAAAGAGCCTACATTTAGGGTAGGGAGGGATGGATGCCCATAAAGATGTAATCAGCAAGTACAGATACAACCTAATTGAATTAAAAAATAAAGTAATACCTAAAAAAAAAAAAAATACTTGCCAGAGAACAGAAAGAGTAACCTTAGTTGGTGAAGATGGAGAGAATGGCAGGTTCTCCAATTAAACACAAGCATTTAGGACCATATTTAGTATTTTGAAAAAACTATGGCATTCAGTTCAAATATATTTGTACAAAACAGTGGTTTTCTAGTCAATTCTTTTTGGGTGTGAAAGCATAGTAATAACGAAAAAAGAAGATTAAAGAATAGAAGAAAATACTCATATAAATTGAAACAACAGTGAAGCTATAGGCAACAAGAGTCAACTGAGTGCATTTCTACAACCTGTTTACTTTTTTTATCTTCTGGATCCACCATGGAGATAGCAGAATTATTCTAACCCAATTTCAGTTCAGGGAAGATCATGCAAACATTGACATAGAGCAAACTCCAACTACATACACTGTGCGATGATAGAAAAATATTCTTAATGACTCAGGTTAATGAAATTAGGAAAGAGAATAGATAAAAGCAGACCAGGCAGGGAGAAGGTTTAAATAAAAATAATTCCTAAAATATGAAGTTTTGCCATGCAGAATAATTATATATCCCTAAGATTGTTTATGATTAGGGCACTGTTGAAAAAGGTGTCCCTGTTTTATTATCTTCTGGGAAACAAGATTGAAGTAAAAGAACATTTATGGTTTTGTTTAAAAGAAATGTCGGCATGCCACATGTGTGGTACATGATCAACTATTACTAATAATCTGGATAGTAGAGGCAATGCTGAGTAAATATAGTTTTCTTTTAGCAAACAATGCTAGGACAACCGAAGTGCTCATAAGGAAGTTGAGGACAGTGCCAGAGCTAGACCAGGTTCGGATTGAAGGCCCATGTAGCCTGCGGTGAAACTGAGGGGTAGTTGCAAAATTGTGGAATTCGGTTCCATAAAACAAATGTACATCCTAATACTATGTGTATATGAGCTGATAGCAGAAACATCAAAGCTGATTAGCTGTGTGAGAGCAAACTAGTTGTGCAGCTTGCACTGCTCATGCTAACTACCAGGAAGAGGGCGACTCTGCTAATTACAGACCCAAACATGAGCTAGAGCCAAATCAGTGTATCTAGCATGAATTCAGTAATAACCTACTATTATTGAAATGGATAGAACTGCAATTAGTTGGACAGCAAACACCGCCAAAAGTCCTGAATCAAATCCTGAAATCCCAATGTACTTTCACAGATAGGAGGGATTTTTGCAGCACGCCCTTCCCCGGTGTTTAATCCACCTCCGCAATGCACATGCTGCACAGAGAACCGGCACGCACCACGTGACCTCGTTCGCGGACTAGGCGATCGAGGTGGCGACGCCGACGAGAAACCTGACTCACCGATCGAAGTCCGGAGCACCGATCTAGTTGGTCTGCCGCCGTGCCGCGTGCGAAAACCGGAGAGCCATCTCGCAGGCCCAGGGCTGGTGGCGGCGGTGGTGACGCGATAGCAGGAGCGCGCGGGGCCAGGCGGCGAGGTGCGAGAGGCGGAGGAGCGGACAGGCACAGCAGCCCTGGGCTGGGCTGGTCGACGGAACGCGGTGGGGCGGGGTGGCGGACTGGCGGCAGGGCAAGTGGGGCAAACAGGGCTGTGGCGATTGCCCGACGGAGGGGTAGGATTCACCCGTCAGATTCGATTTTTTAGGTCCACTTGGCAGCGACGATCCTTTTTAAATTCTTGATGAAAAATACTAAAATCGCCAATCTCTAGTAAGCTGATTTTTTCGAAAAAAGCGATTCATAAGTCCAAAACTTTTTCAGAAAAATTCAAAAGTTTTGAACTCATAAGTTTTTCCAAGAGATGGCTCCTAAAAATTGTTTCAATCTATATCTCTTTCGTGATTCTCTGTATGAGGTGAAGCAAAATAAGCTATTTTTGTTTTTAAATTTATCTCTTTTATTGCTTGGTATAGACAAATATGATTTATGATGTGCAAAAGGTAGAAGGTTTTTATTGATGGGATTGGAGAATCTATCAAGGCAAAAAATCTCTATTCTTAATAATAAGAAATGCTATGACTAGATATTTAAAAAGTTGCTTTAGGTTTAACGATTTATGATGTGCGTCTTCTACCCTACTCTCTCTGTCTTATGGAGTTTGTCGTTTTTGACTTTTTGAATTTCATGTTTGATCATCCGTCTTATTCAAAATATTTATGCAAATAATAAAATAAATTGAACAATATTTAAGTATTTTTATTGATAAAATAAGTCATAACAGAAGAAATTATATTTATATAAAAAAATTGAATAAAACGAATCATCGAATAAAATGGCGCGGAATCCAGGGGCATGGCTTAATGAGACGGAGGTATTATTCTCGTAGTGAACATGATGGTCCGGTTTTTACGAGGTTGCTATAAGCCTGAGCCCATCGATGTACAGTCCTCGTCTTCCATCGGTTTCGTGTGTGCATCAACAGCATGTCAACGCCATGGGTCAATGGATGGGAGTGGGATGGGACGCCGCCGCACGAGCACTGCCAGTCACGAAGATGACATGTCGTGCTAGGAAGGGTGACACGTGTTGAGCAGGCAACCTGATACATTCGTACGGCAAGATGATTTCAATAGAATCTCTGAAACGAACCGTGGAACCGGAACTGGAACCGGAACCAGAACTGGATCACGTTCGGTTGTCTTGATCACAATATCCTTGCTCTGTTCCGGCTAATGTTGATTCAGATTCAAACAGCAAGTTAATGACCAACCAAGTTAATGATAGAGGTATGCAAAGACAGGATACACTACCTTAGCGCCACCAGAATCTCATTACCTTGAACACACAAATCATTACGGCACAATACCACAAATGGGTCTTTCTTCGGTCAGAAAACTGACTGAAAAAACGACTGAGATCACCATTCTCTCTCGTACAAAAGACACTACAGATAATGGGCAAAACACCTTCGAATCTCACCTTTCAAAACGAACGCAACTAAACTTTGGTACAATCATACAAGGCTACAAGCATACAAGATACTCCAACAATCCCAACATTACAAGATGTCTGAAGAAGCTACTTTTTGAGCAAGAAGAAGCTGACGAGAAGCCCAACGACAGGGATGAGAGTGAGCGTGCACGCGCAGAGCAGCGCCATGCCAGTGGCATGCCGGCCTTCGAGATCACGTGCGACGTAGAACGAAGCAGAGGCCGTCGCGGAGCCGACGATGGCCCCGGCCGTGAGGATGACGTAGTACACGACGACGAGCGCCTTGCTGTGGTGGGAGGAGAAGATACCTTCCGGAGTGTTGGCGACCAGGAACGCGAGCGCCACCACCGCCTCGAAGACGCCGGCGGAGAACATCGCCGACGGCACCATCGGCCTGCTGCGGAGAGCGACGGCGATCGAGCTCACGACCCTCATGAGCGCAGCGGGGGAATCCATCTGTCTTGCAAAGTGTGTTTCAGAGAAATGGATGGTTTTTGGTGGAATGGCTGAGACTTGAGTTTGAGCTTCTACTCTACCATGGCGTCTGGAATGACAGAGTATATATAGAGATGGATGGATGGATGCCTCCTCCTACCTTGACCGCCAGCGCCAAGTGCACACGCGTGTTCCAATCTTTAAAAAGGAACCGGAACTGGAACTGAAAATGGAACTGGATGTTTGGAACCGGTGTCACTATCAAACGTACGCTACGCTGTCGTCAGCATGCAAGCTTCACTGTGCCCAGCCAGTCAGCTGTTCAGACAAAAAACACATCCGACTTGTTTGCATAATAAGTAGTACAGTAATTCACAGAAAAAAAAAAACAGTTCTAATGCGGTAAACAAAAAAGAAACTACTAGCAAATACTCCAGTAGTAACGGTTAGTGAAGTGAGATCGCTGGATGCCATGGTGACCTAAACAAAATACCCTTTCTCACACTGGAATGTCTGGGGAAAAACAATAGATAAAGATGGAAAACAATTTAGCGGGCTAACCAACAACCGTTTAAATAAATTGTCTTAACGGTGTTAAAACAAACTATGTTCCTTTAGACACCAAAACTTTATTGGTCAAGAATCAACATGTCCAAGCATGAATTGACAGTTGCTGGGAGACATCAACTCGCTTTAACATTCACCTTGCTCAATGTTCGCTCTGCTGGAGGCCTTGGACCAGCAACTGGAACCGGAACCAGGAACTGGAACCGGTGTCCTTGTGCTGAGCTCTTTGTAGTCAGCTGTTGTCTGTTTCGCGCTCGTCGTCGCCTGTCGCAAAGCAAGAAAGGCCGGCCACCACATCCCGATCGTGCATGTGCTTGCACTTTCAGGGGATATTTTTATTTGCCCGCCATCGTCTGACGGATCACTGTCCATTTCAGCGAACCGTGGCACCCGAACCGGGGCTGGAACTGGAACCGGAACCGGAACTGAAACTTAGCACTATATCGATGTTTGCCAGGCCCAGCTCTTGAAATTTCGTGCCGGTTCTAGCCTAGCGTGAAAGGGCTTGCTTTTGCTTGTTCTCGGGTGCGTATAATTACCAGGTACCGAACCGAAGGATCAAGCCAAATTAATTGATTGAAATTAAAACCGACATGATCCAAATTGAATACATTTAGAGAAAGCAATCCCTTATGCCGAATTAAAACTGAAGGAAGTTCTTGGAACCTGGAACGGGCCGGGCCATGCTCCATCCCACTACTAAGGTCTTGTTTTTACAAGTTTCCTGGTGCCCAAGGTTCATGATGAAACTGGTAGGTCTAAAAATTGACTTGGGCAAAGTCGCGTCCGCTCCCCCACACGGGCGGCCGGGCGGAACCCCAGCCGCCGCCGCGCCCGTCCAATCCCCTCCCCTCCACCGCCGCGCCGCTGCGGAGCGGGCCGCCGGCAAGGCCGCGCGGCCGGGCGGGGAAGGCGGCGGCGGGCGGCGACCTCCTCTTCCAGGGCGTGGTGGCGCATGGTCGACGAACGGATCGGGAGCTGCCTTGCCCGAGCCGTGTGGGTTCGGCGGGCCGCCGCCGCGACACCGGCAGCGCCGGCCAGTGCCCAGGCGGCGATGAGCGCGACGACGGCAACGGATTCGTCTTCCTCTCCGCGGGCCCTTCCTCCTCGCGTGTGATGTCGCCGTGACGGAGGGCTTCCCTGGGCACGACGGCGGGCCGGATCCTATGCGGATCCGGCGGTCATCAGGCGGGGCGGCGCTTCGGCGTTGTCTACCACGGCGGGGCGTCGCGAGGCACGGGGCACCGGATCCTCGGTCCCTCACGGGCGATCCGGGGCCCTTTGGGTTGGGGCGACACCCGGCGACGGATGACGGCGGGGAACCTTCTCCGCGCATCCCGATGTTCTCTTCTTGACGGTGGCGAGGTCCTTTGACCGAAAGTGCAGGTCCGGTGCCTAGGTGGCGGATCCCGAGCCCCGCCTCGCTATTTCGCCTTCGTCTTTGGCGGCGGGTGCGGTGGTGGCGGTGGCGGGCTTTGGCGGGCTTTGGCGGCCGGGCCATGTGCGGCGTTGAGGGCGACTCCTCTCTTCGCCGTTCTCCTTCCACCCAAAGCCATAGCTACGAGGCTCCCATGGTATCGCTAGTTCGCTGCGATGGTGGCAAGTTGCGCGAACGGCGGCGTCGCGGCCGTGGACGCTGCTGTGGCGATGGAGCCGAATGTTTGTTTTTCTCGCATGGAGTCTCGTCGGTGGGGGTGGGTGACGAAACTACGGCTGCGCCAGGTACCGGGCGCTCCGACGCCGCTCCGCGAAGCTTCAGCCGGAAGACCGCAACAACGACGGTGGTGACAAGTAAGGATCCGAATCCAGGCCGATGTCGAAGCGGGGCTATCACGGGGCGAAGCCTAGCGACGGCGACGCTGGGGCGCCGCTTTCGGCGTCGCGTCCCAAGCACTCCGCGGTGAAGACCCGTCCCATCCCGGACGAACGGCGGCGGCGCTCAACGTCGTAACCTTCCTCAAGGCGTTGTCGTGGATTTACGACAGGCTGGGATGTGTGCGGGCGATTTTGGCCGGAAGTCGGCTGCACTGCGTTTTGCTAGTCTTTGCAACGATGACCTTGTTTCTTTCTTTTTCGGGTCGTTGTTCTCTCATTATATTGCGTGAGTTTGGTTTTCGGGCCCGGTTTCCCTCATAAACCGGGTCAATCCCCGCTTCTTTCACTTAATGATACCCGTGCCGAGGCCTGTTTCAAAAAAAAAAAAAAAAAAAGTAGGTCTAGTTTGGTGAAATAGGGAGGGAGCAGGCATCCGGAGACAAAGTCAGGATGTCCAGTCCAGTAGCCTTGTTCACCATGAATCAAAAGATAATAATAAACGTGCAACAATCAAAGCTGGCCTTAGTAAAATTTCTGAAAAGATCCGTGGAACTGGAACCGAAACTAGAACTGGAGCTGTAGCGAGTTAAAGTCCAGCCAATCTTTCTACGTCTTGGTCACCATAGCCTTGTTGCTCTGTTCTGACTAATGTTGATTCAGATGCAACACATCAAGTTATGGTCCAGCCAAGATAAACCCAAATCCTGAGTAGCACCCGCCAGACACGGGTTCGACTCGGTGAAGCGGATTTAAAACAGGTCCGCATTATTAAAAAAAAAAAAAAAATAGGCCAGGGGTTTCCCTTGCTGACTTCGTAAAAAAAAAAAAAAAAAAAAAACCAAATTCATCAGTAATGATGATTATACAGCATAGTAACCCAAATTCATCTTTTGTCTATCCAAACCAAGAATAAATAAATAAGAAATAGCCCAGTCGATCCTCTTACCACACCATCAAATATCACCATTAGAAATGGAAACAGATAAACTCTGATACAATCGTACAAGCATGCGAACACATAGTTCATAATTATAGTGCTACTACATCAACATTTTTACTTCATCTCATATGGTATTTAACTTGGGTCTTGCTACGGTAAGCCCATTTAACTAGTATGGTTGGATCCAAACAAACTACCTTGAACTGTTGGACGTCTCTTCAATTGCCTCACGTTTTCTCTTGCAACTGGCACTGTTTCGATGCTTATGCAGTACTGATGTCCCGTAACCCCATTGAACCTCCGTGCCGCAGTCTACGCACTTTGCTTTGGCTGCCTCTCCATTAACTGCTGGCATAAGCTGGAAAAAATCCCACGCTTCGGATCGATTTTTGCGGCCTCTTTTGTTCGGTATAGTAGAACTGGACGACGCAGCTACTTGCTCTGCTTCATCTCTATGTTCTTCTCCATCCATGCCTTGTGGCTCAATAGCAGGAGAAAGCATGCCTGACAGAGAAATGAGAAAACGATGGCGTGGTACGTTTATAATCAAAATTTATTCAAAAGAAAAAAAAATTGTAAAAATAATCAGAATTCAGATGGACCGATGTGAGTATACCTGCTTGGACTTGGACCTGGTGCTGGAGCCTGCAAAAGTCGACACGAACGGGGAGTGGGCAAGCGGCTTGTTCCCGACCGCCCCCTCATTGGCACCATTAACGAGCATTTCCATCCTCTCAACCTCAGCCTTGAGTTCCTTGAAGGCACAAGCGATGCCGACTCGATCAAGCCATGCGTTGAGCTGGCCGGGTTGAAAAGATTCAAGGATGGCTCCAAAGCATCCAAACTCAAGAGCTATTCTGTGTATGCCTTTCGAAAATTGGACTTTTAACCACTCTAGTGTGATAGTAGTACGTAGATTTTTTGTCATTCTTTTTGTGCCCTCGGAAGCATTAGTCGAAATTATGGCACCATTTTGTGTACTGTACGGGCTGTATAAGAGGAAAAGGATGACATGTTGGTTATCAGAAATTCACTATCATAATTCAGAGTTGCACTAGATATCATAGTTCGATCACATGAAAAGTTTATATGCCACTGTTTCTTCCCGCAACTAATGATAATTCGATACGGAGTATTAGAAAAGTGCTGAGATGCAGAACTTCAATGATAATTTGATTGAGAGCTCAAAACAGGGAAAACAGGGCAACCATGCAATTAGAAGACTAAAATAGGGACAAACATGTAAAGCTAAAAAAATAATAAAGAAACGAGCAATTAGACCTCAAAATAGGAGCAGTTTGCACGATTATTAATGTAAAAAAAAAAATACAGTACTGTACCTCGGATAGCTGGACTCCTCTTCAATTGCTGCTGCACGTTTATTCTTGCACCTGGCACTGTTGCGATGCTTGCGCAATACTGATGTCCCATGACCCCATAGAACTTCTGTGCCACAGTCAATGCACTTGGCTTTCGCAGGCTCTCCATTAACGGCTGGTGTAATGTGAAAATAGTCCCGCTCCTTGCATCGATTTTTTCGGCCGATATTATTGTCTGGTGAGGATGCATCTGCGTGCTCTGCCCCATCTCCAACCATGCCTTCCGGCTCAACAGCAAGAACAAACATAGTCTGAAAAGTAAACACGAAAAGTGCTTAGATCCGTCACATCGAATCTCTTTGTCGCATGCATGGGGTATTAAATATAGGTAAATAAAAAAACAAATTACACAGTTTGACCGAAAAGTCTTTGACAAATCTTTTGGCCTAGTTAGTCCACAATAAGACAATAATTATCAAATACAAACGAAAAGCGCTACAAGAACCCCAACCCAAAATATTTCACCAACTAAACACACCGACAATTATTCTATATTTGTGCGTAATACTGAAATTTGTTTTTGTATGTTTGACTTTTGTTCTTGTAGTTTGAATAATACTGACAGCTGTTCGTCGCGCTGTAGCGTTGTCATGTAAAGTACCTGCACAACTGACAGATGCGAAAGGAGAAAGTTACAATTTCTAGAAGAAAGAATTGTTAGACAAACACAAATCGCAAGGATTGATGAATACATACCTACTTGGAGAAATAAATACACAACTCCTTGGAGCACTAGCTTTGACATGAAACATTCGAGCTTGCCCACCACGCCCTTGAGGGAGCGGGGAAGCGGCTTCTTCCCGACCGCCCACCCCTTGACACCATTAACCACCGTCTCCAACCTCTCGGCCTCAGACTTGAGTTCCCCGATGGCACCAGCCAGGCAATTGAGGCCAACTCCATGAAGCCTTGCGTCGAGCTCGCCGAGTCGAAGCACACCTCTTGAGAAGGAAGCAGAAAGGAGAGGGCAGAAACGGAGGAATAAATCCAGCTCGTGCGCGTGCTGCTGCTGCTCGGCTGCCACGTCCTGCTCCTGGGCCTCGGACGCGGCCGCCACCTCGCCGGTCCCAAACAGCATGGCCTCCACAGCCGCGATGGCGGCCTCGGAGCTGATGGGGCTGACGGGGACCCGCGCGTGGCGTCGCGCCAGCGGGTTGGCGCCGTGGATGTCGGCGTCGCACAACACGGCGCCGTCGGCCTCGCATGCGACGGCGGTGGGGACCACGTCGCCGATCCACACGCGGTCGTGGCCCAGGCGCGCGTCGCACCCCGTGCAGAGGTAAGATCCCACGACGCACGTGCGGCAGTGCACCGCCGCCGGGGCCGCCTCGCAGCTGCCGCAACGCCGGCCCCCGCGCCCCAGTACTCGTGCAGCTCCATCGAACGAGATCGTCAGCAAGCAGCAGGCTCGGCTAAGAGGCTCAGCTGGGCGCGGCAATGGCAGCGGTGGTGTTGACGCGGGGAGTTTCGCGGTGCCGTGTGCGGCTTCTTATGCAGACATTCCAGCAGTAGTAGGTGGGGGACGGACGCAGAGACGCGTGGGCCCTGGGTGATGTGGTGGATGTGGGTCCCGCTGTGGAACTCATCACCACACTGGTTCCGGTTCCGAATCCACATCGGCTTGCAGTACCACGTCGGACTCCATCTCCAAGTAACGGGCCTATCACTATCAGCGCACCCGACGTCAACCTTTGCTGCTTTGACTTGGTCTGCCTAAAGACACAGTGACAGCGATTCCGGTTCCGGTTCCACGGCTGGGCAGCCTCTGATCAATCTTGTGCCTCTCGCATTCCCCCAATCTTGCCATTTTTCGTATCTGACGACGTTCTTTTGCTTTCTTCGGAATTTTCTATCTTGACGTTGACTGCTAGAGGCTGTTCAGTTCCTCATGCATTGGCAAGGCATGAGGAATTTTAGGATGAAGAATTCCTCATACATTACTTTTCTATAAGTAAAATATTAATACTTTATGCACGATTGGATGTGAGTCATTGGATCTGTATTAAACGGTGGACGAAGGAGCGAACGTTACTATGACGTGACTTTCTAGAGGAAAGTCACCCGGTTGCCAGCTGTTGCTCATTTCTGGTCCACAATTAAAGGGCCGGCTGACCGTGCGCACTGCCCAGCCACCACGACTCGGCCTGCTTCTCATTGTGCTCGTGAGCTCCCACGGTGACGGTCTGACGGAGGAACCGGAACCGGGTGTCACTGTCCTGACCTCTGCCGTACGACGCTAGGAGTGCAGCTCAGGTCTCTGGTACAGTGTCTTAATAGTACTGCCACATACGTAGATTTTTTTAAAAGTAATGTCGGATAGAGAGAAAAGACAATCTATACGTGGAGTAGCTGATTTTGACAAAGCAAAAGTGCACACGCGTGGAACCGGATCCGAGCAACAGCCGGCACCGGAATGGAACTAGAGTCGGGAACCTGTTCGCTTCACTTATCATCCATTTTATAATATTTTTCTTTCACAACAAATCAAGATCAACTAGTTTGACAACCATAAAACCGACGCCCACACTACCTAGGTCATGTAAGCACGCAAAAAAACGTCGCATACACCGCTCCTCCCACCTTGACCCAGGCCCCTCCTATGTTAGATTACAAAATCATCTTGACATTTTCCTATCCGGTGTCACGCATCACCTCAATCTAGCCCATATTTCATATCCATAAAAGAACATTGCAACATGCAACACCTTCAAAAGTGAATTTGCTCTAGCTAAGGTACGAGCCAAACCTTCTCTTCCAGACAAGTTTGTTAGATGGAAGAGCTCTTTTGTGTAATTTTATTTATTTATTTTTCTTTTCATGTACGTGCTTGGATGTGAAAGGATTTGCTTTTGTTTTTAATAAATTTACTGATTCCGCCCACAAAAAAACTTCTTACATTTTTTTTAGGATAAAAAACTTATTACATTTGCTCCTCCTATTTACACATACACGTTCTTCTTTTGAGCGTATGATTTACTATCATAGGAATAGCATCATCGCTTCCAAAATGAGAACTGAACTTGGACGCCACGAGGAATTCCTCGACTCGGCTCTGCCCTGCCTTGGCGCTGCGTGATGCCGAGCCGAGGTTCCACTCCTTTCCCCGTCCGGTCTCCGGAGACAATCGACAGGTTCGGTAGTCTTCATCATCAATCAAAAATAAACAAGCAATTGCCTTCACTAGAATCTTCTTTAAAACGAACCGTGGAACTGGAATCGGAACCAGAGCAAGAACTGGAGGGTCCATCAGAGCCTGAGGTCCGGTTGCCTTCTGTCACCATAATAAACTTTGTTGCTCTGTGCCTGCTAACGACGATTTCAGACGCAAACATCAAGTTTAACAGTCAAGGCCAGACAACACAAACCTGATCGACCATGTGGTTGCACTTACAAGGGTACTCCGTACTTTCTATTTGTCCGTCCTTGTCCGATGGACCTCAGGTCCAGGTTGCCGAGACCAAAACCGGAACCGGAACCAGAACCAGAACCAGAGCACGTCCAGTTGCCTTCATTGCCTTGTTGCTCTGTTCCTGCTAATAACGATTCAGTAGCAAACATCATGTTAAACACGAGCGACGATACACCAAACGACTTCTCTAAAATCTTGATTCCTCGAACAGTTTTGAATAATCATCACAGATTCGCAGGACAGTAAAGCTGAAATCAACCTTTCCTCGTAGAAAAAAAAACAAAATTACTCAAATGAATCTCTTGCCTACATACATATGACGACGCCCACACTAGCAATCCCCAACATACTAGCGACTTGCCAGTCCCAACACTGGTAACACATAAATACAAAGGGTCGGCTGAGACTACTTTTTGAGCATGACGAAGCCGACAAGTATCCCAAACACGGGGATCAACGTGAGCGTGGAAGCGCAGAGGAGCGCCATGCCAATGCCATGCCGGCCATCCTCCTGCTCGTCCAGCCGGCGCGCGACCCAGAATGAAGCAGAGGCGGTCGCGGTGCCGACGATCACGCCGACCACGAGGACGCCGTAGTACAGGACGACGAGTGCCTTGCCGTGGTCGGAGAAGATGCCTTCCGGGGTCTTGGAGAAGAGGAGCGCGATCGCCGCAACTGCCTGGAAGATGCCGACGGTGAGCATCGCCGACGGCACCATCGCCCTGTTGCGGAGCGCGGCGGAGGTCGAGTCCACGACGCTCGGGAGCGCGGCTTCGGGGTCCATCGATGATCGATCTCTCGTGTCCTCACTATTCGTCGCTAGTAACTAGTAGCAGCGGTTTACATGGCTAAAATTTCTAACATTTTGAAAAATGGAAAAGGAACCGCCCGACCCTCCGCCCGACCCGACCCTCCCGCTGGGCGGCGCCGGCGCCGCCGCCGCACCTCCCTCTCCAACCCTCCATCCGAGCATTCCAGCACCAGATCCGCGCCCCGCGCAGCCCGATCTATCCAGCCATGGGGTTAAGGAGGTCGATCCGTCGCTCCTCGGAGTCCCAGCGGCCGCCGGCTCCGGGGATACCTCCACCGCCCTGCAGCTCCCTCCTCTCTCGCCGCAGGCGCCTCCTCCCCGCGCCCGGCGTCGCAGGGCAACGCCGCCGCGGCTGCGCTCGCGCTCTGCAGCTGCGGGCCTGCCTGCCTCGACACTCCTACCGTCGCGGGGAGGCCGCGGGAGCCGCTCTGCCCCGCCGCAGCGGGCTCGCCGTCACAGGGTGCGGTCCCCGACGGCACTGGCGGGGATCCCGTCCTCGTCGAGGGCGCCGAGCTTCCGACACCGCCGGCCCCGGACTCCGTCGTCTCCGTCGCCCGGCCGTCCGCGCGGGCCGCCCTCGCCGACGTCGCCGCAGCTGCTGCGGCCCAACCAGCCAGCTGCTCTGGGCCACCAGGTACACCGTCACCGCCGGCTATCGGCGGCGGCGCAACCGTTGCCGCGCCAGCCCCGCCGTCGCCTCCGCCGGCATCGGGCTTCTCCTCGACGGGGCCTGAGTCGCAGGCTCTGCACGGGTCGGGGACACAGCTGCTGGAGGTCGATGGCGCCGTCGAGGACATCTGCGACGACGGGGAGGTGTGCGGGGACGAGCACGAAGCTGCGCGCTCGGGCAGCCGTTTCCCGTCCTCCCTCTCCCCGCATGCCCCTGCCTTCTTCCCCGCCCTCCGTTCGTCTGGCAGGGGCAAGTTCCAGCGTTGGGAGGGGGACTCGACGCGTGCAGCAGTGACGACGAGCCTGCCCCGGCCGCCTCTCGCACGTCGTACCTTGACGCCGCCCGTAGGGCTCTTCGGGGCTCGTCTCCTCCACCGGCGCAGTCCCGCGTGGGGGCTCAGGGCGCAGTGGAGGGCGCACCACGCCAGGCACCTGCGGGGGGAGGAGGAGGCGTCGCCGGCGTAGGCGCAGTGCGCCCGTTGGGGCGACAGCTCCGTCTTTACCCGGCGACGCGGCGTGCCTGCGGCACCGCCTTGGTCCACAGCCCGACCGAGAATCCACGCGGCGCCTCTTCGCTTGGGCCAGCGGGACATGTCCCCAAGAGCCCAACGTCGACGCCGATGGGTTCAGGCCGTCGTGGCGTCGTTGTCGTCGCCGCAGCCGCCCCGCCGATCGCCGCCAAGACATCGCCGCCGTCCCGCCGGAGCTTGTGGGGCTCTCGCTTCAACTGCCTAGCGCCGCGACCATGTCGCCCGCGCAATGTCACTCACCGTCGTCTTTGCTTCCGGTCGCGGGGGCCGTCGGCCACCGGGCTAGGGCGTGCGGGCATGCTTTCGGCGGCCGATCCATGTCGGAGAGAGTGCGGCTCCCTCGGCATCGGCGGCGCGAGGTGCCCGGGAGGATGCACCCTCGTCGTTGGCACCACACACGCCGTGGTGGATGTCGGCCGCGCCCGCCCGGCGCCGCCGCCGCATGACGCGATACCTTCGAGTGCGGCCCGACCTCGGCGTCTGCGGTCTTTGCCGTTGACCGCTTGTGCTCACGGTGGGCGGCGGTGGGGAGCCTCCCCGTGGGTTGACCCCATGATCGTTGAGCTCGCGGCTTCCTTTGCCGTGCGCCCAGCCCCTCCACGGAGGATGAGACCATGCATATGGGTGCCCCTCCACCAACTTCCACTCCGGGGCGGTGGACGGCCCGGTGGGCGGCTTGTTGAGACCGAGCTCGCCGTCCCACTAGCCGCCCGTCGTGTCGGACGCCGCACTCGGCAACCTCCTGCCTCGCGCCCCGGGCTCGGGGAGCGCGGTGAGCTGCGGCCGCAATCGAGGCCGGGTCGACCTCCCGGCGTTGGCGCGGGTGGCACCGATGCTCGTGGTGGCGAAGATGGGTGCACCGCACACTCTTCGATCTCCATGATCGCGCCCGTCGGCCGGCGAGTTCTTAGCCGCTTTCACGGCCGCCGGAGCCATCCATTCTCTCCACGCCCGGTCTTGAGGAAAACGCGCCCGCGCCGATGCCTCTGTATTGCCCAAACGCAGCCGCACGGCTCGCATTTGCAAAGAGTGGGGCTAGGCATCTTAAGCCGAGGGACCGGGCAAGGAGAGTGTTGCTCAAGAAGATGGGGATCGAGGTTGAGGCCGAGCATGAGGATGCGGTCTCCTTCGAGGAGTTGCGATCTGCCCTCACGCGCCCCACGGCCAGCGAAGCCAACTTGGAGGCCATGGAGGTCTTCCTCTTGCGGGGAAGAAGCGGCGTGTCGGTGCGGCCCGGTCCGGCTTTGAGGGCGCTTCGGTCTAGTCGCGACATTTGGTTATCTTGTAATCGTCTTCCGTGTTGCATCCAAGTAGTTAGGTTGCTTGCTTTGCGTTGAGTTGTTTTGCTTTGTTGTGGTTTGTTTTGTTTCTCTCTTTTCTTTTGTCCGACTCGACGTCCACTCTTAGGATTTTGTCTTTGGATTTGGTTTTCCTCCTCTTAATGAAATACGGGTGAATGGCCCGATCGAGAAAAAAAAAAGTAACTAGTAGCAGCAGGCAGCAGCAGCAGCAGTGTGGCGCAACAATGGCGATTGAGCTTGGGAAATGGCAAGAGGTTGACGATTGAGTGAGGCTCTGCTGCATTCGCCGAATCGCCGTGGGTTATAAATAGACGCGTGCGTGGCCGAGACCCAGGGACTGGAACAGGGGAGGAACCGGAACCGGAACTGGAATTGGAACTGGAACCTGTTGTATGTAATAGATAGAAAATTCCAAAGGAGGAGAAAGAACGTCATCATCAGATAGGACTAGGAGTAGAAAAATGGCTAGCTTGGAGGACAGCGAGAGGCACAAGATTGATCAGGGCTTGCCTACACAGCAGCTACTCCTACTTGGAAACTAGTTGCATCGCCAAAGTGCACGCGTGTTCGAATCTTCAAAGCCAACCGTGGAACCGGACATAACGGGAACCAGAACCGGAACTGGAACCACTGTCGCTGTGCTGTGTTTGTTGCCTTATTATGGATTGAAAGGTTAACATCAGGGGCAATGCTCAGCTCAGATATAATAGAAAGAAAACATGCTATTCCTCCGGACCGGTCCGCCGTCGTGCGATGGAACTCAGGTGCGCTGATAGTGATAGGTCCATTTCAACAACCACCGTGGACTCCGTGGTACTGCCAACGTGGATCTGGAACTGAACTGGATTCGAAACCGGAACCAGTCTGCTGCTCAGTGATGGCTCCGGCTCATGCATGTGATGCGACCGACCTGACCCCGGTTGTCCAGAAGGAAAGGGCTGACCGTGCAAAGCCACCACGGCTCGGCCTGCTTCTGATTCTGCTCGTGAGTCGTAATTTCCTTCCTTCGTATTTGTAGTATCGTATTATATACCCGTCCATACTAGCGCAAAAGTCATCCCAACAAATCTGAGACAGTTATCTCAAATTTAACTAAATTTATATGATAAAATAATAACATTTATGATACCAACTAAGTATTATTGGATTATTTATTAATTATATTTTCATAGTATACTCTACCTATTTCATGTCATAAATCTTTATAATTATCTTCGTAATTTTGATCAAACTTAAGATACTTTGATTTTTCAAGATCTTTTAAATGACTTATAATTTGGAGGGGACGCCGCGCCGCCGCCGCCGTTGTTGCCCTTCACGGACGGCGAAAGCACGGTCGGCATGGCAGTGAGACCTGGGCGCGGCAGCGAAGCACACGACGACGTCCCATCTCGCATGTAGAAACAATCAGTTTTTCCCCAAAGCGAAAAGGACAGTTGCTCCATGCCTCGTTCCTTGCCTCGACACCGTTTCCTTCTCAAGAAACGATTTCCTCAGTTTTGCTTCTCATCCTTCATTAATCAGGGCTGTCATGTCATTATTTTGCTGAGGGGGCGTCTTATTTAAGGATGAAGATAGAAACTATGATTAATATTCCATTGGAACTACCCTTAGTCTTCTCAATCTTTGTGACGTGTAGCAACTACCAAGCCAGCAGGTGCAAACAAAACACATTGCAGGCTACCAAGGGTCAAGGAAGCAGGAGTTGGATGATTGAGAGTGACCTAGGCATGGTCGCTCGGGTCGGGTAGCACCCAACCCCAGCAAGCAACATGCCACGAGGGCGTTCAGGCGCGGCAGGTTCCATTCCAAACCCTGAAACTTTCTAGGCTCGGATTGCAGGTGTGGTGGGGCTTCTTTCCCAACCAAGATGAAACGAGTGGGCAATCCAACTCAGATATGGTTTGGAAACGATCTGCACTTCCACCTCTCTTGCACTAGCCTGCTACTAACACCGCTTGTCAATTTGCAACGACGCCGCCTCTCCCACACTAAACAAGGGACTTGTGCCCCCCTCCCGTACAGGTGACAAATCCTCCATTGTGTATCAAACAACGCACTTGAATCGCATGAATGTGAACATGTACTTGGTATAAAAAGGGGACGTTGCCGTCCATGTAATGCAACCTAATGTAGCTTCTCAACTGTATCAAATGAATGGGTTATTAGACACTAGCGGCTGCAGCACACCAGCGGTCAAGGATATCTACGTAAGTAAGCCGACATATCAGTTCAGTAAAACAACTACATGTATGTTCCAGTATTTTCTGATGATTTAACTGTCAAATATGTATTGTCTCAAACTGACTTTACACAATTTTTGAGGGAAGTCTTTCCACATTTCAGACCTGGTGCTTTCACAACAACTGGCATTTCAGAGACCTTGAAAAACATAACTTGCATTCAACATATACTTACAAGATACAATTGTTACTCTACACAGCTCACACCACCTAGCAGTACTAACATATATCACGGGTACATGGAATTGACTTCACCAATAATACAATGAGTATCAGAAACTGCACTAAGAATATTCCAATACAAATAACACATATATCGCTCATGTTTGTATCTAAAATTAGTTGTTTAGTATATGTCCTATCCTATGTTAATTATGGTGCTTCAGTCCCTGTCAAGTGCCTTATTCAAGTCTAACAATTAGATGAACAGATTTTCACACCTCACAAGTCACAACAAGGTACATACGTGCATGAAGATGTAACACACTTGGGTCCAGGCACAATGATATTTTGTTGTAAATATTAACCATGACTCAATGGCAGCTTAGCTCAACTCCAAAATCAACATATATTACTAATGGTGATCTCGTCGCTCAACCTTTTGCAGTAAATATAATGGTAAAAACTATATCGGTGAACTCCAAAGGCGCGGCAAAGCCGCTGAGTTTTCTAGTTGTTGCCTATAGTGTTGTTCTCATTTATGCGTCCAAGGTAGGGGCTCGAGGCCCCCCCCCCAATCCTCCGTTCACATGGTGCCTATTTATATTGTAAGATGCACAAATGCGGCAACAAAGCCTTTCCTTGGTCACATTTTTAAGTGTGTCTGAGTGCATATTTATATCGTATGGTGCACAAATGCAACCAAACCTTCCTTGGTCACATGTGCCTATTTATATGGCTTTGTTGAACCTCACAAAATTTTCAAGCTGAGGCACTAAAGAATTCTTCGATGGACCCGAGGCTGCTCCTGACGGTTGTGGACTCGACCTCCGGGCGACGCCCTCCATAGCAGGGTGATGCTCACCGCTAAGCGTCTTCATGGTTCAGGTGGTGGTGGCGCTCGTGCTACTATTCTCCACCAAAATTTGGAAGGCATCTTCTCCCACCACGGCATAGGCGGCAACTTATGATTAATTAGTAATATAAATAATATCAACTACAAAATCATATTAATTTCATATACTAATTATTTATAAACTGGTGATATGTTTTAAGTGGTACAACTTAACAAGTTCGTGTACCTAAATGGCACAACTTAATAAGTTCTTAGACACAAGTGACACGCAGTACTCAATTTAAAGATTTTGTGGACCTAAATGTCACAAATTGAAAGTTTAGGGGTCAGATTTCGATTTTGAGAGTTAGTGGACCTAATTAACACAACGCCACAAGTTTAAGGGGCGCCTGTGTATTTAACTCTTTTATTATTAGTAATGAAAAAAAAAACTTGGTCGGTGGGGGGAAAGATTTAGTATGCCGAACACAGGGATCAGCGTAAGCGTCGAAGCGCAGAGCATCGCCATGCCAATGCCATGCCGGCCGTCCAGGCGGCGCGCCACCCAGAATGAAGCAGAGGCCGTCGCAGAGCCCACGATGACACCTGCCACAAGGACGCCGTAGTACACGACGACGACCGCCTTGCCGTGGTGGGAGAAGATGCCTTCCGGAGTAGTCCTGTAGAAGAAGAGCGCGAACGCCGCCACCTCCTGGAAGACGCCGACGGTGAGCATCGCCGGCGGCACCATCGCCCTGCTCTGGAACGCGGCGGAGACAGAGTCCACGACCCTCCTGAGCGCAGCTTCTGGGTCCATGGATCTTAGTAGTAGTGTGAGCTAGTAGCAGCAATGGCGCTTGAGCTTGAGCTTTGGAAAATGGCAACAGGTTGAAGACTGAACGAGACCTGCTGCATTCGCTGAGTCGCCGTGGGATATAAATAGATGCCGAAGCTACTTTGACGACGCGTGACAGAGGAACTGGAACCGGGAGGAACTGGAACTGGAACTGGAACCGGAACCGGTGTCGCTGTCGGGAGCTCAACGTACTGGTAGTAGTATGTCAAGTCAAGATAGGAAATTCCAAAGAAAGCAAAAAGAACGTCGTCAGATACAAAAATTGGCTAGCTTGGTGGAATGCGACAGGCACAAGATTGATCAGGGGCTGCCTACGTGCTTCAAGCTACTTTGACTGTGTTCGAATCTTCATAGCCCAACCGTGGAACTGGAACCAGACAGAAGTGGAACCGGAACTGGAACCGCTGTCACTGTGCTGTGTCTTTAGGCACAGACCAAGACAAGTCGTTGACGTCAGGTGCTGATAATAAAACGGTCGCTTAGTGTAAAGAGGGATTGAACGAAAACATGTTTATTTGTCCGCCGTCGTGCGATAGAACTCAGGTGCGCTGATAGGGATAGGGATAGGCCCATTACAACAACCACCAATCGTTTCTTCAAGAAAAAAACACACAAAACCACTATGGACATGGAAATGTTGTCCGTGGCACTGCAAAGGTGCAAGCCGACGTGGATTCGATCGGAACCGGAACCAGTGTGGTGATGAGTGATAAGCTCACGGCGATGGATTCATTCATGTGACCGACCCAACCCCGGTTGTCAGCTCTTGCTCGTTTGTGGTCCACAAGGAAAGGGCTGGCTGACCGTGTGCACTGCCCAGCCACCACGGCTCGGCCGCTTCTCGTTAATTGTGCTCGTGAGCTCCGACGCCCGACGGTGACGGTCTGACGGAGGAATCGGAGCTGGAGCTGGAACCGGAACTGTCCTGAGCTCAGCCGTACGCTCCGAGTGCAGCCCGGGAGACCCATCTCTCTGGTACAGTTCAGTGTCTTACTAATATGCCACATACGTAGATTGTTTTTTTTTAAAAAATAATGTCGGATAGAAAGAAAAGACAATTGTGAGACGTAATTTTGTTATGCCTCATTATTTATTAGTAGCTTGAAACTTCTTGTCCTTGAAACAATTGTGAAAAGCTTGAACTATGAAATATAATATCGTCGTTTGGTTGTTTTTTTGTGTGCATCTCAAAAATAAAATCGTGATGTTAAGACGGGCAAGATCTTAGTGCCTACCTAGTAGACATAGCTGATTTTGACAAACTAAAGTGCACACGCGTGGAACCGGATCGAAGCAACAGCCGGAGCCAGAACTGGAATTGAAACTGGACCAGGACTGAAATCAGTGTCTTATGACTTATTCGATTCAACTTACGGTACAATATTCATCTTTCACAACAAATCAGTATAAGTGGTTTACCAACTATAAAAACAACAAGCAAAACAACTCAATTGTGTTGTGTCCAGTGACACAAGTACCTGAATCCTTACGCCCACACCTCCTCCATCACGTAAGCCCGTAGAAAAACACTGCATCCACGATCCACCACTCCTTCCCCTTAACCCGAATATACAATGCAGCATGTACATGCTCAAACTTAGCACGTTGTATCTGTATCATTAAAACATGCTATAAGATTTGTGCTGCAACACTCTTCTCATGTTGCTGCTACACTCTCTGTCCATGGTGAGCACATTCTCTCTCCATTACACATATCTCAATGTAGTGTTAACGGTGAGGATAGTATGTGCCTGCTTAAAAACTACGCTCTGACCTCCTCCTCTCTCTACATGAGTATGGATGCCCGCACTCCTTGGTCCTACGCGATTATGAGAAACGTCGCGCCTGCAGCTCGAACCCCTCATCTCTCTCTCCCACACGAGTGGGGCCTAGGAGCCGATGAGGACGAGCATGCCTGGGTCGTAGGATCCCAGCGTGCCCTACCCTTGTCGCGGCCCCCCATTTCTACCTAAAACATGAAACACCTGAATACAACACACGTCTGAAGCCCATGAAATATTTGTAGCATAAACTTGAAACATATATGTGAACACATATGCAACGTCCACATAAAACAATTGCAACTTGCAACACGAAAACTCTTACTGCAAAATATGACTAAAACGCCTGAAACATTCCGAACATATGTGCGAAACATATGCAACATTTAAAAAACACTTGTAATAGACATCTAAAAACATATAAAATGTTTTAGAACAAATGCCGGCATGTTGTACCGGACGTTAGGCTAATAGATGAATTAAGATGATGGACTTTTGGTGCCCGTGGACATATATGACCGCACGTCGTCAATGATGACTGATGAGGAAGAGACAAGAGCAGAGTTCGATTTGACTGGTAACTTCGTTTACAATACTCTACTACCGCGTTTCCTGGTGATTTATTAAGTACTACACCAAATGACCTGGTTGCTATTAATTTTTTTATTTTTATGGCTTATTTATCATTAGAGATACTTTAATACTAATTTATTGATTTTATAATTGACACGAAAATTTTGAATAAGACGATGTCTCAAAGTAAAAAACGACACTCTTTTGAAACAGAGGGAGTAGTTATAAAATCTCTCTTTTTTTGCGAAGTTTTGAAATATCTGAAACACTTGAAACAACACATTTGCAACATAGGAGAAGAGACAAGATCTTGATACGTATGTAATACCCTCGCATCGCTCCCCACGCTGGGCTTACTCAGCGGATCTCGCCGCCGCCGCCCTTCCCTCACCCCCACTCCTTCTCTCTCTGCCATGCCGCCGCCGGGCGGAGCGGCCGGCAAGGCAGTGCGCTTTGCTGGCCGGATGGCGGCGGCGGGCCCCCCTCTCTTCCTCCTCGTGGCATGGTGGCGCTAGAGTCGTGGGGCGGCGGAGTGCACCCGAGCCGCGTGGGGTTAGGAGAGGTCGTTGTCCACGACCGTGGCGGTGCCGCCAGGAGCTCGAGCTGGCGCAGGGGGTGGTTCGAGGGGGTGGACTTCTCCGTCCCCTCCGTTGTCCCTTCCTCCTCTCGCGGTGGGGGAGCAAAGGTTGATCGCCCATCGCCTGGGCATTGGGAGAACCCAAGAGGGCAGATCCGGCGGTCCCGTGTCGAAGGGCGTTGCATTATGTCGGCTATGGTGGAGGCGACCACGGGCCGGGGGTACCCGTTCTCCCTCTCATGGACGAATCCGGGGACCTTTGGGCAGGAGTGGCGTCTGGCGCCGGATCGGCAAGGTCCCCTTATTGAGGCTTCGCACCGACGGTTGGTGACGCCCAAGGAGGTGGTGCAATCGACAGTGGTTGGCGGCATGTTGTCGGGCCTGTTTGTTGTCCCATGGCGCTTAGCGGTGGGCTTCAGTGGGGTCTAACCTCGGCCTTGGTGGAGTGGCGGCACCGGTGTTGATCTGTTCCATGAGCAGGGGGCACCGGTGTCGATTTGTTATTTGCAAGTTTATTAGGTGTTATATAATTGAACTTTGAACGACAAAATGTTTATATATAAGTGGCAACATAACTATATTAGGGTTAATGTTTGATTATATTTATTTATATTTATCTTGTGATACTTTACTACCAAGACATGCTTTTAAACAAAGAAATTGATGCTAAATTTGTTGTCACAACATGTCTTAAAAACTATTCTATTTTATTTTTATGAATTACAGCGCAACAGAGGCGCTCATGCATTTCCGTATGAATGCACATACACACATCCTACCCCAAAGAGTAGATTGAGATTAACTAGCAGATGTTGAGATTGACGAAGTCATTATAAGTGTGTCGACCGAGCTAACCTTGCCTACTAGGATGCTACAAAAAAAGAAAAAAACCCATTAAATTATAGAAAATATAAAAAATACAAACGTCCATATTAGTTCGGGGACTTTAATCTACTGCGCAGGTTCAGAAAGTCAACCAGCTGAGCTATTGCCACTTTGCTTAAAAATTATGATTAGTTAGTTGGGTCTAAATCGAAAAAGGATCCAAAAACTAAAACTAAATTTCTCTAATGTATTTCAATCTGCATTTTTAGATCATGAAATATTGAAAAACCTAAAAAGAAAAACGAAATGAGTTTTTTGGTCAGACGAACGCCCGCCCCTACGTGTAAATCCAGGATTATAGCACGAACAACATCGAAGCAAACCCATTGTAATGTCAAGTTTGCTAGGTTATGCTGAACAACACGAGAAGTAATTCAAAATCATACAAATTTTATTAATCTAAAGAAAATTATGAACTTTTACAACATCAAATAAGTTTAATTAAATCCACCATCAAATATTTGGTATTATAGATATGAATGCTAATATATTTGTCTTGTAAACTAATTAAAGTAAGAGAAGCTTGAGTCTACTAACTACTCTCAATGTCAAATTGTTGGTTAGTTATGTGCTAAGTCAATTACTCTCGCTTTGATCAAAGTCATAGAAAGTTGCACCAACATTATTATGAGTAGCAACAAATTAATCATGTTACAAAATATCTTGATAGTTCATATTGTATAGATAATTGTTTTTTATAAACTTGTGGTTAAAGTTATAAAAAAAATATTTTGAGAAAAAAAAAAAACTGAAGAGACCACGCATTTTGCAAAGAATTGTGAACTTGTTCAGTACACATGATATTTTAATGCTCATGGTACTACTATACTTACTTCAGAACGTTTACACCCTCCAAAAGTAGTCGCTCCAAATGTGCCCTATATTTGCTCGCTTAGCTTCTTACATTTTCTTCTTCTATTTGAGTTTTGAGATAAATACACATACACGTTCTTCTGTTGAGCGTATCATTTATTGATCATGGGGATAAACGAGAACTGGACTTGGACACCAGGAGGACGCCCATGGCACTGGGTGACGCCGAGGTCCCGACTCCGGAGACAAAATCAGCACGACCGGTGGTCGTCTTCGTCATCAATCAAAGGATAAACGCGCAGGAACCTTCGTGAGATTCTTCTTTTAGACGAACGGTTACCGGTACCGGAACCGGAACCGGAACCGGAACTGGAGCATGTCCAGTTGCCTTCCTCACAATAATAACCTTGTTGCTCCGGCTAACGACGATTCAGACGCAAACAGCAAGTTAACACACGAGCGACGACACACCAAATGACTCTTCTAAAATCTTGTTACCTTGATTAATCATCACATATTGTCAGCACTGTGAAACTGAAATCGATCTTCCATCAGGGAAAAAAACAAAATTACCCAAAATAATCTCTTTTTTTTAGCCAAACTCAAATGATTCTCTTGCGTACATACATATGAGATGACACTACAAACAACGGGCAAGCACCTGTGTAAACCTCGTGCATGTTTCATATAACCACAACTAATAAATCTCGGTACAATCATACAAGTATCAGAAATCCCAACACTGGCAACACACACATACAAACAAAGGTGTCGTATGAGCCTACTTTCTGAGCATGACGAAGCCGACGAGTATCCCAAACACGGGGATCAACGTGAGCGTGGAAGTGCAGAGGAGCGCCATGCCAATGCCATGCCGGCCGTCCTGCCCGTCCTGCCCGTCCAGCCGGCGCGCGACCCAGAATGAAGCAGAGGCGGTCGCGGTGCCGACGATCACGCCGACAACGAGGACGCCGTAGTACACGGCAACCACTGCCTTGCCGTGCTCGGAGAAGATGCCTTGTTCCGGGGTCTTGGCAGAGAACAGGATCGCGAGCGCCGCCACCGCCTGGAAGAAGCCGGCAGTGAGCATCGCCGACGGCACCGTGGCCCTGCTGCGGAGCGCGCCGGAGGCAGAGTCCACGACGCTCGGGAGCGCGGCTTCGGGGTCCATCGATGATCGATCTCTCGTGTCGTCGTTGCTAGTAGTAGTGTGTGACGCAGCAATGGCGGCTTGGCTTGAGCTTGGGAAATGGCGAGAGGTTGAAGAATGAGCGAAGCCCTGCTGCATTCTCTGATATAAATAGATGCCCTGCTTTGGCGACGCGTGACGGTCTGACTGAGGAACAAGAAGCGGGAGGAACAGGAACTGAAACCGGAGCTGGAACTGGAACCGGAGCCGGGTGTCACTGTCCTGAGCTCTGCCGTACGCTTCGAGTGCAGCCCGGGAGAGTGGAAGACCCATCTCTCTGGTACAGAGAAAAGACTAGCTTGAGGGTTGCCTACGTAGCTGATTTTGACTGGCCGCCAAGTGCACACGCGTGGAAGGAACCGGATCCGAGCAACTGCTGGAAAGTGGATCCGGAGCCGGATCTGGAACTTGTCTTTTGCTGTCCAGGGAGAAAGCCAAGAGGTTGACCACCCTGGTGCTGATAGAATTCAGCTATTTGCCCGGACGGAAATCTGGCGCGCCGATAGAGGTCCGTTTTAACGACCACAGTGCTACTGGAAGACCGACGTGGAGCTGGGACTGCAACCGGATCCAGTGTGCTGATGATTCACGTCAGGAAAATAAATTGCATTCCTCTTTACTTTCGAAAAATATAACGAAAAACACAAATGATGCATTGATGCTATCAAATCTATAACCCTTGTAAGGAGAACCCCACTAGGGGAGTTCTCTTGACACGCAGTATACGCACCTCAGCCCACCACGTCATCCTGGGTCCGTTTGCCTCGCTCCTCCCCCGCCCCGCCCGTCCGCGCCGCACGCGACACTCCCGTCGGTCGTCGCCCCCGGACTTTCACTCTTCCCGCATGCCCGCGTGAACCCCCTTCGATCTGTGACTCTCCCTCTTCTCAGATTTCCGTTTGCACTTCCTCAGCCCAAAATTCTCTCCACTAATGCGCCATTGTTCGGCAGGTAAAGAGTTGTCGCTACGAGTCCATCTGTCCGCATTCCGCACCATCGAGGCCACCAGCCCTTTAAATGCGCCTCCAGCCCGGCTCTCCGGTCACATCGCCACGGCCCTCCGCATCTGTCGATCGTGCAGTGCGCCCGGGATTCTTAGCATCCATCGTCGCCGCTTGTCCCGGTCTTCGCGCGCGCGGCCCGATCCTCTTCACGCGAGGCGCGGCCCGATCGTCTCCACGCGAGGGCGGCCACGGACTCGCCCCTCCCAGCGCCGGTACTTCGTCGCGCGGCCCCGACCTCGCCTCCGTCTTCATCGCGCGGTCGCGAGGCCCAATCGCGTCATTGCGCGGCCCGACCCCGCCTGTGATCGCGGTGACCCGGTCTTCGTCGCGCGGTCCAGAACGCCTCCGCCTTCATCGCGAAGCCAGATCGTGTCGTCGTGCGGGCATCATCCTCTAGAGACGATGCCCACGGCAAGGCCTCGGCCGAGGCTGCTGCTGCTGCGATAGAGACGAGAAGGTCGTTGGTACAGGCACAGATCACGGATGTGTAGATCGAAGGGCAAGGCGGAGGATCGGTACGGTGGCGTGGGTGCGGTGACGTTTGGAGGATTGCTGCCGCTGAAGCCGGCCTGGGACGTGAAGCATCGCTCCGCCGGCGCTGGAGCGTGGGACGTGAATTTGGTTTGCCTTTTTTTCACAAGTGGGTCCCGTAAGGTGTAGTTTTTTTTTTTTTTTTAATTGTATAATTGCGGTCTTTGTAGTATTGTATTTAAGTTCTGCGTTCTTGATGCCACTACTGAAGTTTAAAGGCTGCACACCCGGACTACGCTACTGCATTCCTATCTCTACCCGAACAGGCAAACCATATTCAGTTCAGCCGGGATATCGAGTTTCCAACGCAATTGGTCTGATGATGAAGGTCGGACAGCTTTACTGCATTCCCCGGTGACGACTGATGACCATGGAGTTCTTTGACATAAGGTGGATGCTTTTATACTAGATAGGCCCTGTATTATCTAATCTTTCAAGAGAAGTTTGTAGCAGATTCTATAAGTATTTTATTCCTTTTGCTCCAGCAGCTAATGCTGATATAAGGCAACGACATAAACGAGGTAATGTTTACTTCCATACAGTTTTATCATATTATTACTTTTTAACAAAGTCAAGATAAGTTTGTATCCTTAGAAGCGTTAGTCTTTTTGTCATATTCACACATTATTATATATTGCTTAAAAATAAAACATAGTATAGAAGCAAAACCACACATTATTTACTTACATATATTTAGTTGAATGGTAAAAATCATCCGCTAATATGTATTGCATTGCAAACACAATAGACATACATCTTCTAATTCTTATTAGTTAACATTCTAAACCATTTATATTTCTCCTCGATACCCACAAGTAGAACGCGTGGAATCTAGCTATTCCTTATATATTTACTTGCATAATTTACACTCGACAACTAGATTAATACTTACAACAGTTATCATCAATTATATAAGTTCAATTATTCTAGAAGTACCCGCAGCAACGTGCGGGAATTCTCCTAAGTATCAATACAAAGTGCTAAGCCTCAAGCAATATTTAGAACATTTAGAGAGAAAAATACTGCAACAAACAAAAAAAAAAATGCCATGTTACTATTCATCCAAACAAAAACAGCTGCATTGACAAAAAAAAAAAAAAACCTTCTCTAAGTCATTTGTTTCATTATAATCCTGTTCACGTCTACCTGACAGCCGCTGGTTCCATTCCCAGTAGAGATCATACAGTGTGCTTTCACAGGCTTCTGTCAACACTCAATACCGTTGTAGTCTGAATTTCAAAACTCATTCATGCCTTGGACCGTTTCTTGCGATCGATACTGGTCCCCGTCCTGGTTTATAGCAGAGACAGAAATCCGATTCCCATCATGTTGGTCCTTCCTGTTCATCACATCAGAGGTTGGCTGGAAATTGTACAATGCCTTTTTGTACCCTGTATTGGTTCAGACTTTACAGCATTTTTAGCGTGGTTATTGGTTAGCAAGAAAGCAAGATAATTCACGATAACATCATTTAAACCAACCCTTTTGATTAAAGAAAGTGCAGTCTATATATATACTCAACAAAGCAAACAGTAAACACCCTCGGGAAGAAAATACTAATAGGCTCCTTTCAGTCATACGATGACAACAGAACATCTACAGACTGCTGCTTTCAGAACTTCCGGCAAGGCCAAACAGGAAAATCGTATTCAGCATTCAGCGCAACATGGGCACTTGACAAGGTTTACAAGTGAAACAAAACCCTGTGCAGAATCAGAGAACCTGACACAAGAAAAAAAAACAGGTTTTTGAGGCTACAGAGTGAAAAGAACAAGCACTTTTGGCTGGCTTCTCGCCCATGGGCCGTGGTCAACAATAAGCCTTGTAATTTGTAGCATGTCTCCTAGGAGAAACAGGGAAGTGCTTTCAACACTTCTTTGAACAGCTTGTAACAGTATGATACTCCTATAGGTTCTGAAGATGGTCACTGCGTCGATGGTGTCAGCTTGAATGCCAGCAAATAGGCTGCTTACTTTAGCATGACACAATAATGTATGTAATCCATGAAAAAAAATATGATCAGTTGTAGAAGTATACCTTGCAAGGGGATGCGGTGAAACCTGCTGTGCTGGTAGGAACGTGTGCTTAACAAGCGACCCAGTATCAGTTCACGTATTCATCGTCAATTATTACCTTTAGCTTCCTTGTCGCTAGCGTTCTGCATTGTTCTGTTAGCTCCTCGCTGCAATGGCGGACATTCAGTTCTTCCAGGGAAGGTGGGAGGCCCGTATCTGGCAGCCTTGAGATATCCGGGCATCTCCTGATCTCCAAGCGCTTGAGGGAGAGAAGGCTATGCAGACCCATGGGAAGATCCGAGAGATCGTACCAATTATCAATTCGGAGCTGTTGCAGGGACGTCAGGAGCTGAAACACGGCCTCTTGCTCCGGTGTTAGTCTTGTTGCCCCGGCCATTTCTCCACAATCGTCCTCGAACTCTAGGCATTCGAGAGAGGTGAGGTGTTGGGGGTCAACTTTATTCACATAAACTTCTAACCCAAACTTTGAAGTTCACTTGTATATGTGATGACAGAATTTCATACGAAGGTCATTTCAAGAAAGGGAAAGATTTACAAAAGCAAATCACGTTGCGAGGATTGGCGCGAAGGTGACAAGATGACCTTCGCGGTTTAGAGCTTCAATGGGAAATTATATCAGAAGAGAGATTCATCGGAAGGTTTTTCGTAGACAAGTTTCCAGAAGATACTAAGAAGGGCCAAGATGAAGTGCGCGAAGGTGTTGAAGATAGCTTCGCTGAAACTTAGATCTAGAATCTCTTCATTGTAAAATTTGTCATTTGACAAGAACAACGAAGCTAGGGGGGCCTATAAATACCCCCTGGACCTTTTTGTAAGGAACATGCTGTACCAGTCACTTTATGACTAAGTATTCATCGAAGATACGTGTTCGAGTTTTATACCCAACATCCGGGCGCCACGTGGGTGTGTGCTCGAGTATACCCACGACCACCCAAGGATATGGGAAGATCAAAGAAACAAAATTCTGCGAAGAAAGATCACAAGATGACGTACAAGACGAAGAAAGTGAAGAAGCAAGGGAAAAATCAACATCACAAGGCAATGAAAATGAAGAAGAACAAAGGCTGAAAGCACTTGAAGAAAGTCTAGCAAGAAAAGAGAAAGAACTTGAAGAATGCGCATAACGCACAAGAGAAAAAACCATAAAACAAAGAATCGAAGAAGCCGAAGCCAGATTGAGAAAATTAAACGAAGAACTTGAAAAACAAGAGAAGAAGATCATCAATGTTGAAGAACCGAGCTCAGCAAACAATTCAAACAAAGAAAAAGAACAAGACAAGATTTCAACAGCAATTGATACAGAGTCTCCCCTATCAATTGACCTACAAATAGCAAAATGGCCAAAAAGGGTTCAAATTCAACATAATTCCAACATACGAAGGGCTCCACGATCCAAGACAATTCCTTATGAGTTTTGAAGCTGCGGTTGCCTCGGGAGGAGGAGATGAATCAACATTAGCAAAATCACTCATCATGGCAATGAAAGGCTCAACAAGCAAAAGTGGTACTCTTCGCTTAAACCAAGATCAATCAAAAATTGGGAACAAGCGAGGACAAATCGCTTGTTGATTTCCAAGGATTTCAACACACGAAATTAACAAGTGATGATCTATTTGACATCAAGCAATATCCAAAAGAGCCATTATACAAGTATTACAAGAGATTTATCCAAATGAAAACGCAAATTCCGGCGTGCGGATGAAGTGGTCATCATAGCAGCCATCATCGAGGATTAAGAGCAAGTCAAATATCATCACATCCGAAAAGAGAAAGACCAAAAACAGTTGCCCAACTTTATGAAGAATTCGGGGTATGCAAAATCTGATGATGACTACGAAAAGAGGATTGAAGAAGAAAACTTTGAAAGAAACCAAGCGAAGGCAAACAATCAATTCAATCAATTGAACGTCAAACTTTGAGCGAAGACAATATCAAGCGCCACAACGTGTGAATCAAATCAACAATGAGCAAATTGGAGAAAATTTGGCAAGAAACGACCCCGTGAAGTCAAGATCGTGAAGCCAATTTCAAAAAACGTAAATTTCAACAACAATTACAGAGGAGGTTTCAATCAATCAAGATTTGGTGAACGAAGACCCTTAAAACACGAAGAGATGTTTTGTCTCGTACATGGCAAAGGGGCTGGCCACACTTGAAAATGTGCCCAATCATAAAGAAAAGCATTGATGAAGCTCGGCAAAGAAAACAAAAATTCGAAAACAATCAATCATTTGAGTCAAGCAAGCTCTTCACAAAACCAAGGGTATTTCAACCAAGGATACAATCCTTATGCAAATATGGGACCTTCGCGGCAAATATTGCCGGGACCTCCGCCAATATACAACCCGCCAACCTTTGGCAAAGAATACCATGGGGACAAATGCAAATTCAACAACTTTGAAACATCGGTGGCAAACAATTCCACGAAGAAATCAAACCAGTAATTCTCCATCTACCTCAACAAATAACACAACAATGCCAAGAGAGGCAGAATAATGACAATCGGCGGAGGCAACAAAGATCGAACATACTACAAACAATGAAAGAAAGAACTATTTTCGAAGAGTCAATGCAATTTCAATGGAAGGTCCTTACAAGAAAACAAGGTGGTCACATCAACCAATCATCTTTACGAACAAGACATGAAACTCAAAGATTATCCGCACATGGATGCTATGGTCATAGAGGCAAACATAGATGGTCGGGATGTCACAAAAATATTGGTAGATGGTGGAAGCTCTGCAGATATACTCTTCAAGCGTCAACTTTAGATGCAATGCAAATCAAAAGACAAAATTTAGGCGAAAGCGGGAATATCCATTGGTAGGCTTCGGAGGCAAAAGAATAAATTCAATCGGAAGAATTGTCTTTGCCAGTTTCTTTCAAAACTCGGAACAATGCCGAAACGAGAACAAGTGGCATTTGATGTCATTGAGATGCACAACCAAAGATAATGCAATATTTGGAAGAGGAAGCCCGAACATTTTCGAAGCGGTAAATCAACTATTCATATTTATGTATGAAAGTTCCGGCAATAAATGGACCAATTTCAATCCATGGAAATCAAACGAGAGGCAAGAAATATTGAAAAAGATTCAACACCGGCTCAAAGAAACGTCCTCACAATTGAAGACGAAGAAAAGCAAGAAGAAAGCGAAAAATGCGAAGCTCCGAAAAAAAGTGAAGACTTGCGGCAAAAAACGAAACAAAAGAAGTACCGTTAGATTCAATGATACCGGACAAAAAGTAATAATTGCAAGTGACCTCAGCGAAGAAGAAAAGAACCTCATCGGCTTGCTAAAAGCAAATCAAGATGTCTTCGCATGGTCGACAAAAAAGATCTAGAAGGAGTAAGCGAGAGATATCATCGAACATAAATTGAACATTGATTCAAGTTACAAGCCAAAGAAGCGGCGAAAAACTATCGGAAGATAGAACAATTCTTTGCGAAGGCCGAGAAGTCCAAAGATTATTAGATGCAAAAGTTATAAGAGAAGTGAGGTTCACAACTTGGCTCGCAAATATAGTCATGGTCGGGAAAAAGAATTTGAAATGGAGGATGTGCATAGACTTTATTAGATCTAAACAAAGCTTGTCCCAAGGATAACTTTCCACTACCAAGGATTGACACCTTAGTTGATCAAGTCGCAAGAAGCGAAATGTTAAGCTTCCTAGAATGTTTCTCGAGGTTATCATCAAATTTGGATGAGTAAAGAAGACGAAGAAAAAGACAAGTTTCATCACACCATTTGGCACATCTTTGCTTTCAAAGAATGGCGAGAAGGGCTTCGCAATGCGGTCAAGCTTCATAAGAATGACTTCAACGAAGTATTACAAGGCCAAGCTGGGAAAAAATTTTGCTTGCATACGTTGATGATGTAATCGTGAAAAGCAAGAAAAGAGAGGAACACATCGAAGATCTCAAAGAAACTTTTTCCAACCTTCGCAAGGCAAACCTGAAGCTTAATCCGAAAAATGTACCTTCGGGGTCAAAAAGGAAAAATCTTGGGATGTGTTGTATCATCAAAAGGAATTGATCCGAATCCGAGAGAAGGTCAAAGCGAAATGGAAACAAAAATTCCAAAAAGTATCAAAGATATTCAAAAATTGATTGGAAGACGGCTTTCGCTAAAACGATTCATATCAAAATCAGTGAAAAAAGCTTCCCAATATTTCAAAAATCGAAAATTCTAGCAAGACCTTCGCATGGGGAGAAGATCAAAGAAAAGGCCTTGAAGAGATAAAGAAGTATTTATCCAACCCAACAACTTTAGCAAGTCCAAATCCACAAGAAGAATTCTTTTTATACATCTCAAACTTCGAAAACGCAGTAAAGTGCAAAAAGATCTTGGTGCAAGAAAATATAGAAGAGCACATCAAGAAGCAACGACCAATATACTTTGTATCCGAAGCGTTATCGCCTCGAAAATCTACTATTCGAAAATTAAAAAATAGCCTATGCAAGATCGATGGCAACAAGGAAATTGAAACATTACTTCCAAGCACACAAAGTAAGAATACCAACAAATCATCCCCCTCAAAGATATCCTTCAAAGTTGTAAATCATCCGGAAGATTGGGAAAGTGGGCGGCGAAATATCTCAATACTTCATAGAATTTGAGAAAAGAACAAAGAATCAAGTCACAAGTTTTAGCAGATTTTATAGCGGATTGGACTCCAAATTCTGACCTAGATGAACAAAAAGAAGCACAAGAATGGACAATCACCTGCCAAGAATGGACAATTAATTGTGATGGCGCATGGGGCTCCTCGAGCCGGGAGTGGCTGCAATTATAACTTCACATTCGGGAGTGAGAATGAGATACTGTTTTTGCAAGACTAGAATTCAAATGCACAAATAACATTGCAAAATATGAAGCAAGATTCTTTGGGGCTTCGCAAAGCAAGGGCAATGGGAATTCAAAAATTGTTGATCAAAAGCAGATTCACAAGTTGTGGCGGGGGCATATAGAAAAAAGCTACAAAGCTAAAGATCCCGAATTAGCCAAATACCTACAACATGTCGAGAACAAGAAAGACATTTTGAAGGATTCACATTAAGAAGCATTTCAAGAACAAACAATGAAGAAGCGAGATGTAATTGCAAAAGCAAAGGGCTCAAAAAGTCAAGTTGCCTCGGATGTATTCTATCAAGTATTATCGAATCATCAATCAAAACAAAGATGGAAGAACCAAGAAATATACATATAATAGAAGGTGAAGACCGGAGATCTCCAATAATAGCATTTCTCAAAGGATTCTATGAACCGGAGAATGAAGTTGATGAAACCAGAATGAAGCACAAAACAAGAAATTACAAAATCATCAACGACAAACTTTACAAGCATGGCATATGTGAACCACTACTAAGATGTGTTTCAAGCGAAGAAGGAAAGGAGATATTACAAGAAATACATAATGGAACTTGTGGAATTCACTGGCTTGGGCAAGATCAATCGCAGGGAAAAGCTTTCGTGGCAAGGATTTTACCGCCATCCAGCTCGTAAAGATAGCAAGGAAATAGTCAAAACTTGCCATAATTGCCAAATCTCAGCAAATAAATCAAAAGCCCCACCAATCCAATCCAACACATTGAGCCTACTTGGCCACTTGCAAGATGGGGAATAGACATAATTGGGAAACTTCCACCAGCTCAAGGCAATCATCGATCGCTAGGTTGTTGCAGTTGAATATTTCACAAAATGGGTAGAAGCGAAGCCAATAACAAACATGTCATCCACAACGATGAAGAAATTCCTTTGGCAAAATATAATTTGTCGATTCGAGTCCCAAGACACATAACTTTGGACAATGGAACCCAATTCGACAAATAAGACTTGAAGCTATTGTGAAAGCATGGGAATCCAACTTTGCTTCGCATCGAGTAAAAATATCCACAATCAATGGAGCCGTTGAAAGAGCAAATGGCATTATCTGGTGGGAATTTCAAAAATCTAGTTGGACTCCCAAAAGGAAAATGGGTTGAAGAATTACCAAGGATTGTTTGGAGTCATAACACAACCACAACAAGGTCAACAAAATTTACTCCCTTCAAGTTACTATATGGAGATGAAGCAATGACTCCAGAAGAGATACAATTCAAAGGACCAAGAACAAATGTTGAAATTACAAGCGAAGAGGACCAAAAAACAAGCAAGGACTTGCTCGAAGAAGAAAGAAACCAAGCTGTGATGAATCTCATGAAATATCAAGAAGAAACAAGCAAATGGTACAACAAGAAAGTAGTGAAGAGAGATTTACAGCCCCGAGACTTCGTGCTAAAAAGGAAAAGAAATGAAGACACGATTGGGAAAAATTCCAAAGAAAAGTGGGAAGGGCCATTCATCATCTCAAAATCCAACAAACCAGGATCATATCACTTGGAAACACTCAAGGGAGAAGAATTGAGCCATACATGGAACATCAAGACCTTCGTAAGTACTACCTTTTAGAAGAAAGGAGCTTCTTTTGTAAATATGTAAATAGTAAGTAGTATCATTTACTTCCAAGATTTATATTTCAATTGTAAAGAGCTGCACTCTTTTTCCACTCGGGGAAGCCCTTCGCGGGGTGAGTGGTTTTTTTAACGAGGCAGTCTCTATTGTAAAAATTCTCATATCAATATAAATGAGAAAAGTAGTTTCCCCAAACATGACTTACTTTGCATCTTTTATCATTTCATAAAAAGTAGAAACAACAATGCCGAAGAACATAACGTTCATATATCGGCAAACCAATAAAAAAATAGGGTGCAATTTTGTATAAATAAAAATTGCTACCTATAAAATTTTCCTAAGGGAAAAAATGACTTCGTAGCGAAGTTTGTCGGCGCCACCTTCGCAAAAAAAAAAAAAAGGGACGACGTTTTCTCATAAAATTTTCCTAAGGGAAAAAATGACTTAAATAGCGAAGTTTGTCGCACCACCTTCCATAAAAAAAAAAAAGGGGACGACGTTTTCTCATAAAATTTTCCTAAGGGAAAAAATAACTTCGTAGCGAAAGTTTGTCGCACCACCTTCGCAAAAAAGAAAGGGGCGACGTTTTCTCATAAAATTTTCCTAAGGGAAAAAATGACTTAAATGCGAAAGTTTGTCGCACCACCTTCGCAAAAAAAAAAAGGGGACGACGTTTTCTCATAAAATTTTCCTAAGGAAAAAATGACTTAAATAGCGAAGTTTGTCGCACCACCACCTTCGCAAAAAAAAAAGGGGATGACGTTTTCTCATAAAATTTTCCTAAGGGAAAAAAAAAAAAATAACCGTAAAGTTTAAGTTTGTCGCTACCACCTTCGCAAAAAAGAAAAGGGGACGACGTTTTCTCATAAAATTTTCTAAGGGAAAAAAAAAAAAAACTGTAGCGAAGTTTGTCGCTCCACCTTCGCAAAAAAAAGAAAAGGGGACGACGTTTTCTCATAAAATTTTCCTAAGGGAAAATGACTTCGTAAGCGAAGTTTGTCGCGCCACCTTCGCAAAAAAAGAAAAGGGGACGACGTTTTCTTATAAAATTTTCCCAAGAGAAACATGACTTAAATAAGTAAAGTTTTGCGTTCCACCTTCGCAAAAAATAAAAAATAGGAGGACGACGCTTTCATCTTCTTTAAAAACTTTATAAACAAAAGCAAATTCCATTACTTTAGCACACAAATAAAAACAACATCTCTCAGTAAAAAAAACAATCCCATTACATTTTATTCATATACACTCATCATCGTTTTTACAAAATTTTTACAAATCATTATTTTTTAAACAACAACACTCGCCACTTCATTCAAAATGCTAGCCAAGGCTTCGTCAATTATATTGTCCACTTCTTGCCTTAAAACATCTTCAGAGTAATAGCTTGGAGAAGCACTTGAACCACGACGACTAAACAAAAACAATAACAAATTTTAAATTTTGCCCTAATAAAAATTAAAACTCGAACAAGTCAGGAAGATCTCCTCACCTGTGTAAAGTTACTAAAATCAATAACCCGTGGAATTCCATAGTTAACTTTAACTTGTGAATTCCCAAAATGATTCTCAATAAACAAATTAACATCAACATCACCGTTGGATCCACAATATTCCAAAAATCACAAGTTTCAAAAACACAGGTTTCCTTTAGCAACCATCACGGGCATAATAGTGGCAACATCCTGCGCGAGGCTTCGCTTGAAACACCGCAAGCGGGATGTATCTTAGTTAAAACTTCATAATAGTATCAACTTAATTTACAAGAGTTCCCTCACAAAGTCACTCAAAATAAAAAAGATAAATCCTAAGAAGAGCTATAGATCCCTCTCACGAACATCATCGTTCCGGGCCCGACGAGTTTCTTCCTCAATCGCTTCTTCCTCTTCTCTTCCTCCCCGCATATAACCAAGTTCAATCTATCAAAATTTAGAAAAATCAGAATAACAAATAATGTCACGAAAATAAGAAAAACACAAAGTAGCAACTCACTTTGCTTCCATCTTCTTTTCACCTTCTCAAAGCAAAGTGTTCACGACCACTCACATGCCAATATTGATCAAAATATTTTTTGCATAATAACTGAGTACGAGCTAATCGCTTCCACGGCTTCACCGGGAAACTTGAAATCATCTTTTGCAAATTCAAGGTACAAAAGGATCCTTTGCCTCCGACATCAAATGAAGAAGTGCTCTCGTAGCATACATAACGCTCGTATCGGCGAAGGTATTCACAAGAACACCAAGATCCTCATACTGACGCGGAGCCAACTAAAAAGGGATCAAATTCCCCAAGTTCCCAATTAGGATCTTCAGGGCTTCGCACCAAATTTTTCATAATGTCCACTTTGCAAATATCCCACATCCTATTAAATTTCATCGAGAAAAAACTCATTTTGTTCTTTTCGTTTCTTCTCCAAATATGCTTTCTCTGCTCAAAAAGCGGATATAGTCTTCTTCGCCTCATTAATCTCAAGATCCTTCTCTTTAATAGTATCACAAGATTGATGATAAAGACCATTCACATGATGCAAATCATCAACTGCCTTGCCTCTTTCATTCTCCTTTTCAACAAGTTCAGATTTCAATAAAGAGATCTCATCCGAAGTTTCTTCTCGCGGAGAGATGATGCAACAAGCTTATCTTCTATAGCTTTTCGTTGGCTCCGCAAAAAATTGCACCCTGAAAGAAACATAAAACAAAAAATCGGAAGATAAATATATATATATAAATTTTTTCAAACGAAGATACTTTCATTACCTTATACATCGGTGAAACACCGGCATCGGGCAAGCTCCAAAGGATCTTTTTTTCGCCAATTCTTCTTGGCATCGGGAACACTAAAAGCATCATCTATGCATTTTGCCAAACGAAGCTCGTTCTTCCTTGGCATCATACGAAGTTTTTTCAGCACCAACACCAACAAACTTAAAAGAATCTATGTTAACACCTTCGTTTGCGTAAAATCCAAAACCCTTTGAACCTTCTCGGGATCAGCAATCCCAGAAAGTGAAGTTAGACCTTCGGAAGGAACAACCGGAGTAGAAACATCCCGGGAAACATCTCTCATCTTCCCAACATCAATAGTTTTATCCTTTGAAGAAGTCGAAGCATCGGGGAAAATAATCACCTGCACAAAAATGAACAAGTTAACCACATAACTTAAAAAAAAAAAACCTCAAGCAAAACAACCTACCAACAATTTCACCTTCTCTCAAGGGACAAGGAATTTTTTCTTGAGTCTCTACATTAATCATAGAATCTTCAAGTCGAAGTTGTTGTGCTTCCTCAACGTCCTTGTCAAAAATATCATCATTAAAATCTTCAAAAAGTCACAGCGACAATATGGGTACCCTTTTTCAAAGCTTTACGAATCTTTTCAATAGCTTCGGCTCCTCGGGATTTACTATCATCAACCAAAGTTCCACTATCGGTTTCAATCGAAATTACGCTAATAATTCCCGAATCATAACAGACACCTCCTTCGCCATCATCACCACCAAGAATATTTTGTTGCAAAAATTGCAAGTCGAACTCTCAATGAAAATTTTTTTTCCTACTAGCAAATGCAAATCGTTTCGAGAGACAAAATCATCACCCTCTTTCAAACCGGGCCTAGGCCGAACAATATTTTGAGCAACGGATGCTAGCTTCAGCAAAGCATCACCTTTATCTTCGGTACCGGGACCTAAATGAACTTTAGCATCGGAATCGATATACAAAACTTCGGGAGTTTTCAAATAAAACACAGGAGACGACATAGTAGTCGTACCGGGGCGAAAAACATCCTTCACAACATCTTCGTCCGATTTTTGCCCGTTCCTCACGATTAACCAAGTTACGTAAATTTGAAGCAAGAGGTGTCAACATTTCGGAGTAAAACCAGGTACAAGCAAAAAGCTAAGCACATCTTTCTCACCTCAACTTGACTAGTGGAAACACCCATCAAATCATCATCTATAACAAAACCCTCGTCATCAATCAAATCAACTATTGGAGTAAGAGTAGACTTCTTTTGCTTCTTAGCCAAAGTCTTCTTCCTACCCAGCCAGCTCTTGAAGATGACTCGGTTTGCTTTCTCTTCTTTCCTTTTGCAACATCAACTTTTGGTTCTTTTTCTTCAACATTCTTTTCAGTACGAGAGTAAGCTGGAGGAGGACGTTCTTCATATGGAATTTTAGCAATATCAAAAACCGGTTAAACCGAGAGTAATCTTCACCAAGAATTTCATCCATAAACTTCTTCTCTTTTTTGCACATACTTTCCAAGAACGAGAGCGGGCTCTCGGCTCGGCAATTTGCAACAAAATCCTCTGCTGTTTTGAACTCCGGCGGCTTAACAATATCTCGATCCGGATACTTGTAAGTTTTTCCACGGACCTCCTTCGCATGAAAGCGAAGGATATTCCATCCCCGGCGAAGCGGCCACACTCTAGCAGCAATGAACTCTTCAACCAAGTCCCTTGTACATTGAAGAGAAGCAGCTAACTTAAAAGCTTTCATACATTCACTAGCAGATTGAGACTTCTTCGGTGAAGGTCTCACAACAAACTCTCGTTTATGCATTTCGGCAGCAAGAGGATATCTCTTCACAAAGTTTCTGCCGACTTTCTCTTCAACATAAGGAACTTTGTGGTAAAACCACATCTTGAACCAACCATCGGCCCATTTGTTTTTTTGCGGTGGAGAAATCTGTCTTGCACCCTTAGCAGTCCGAAAGTTGCAGCAGCCAAAATAGTAAGTAACACTTTTTCCATCAATAACTTTGCTTCGATATTGAATATGAAGCTCATGAAGATCACAAAAAGTGTTAATATTTGGCTTCACTTCTTGGCTTCGCACAGCCCATATGAAAGTGGAGAGCCGAGAAATAGCATTCGGCGTTAAGTGGTGAATCTCAATGTCATAAGCCTTCAAAACATCTTCCAAAAATCTTGGCATGGAAATCTTAATCCAGTTTGTGAAGAAATCCTTAAAAACAATACACTCATCTTTTTTGGAAGGGGCACGATCTCTTCGGGACCAGCAGGTCTGTAATACCCAGGTTTCAAAATACCGGACTTCTCCAAATCAGCGTGAGTCGATTTCTTCATCTTACTTCTCCCAAAAAAAATAAGAATATCCATCATCCGGAATCAATTCGAAGGGGAAGCACGACTCCACTAAGACCTTCGTCATCGGAATCAAGAACTTCTCTATCAGAACCAAAACGCGAATGAGAAGCACTTTGTTCTTCTGTCATCTGAAGAAATAAAAACAATAAAAAGTCTTTATAACAGAGACACTTTCATCATAAAAAGAAAGACGAAAAGGAAATATATATATACATATGAAAATACCTTCGGTTGAAAAGAGTGTTCTCCAAATCAATAAACACCTTCGCTCAACTTGTAACCTTCGCCAACACCTTCGTAGCCTAAAGAAAAAATTGCAGCGAGTCTCCCCCTCTTCGAAAAGATAAGAAAAAGAAAAAGGGGGGGGTCCTCCGCTATTTATAAAGCACGAGCTGGTCAAAATGGTCAAACTAGCCGTTGTAAAAATAAAAAATAATAAAAATAATAATAAAACAAAACTTTCTAAATATTTTCTAGCGAAGGCATTGACAAAATTCAAGAATCCCAACTTCAAAGTTTGGGACGGCGTTTATTACCACAAAGTTAACTAAAATTTTCGTGGGATTCATGCCTTTGAAGTTGGCATTCGCCCACGAGGGCTTTGTTGGGGTCAACTTTATTCACATAAACTTCTAACCCAAACTTTGAAGTTCACTTGTATATGTGATGACAGAATTTCATACGAAGGTCATTTCAAGAAAGGGAAAGATTTACAAAAGCAAATCACGTTCTGAGGATTGGCGCGAAGGTGACAAGATGACCTTCGCGGTTTAGAGCTTCGCAGGGAAATTATATCAGAAGAGAGATTCATCGGAAGGTTTTTCGTAGACAAGTTTCGGAAGATACTAAGAAGGGCCAAGATGAAGTGCGCGAAGGTGTTGAAGATAGCTTCACTGAAACTTAGATCTAGAATCTCTTCATTGTAAAATTTGTCATTTGACAAGAACTACGAAGCTAGGGGGCCTATAAATACCCCCCGGACCTTTTTGTAAGGAACATCTTTGTACCGAGTCACTTTGTGACTAAGTATTCATCAGTATACGTGTTCGGAGTTTTATACCCAACATGAGGTGCTTGCAGAATGGCGTGGTAAGGAAAGAAGGGTCATCGATCCGAAGCCTTTCCAATCGAGGGCACAGCTCATAACCCTGCGTCGATAGACTCTCCAAACATTGAGGTAAGCCAGGGCACCCGTATACTTTCAAATACTTGAGACTGCGGAGGGATTGGACGCCCTCCAGTGCCTCTAGAGATCTACAACATGTAATTTTCAGCTCTTCTAGTGCCGTGCAAGAATGCAGCTGTAGAGATTTCAATCTAGGGTTACTGTATACTTCGAAACACACAAGATTGTGGAGGCATTGGAAACCCTCTAGTGCATCTAGCGATTTGCACCATCTAATTGTCAGCTTTTCCAGTGCTGTGCAGGAATGCAGCTGTAGAGATTTCAATTCATGGCATTCCCCCACTTCTAGTACTTTGAGGCGGGTCAGATCTATCAGAAAGCAAGGTTGCAGCGTTCCCAGGGAAGCACCGCTGATATCAGCTCTCTCCAGCACCAAGGATGATATCAGCTCGGGGCAACCAACAATTCTTAGATCCTCGAGGGAGGTGAATGCAAAGAAACTTTCCGTGTTCCCATGCAACTTTAGCTCGCAATCTTCAATAGACATCTTCTTGAGAGAGGATACTAGATTAGATGGAACATGCAGGTGTTCGTCCAGACAAGAACTTGTCGATGCGCTATCTAGATTTCCCTCTGACGAAGCACATGGAGCTGACGTGAGATTTGATAAACTATTCTCTTTCCCCTCTATTATTAGCCCAGTTATCTGCTCACAGCTATCTAGACACAATTCCTTTAAGCCTTTCACATGTTGCAGCATCGCAGATAACCACTGCCCAGTTATTCCACAATATATAATGATGAGACACTCCAGAGATAGGAAGGCACCAAAATCCATGGCTGGCATATCCTCTTGGACATGCACTAACTGAACCTTTGAACATGTGCAGTAATATAATTCCAGCCTCTTCAAGCAGACGAGTTGTCTGAGACCTTCGAGTGAAATAGATGAGTGCATTATTTCCAACTGAGTTATGGTCCTTAGGTTCCTAAATGACAAAATTTTGTCGTCCAGAAGATCACTGGAAAATTTAATTTTGAATTCCCTATTTGATGATCCCTCCATGGTTGGAATTGTTGAAACATCTTTGATGGATAATTTACAAAATCTACTTGATGATGGTAGAGGATTTGATACCAATAATTGAGGACAGTCATGGATGGTCAGCTCGCTCACATTAGGTAACCATGATTTTTGCTCGATTTCATGAATTTCACAGCTCTCAAAGAGGGGAAAGACGTTCAATACCCGGCATGTCCTGATCACCAGTACCCTCAAACTTGAGTTCAAGTCCCTCACTGAATTGGAGAAACATTTTTCCAACTTTGGCATATCAATCAACACTAGTTCCTCTAACGAAGGAATTACCAACTCCACTACTTCTGGCATATTCTTTAACTTCAACTTTGTAAGACGAGATAGACTTTTCAGAGATGGGAGTATTTCCGATCCTTCACAATCCTCTAGATGGATCATTTGCAGGCAAGCAAACCTTGCTAGGGAGAAAGCACCACATGCTCCCTTTGAGAGAATAAGATTCCTCATGTTGACAAGATCACTCGAACCATCAACAATAGCTGGTTGTCCAACATCTAGTATTTTAAGATGGTAAAACTTGCTCAGAGATATAGGCAAAGCTCCATTGCTCCCTTTGTTCTTAAGTTTTAGATAACGGGAGATGGGTATAATTTACCGAGCTACACATGAAGGTATGGATGGATTGGAAGAATAAAAAGAGTCATAATGCCCAATTACGATCAATGTCCTCAATCTTCTCAATGAAGAAATTGCACTCTTCAATTTCTCTTCGAACTTCCCATTGCGAAATATGATCCCACATTCATCTTCATGGTACAGTGAATCAACTAGGATTGAAAAATGACGTACGGTTGGTAGAACTTCTTTGCACTTTAAACCATCCATAGTTGCAAAGTCAGCCCTTGGAACCAATCTTGCAAATTCATGCATAATACCACACATAACATAGCATTTTCGATGCTGTAAAATGGAGTCTTCTGTTTCAACAAGCTCAAGGAAACCTGAGTTAACCAGAGCATTGAGGTAATCTTGTCCTACCTCAACAGATTTCACAAATCCCGACGATATCCACATGCAAACCAATTCGTCAATATGGAACAAATAGCCTTTCGGAAATATAGAACAAAACAAGAGACACTGTTTGTAAATTGTATGGCAACTGATAATAACTAATCTTCAAAGCAGTCATGATGCCTTCACGGAATTGCAGAGATTCCCAAACACCATTCTTCATGATGCTTTTCCAGTGGTGAAGAGTAGGCTGCTCTCTTAACATGTCTGCTGCACTTTCTGCTGCTAATGGGTTGCCATTTAACTTTGTAGCTATTTGACGGCCAATATCTGTATGCTCTTTGCAGTAGTTATCAATGAATGCGCATGCTTTAAACAATAGCCAAAAATCATCATTTCCCAAAGCTCCTAACTGTAATGGTCCAACTGTACCTAGCCTTTTTGCAACAGACAAATTCCTTGTAGTCACAATAATCGCATTACCCTTTGTGCAACTTGATCCCAAAGCATCTATTAGATCTTTCCATTGAGAATTATTCATGCAGTCGCAGACATCATCTAGAACAAGTAGAAACTTTTTGGACAGACATGCCATATGTTTCTTTAAGACCTCTAGAAGCTTTGAGTAGTTGCAGACTCCATCATAGCTTTCTCTGTTGCGAGATCCTTCATGGCTGGCCATAGTAACAACATCTAAGATCTCCCTTGTCACTCTTACTTCATCAAAGATGTTGGATACCCAAACCCATATCCGCTCAAATTTTCTTTGAACGTGTTGATCATTGTATACAAGTTTAGCTAAAGCTGTCTTCCCAACTCCTAGAATGCCTACAATAGGTAGCACAGTTATGTTGTCTGACTTAGCAGCTTTGATCGCCCTTATGATTTTGTTTTTCTCTACATTCCTTCCATATACCTTCCCAGAAAGAGAGCTTGATGTTCTTACTCGTGTATCTGAGCTGTTACTCTGATACTGGCCAGACCTTGCAACAGAATCCTTGAGATACTCAGTCACGTTGCCTCTGCTGATTTGTAAATCAAGAGCTATTTCCTGGATCCTTTTAAAAAATTCTGCCTTGTCCCAGAGGTGTCTGGTAGTAGCTACACTGTGTTCAATTCTCATTCTTTTTCTGCCCTCTGAACCATTAGTCGAAACTGTTGCACCATTTTGTACCCTATCGCCGGCACTACAAGAGGAAAAGGAACGCAGGTTGTTTATCAGAAATGTATTCGCATAATTCAGTCATAGTTTAAATGAAACGATCCATTGTTTTTGCCCATAACTAACACCATTTGATATTCAAAAAGTGACGTAATGCAGAACATGAGGTGTAAGCAGTACCTTGGACAATTAGACGCCTCTTCAATTGCTGCACGTTTTTTCTTGCAACTGGCACTGTTACGATGCTTGCGCAAAACTGATGTGCCATGACTGAAAACAACCTGTATGTCACAGTCAATGCATTTTGCCCTCGCAGGTTGACCATTTACTGCTGGTGTAACGTGAAAATAGTCCCGCTCCTTGGATCGATTTTTGCGCCGGCTATTGTCTGATATATCAGCAGTACTAGCGGATGCATCTGCGTGCTCTGCTCCATCTCTATTATCTTCATCTCCAATCATGCCTTCCGGTTCAATATGAGGAGCAAGCATCAGTGATAGAGAAAGGATAATACGATGACATGGTAGGAGGCGCGTTTATAACCACGGAACGAAGAACTATAAAGAAAAAAAATCACAAATCACGAGGATCGATGTATACCAGCAATATTGGCCGATGCATCTGCTTGCTCTGCTGCATCTCCAACCAAGCCTTCCGGCTCAGTAGCAGGAGCAGGCATAACTGACAGAGAACGGAGGAAGCAGTAAGGACAGGTTAGCGTCGCATTTATTATCACAATTTATTCTAAAAAACTAAACTGGTAGAGTATCAGAGATTAAGGATCAATGTATACCAAAAGTATTGGCCGATGCATCTACTTGCTCGGCCCCATCTCCAACCATGTCGTTCAGATCAATAGCAGGAGCAATCGTAACTGAAAGAGAGAGGAGAAAGAAACATGTCATGGAGATTGTCACAATCTACTAAATGGGAAAATATTGTAAAAAGAAAATCACAAACTGCGAGGATCAATGTATAGGTACCTCCGTGGACCTGGTGTTGCTGGAACCTGAAACAGTTGAGCTCATCCACCACGTCGTCAGTGTACATGAGCTGGTTGATACGAGCGAGGGAGCGGGCAAGCGGTCCAACCATGCCCTCCGGTCCTGTAGCATGAGAAATCATAACTGACAGAGAAAGGAGAAAGAACGTGACATGAGGATTATCACAATCTACTTAAAGGAAAAAAAAAATCACGAACCATAAGGATCGATGTACGCATACCTCTTTTGACCTGGTCCTCCTGGAGCCTGAAATAGTCGAGCTCATCCACCACGTCGTCGGTGTCATACATGAGCTCCTTCACATGAGCGAGGGGCGAGCAAGCGGCTTGTTCCCGACCGCCCTTCCATTGACGCCATTAACCACCGTCTCCATCCTCTCCACCTCAGATTTGAGTTCCTCGATAGCACCGGCGAGGCCAACCTGACGAAGCCAATCGGCAAGTTTTCCTGGCTGAAGAGTTTCGAGGATGGTTTGCGCTAGCCATAGAATCGCGCCCACCACAGCAGCTGCTTCTCCTGCCTCCATCACATCCGGCCGAGGCATTGTTCTTGAGCGATGCCCAACGGAGGAAGCAAAAAGAGGGGAGAGAGAGAGAGAGTAGTCAAAACAGAGAAGAATCAGAGGAGCGTGCCGCATGCGGGTGGTGAGCTGAGAAGAGCGGCAAAAGTGACAAACGCCTCGGGCCGTGTCCCGTGTGCCCGTGTCTCACCACTTTACGAGCACGCGCTTCCCACAGGCCACAGTAACGTGGAGGGGTATGGAGCTAGCTCTTCTTTATTCATCGACAATGAGACATCCTCCTGATTTAGTACAACAAAATATTAGTTGGAGACCACCTTCCCAGTGCAACCGTAAAAAATTCTTAGAAAACATATTTTGTGGCAAATATGTTAATGATTCAAATTAGCATGCATGTTTAATCGCTCTGTATTGTGGAACCATGCACTTCTTACTTACTGTCTTCGTTGCGGCTACGTCCCTTTTGTCCTTTCCGGTTTATCAGGAAGGAATTGAGCAAAACTGCATTTTAGTCGCAGAAAAACTGAAGTGGCAGGAATGCATTTGATTATATAGGTGAGTACCAAGCGAGTTCAGTGGCCTTCTTGTTCTATAAATTTGAGCACACCAATGGGAATCATCTCCAGCTGCATTTTTTTTTTTTCTAGAAATCAGGTGTATAGGTATAGAACCGTGTAGAGAAAATCCATTGCTTCTTTAAGAAATCACTGTCCAATATTGAAATGCGAGCAGTGTACAACAACTGGCTCGATGCTCGGCAATGTGCATGGCACTGCTTTTGGGTTGCCTCATGACTTCTTTTCCTCTTCTCTTTTCCCAAACCTCTGTGTACCTTTTACTAGTCTATTCAGATGGCAGCTGTTAGCTACTCATTATGTTCCAAGGCATAGCTTACATTAGGGAAGTTATGATGGATCACTGTTACTCTGTTACTGAAAACCACATGAAAAAGAAAAAAGAAAAAGAAAAAAGATAAAATGTTATATATGACGTTAATACCACCACAGAATTAAGCTATAAAATGGCAAGAGAGGGAAGTAGCTACTTTACTGAACATGTAAAAAAAAAGAAAATAAAATGCTTCTGAAATGGTTTCATCTTGATGTAACTCTTCTCTTAGAAGATATGTGCAAATCACTAAAACAGTCCATTTTGTGGCAAGTATTTTAATAACTTAAGCTATAATCATATTTGATTGTTTATAATGTGGAACCATACATTTCTTCAAAAAAAATGTGGAACCATACATTGATGTCTCGTCATCCCATTTGTTTATCTGAGTACCTTTTCATTTTAATTTGCTACTGCACACAGAAGGCTATCTCGCAATTAAATTGCAGTAACATTTTGTAATTAGCATCTTGAACTGAAACTACTGTGGCAAGGCAATTTCTTGACTGCTATCAAAACTAAATGTTTGATATCATTCAAAATTTTATATCTAATTAGAACATTTTCTGATTAATAGGCTACAATGGAAGGACCAAGGCAAGTCAGATTATTTATCCATGTGCATAAACTAAGCATGGCTGTTGCCGGACGCGGTACGGTGGAGCAGTTCATGCAAACATGATTATAAAAGAAAAATAGAGATAAGCTGAACAAACTGCAAAACTCATGCTTCTCATCCAACGATACTCTCATGATGTTATAAGGAATACAAGTAATGTGTAACCGCAAACTAATTTCAACCAGTGCATGTAGTGGTAAAACATGTATTTCTGTGTTTTCTAGTGTGGTTATGCACAGATTTTTTTTTCTTGTCTAATCTGCCGTCATTGCAGCAGGCTTGCTGGTTAGACAGCATAAGACAACATGAACAAAAACTGAGGAAACTAAGGAAGTCATGAGAACAGTGGAAATGACAATTGAATCATACACAGTTACTAAATTTCACCAGTAATATACATCATAAAGAAAATGCATAGTGCACCAGGTAAAGATGGTACTCCCTCCATTTCAAATTATAATTCGTTTGACTTTTTAACCCCAAGTTTGACCACTCGTCTTATTCAAAAAAATTTGTGCAAACATAGTGAAATTTTAGTCATTCTTAAGGACCTTTTGTTAATAAAGCATGCCACAACAAAAAAAGTGATACTTTGCACAAATTAGTATCTGCCAAGATTTTGTATCTATGTTGACTTTTAGAAAAACATATAGTAATATATTTTCCCAAAGTTTATGCAAGATAAAATAATCATCAAACACCTACCATAATACTATTTTCTGAGCAAAAAACATGACCTTTTTGTAAAATATATGTACCTGAATATCTGTAGCTTGCACATACAAGTAGCATGTTTTGGAACATAGAATGAGAACGAGAAAGATGGTTATCAGTACTTCAGAGCTACTTAAATAATGCCAATGTGTACATCTAGTATGAAAGAATATCAAGCACAACCTAGGACATTACTTGAAAGAACAACAGTAGTACATCTAGAGAAAACAGAGAAGCAACATTCTGAAAGCAGTAGGTTTTCTGGATGCACCTAGTATTAGAGAGTTAAAAAAGAAGATGCCAAAATATATCAAGAGAAAATATCTATGGCCATAAAGATGCAGATGAATAGCAGGTGCAAGTACAGATACGACCTATAATTCTATAAAAATATGAAGTAACAGCAAAAAGGAAAATTCGTCTAATCCAGGAAACAAGCACTGCATTTATTGAACTGGCATAGCATGCCCGAGCATCGAGCAACCCAAACACAGGAAATTATTGCAATATAGAATACACATGTGACTGAGGCATGCACATCGAAAAAAAAAGTTGCACAAGGGGAGAGAAAATATATATTGTGTAGAATGCCAAAATAAGATCCACCGTGTAAATCAATGAAGGTGCTATCAGCACATTACCTTGAAGGTTTTCTATTTAAGAAAAGAGAGAGAGAGAGCGAGCTTACATTTAGGGTAGGGAGAGATGAATGTCCATAAAGATGTAATCAGCAAGTACAGATACAACCTAGTTGGATTAAAAAAATAAAGTAACACCCAAAAAGAAAAAAAATACTTGCCAGAGAACAGAAAGAGTAATCTTAGTTGGTGAAGATGGAGAGAATGGTGGGTTTTCCAGTTAAACACGAGCATTTAGGACCACGTTTAGTATTTAAAAAAACTATGGCATTCAGTTCAAATATATTTGTACAGAACAGTGGTTTTTCTAGTCTGTTTTGGGTGAAAGCATAGTAATAACGAGAAAAATAAGATTAAAGAATTGAAGAAAATACTCATATAAATTGAAACAACAGTGAAGCTGCAGTCAACAGGAGTCAACCGAGTGCATTTCTATAACCTGTTTACTTTTTATCTTCTAGATCCACCATGGAGATGTCACAATTATTCTAACCCAATTTCAGTTGGGGAAGCATTGACATAAAGCAAATTCCAACAACATACACCATGAGCAAAAAATTCTTAATGACTCAGGTCAATGAAATTAGGAAAGATAATAGATAAAAGCAGACCAGGGGAGGGAGGAAAAGTTTTTTAAAAAAAGGAATCCTACCTCCATAGGGCCATTTGCTCGGTCTATCAAAAATATGAAGTTTTGCCATGCAGAGTAATTGTATCACTAAGAGATTGTTTATGATTCGGGCACAGCACAGTTGAAAAGGGTGTCCCCTGTTTTATTATCTTCTTGGAGACAAAATCGAAGTAAAAGAACATTCATGGTTTTGTTTAAAGAAATGTAGGCATAACTAAGGCAACGGTAGGTGTGGAAGTGGAGGACAGTACCAGAGCTAGACCAGGTTCAGACTGACGGCCCTTGTAGCCTATGCTGAAACTGAATGGGGGTAATAGCACCGCCCGCCACAACACTCCACCGCGAGCGGGGTGCCGGAGCCTCATTGCCAAGCCCAGGAGCCTTCACTCCGTGCTCCTGACTGCCAGGCCACTGTCAACCGTGTACGTGACAAGGCATCCCCTGCTGTGGATGGGTCGTCGACACCTACCTTCCTCATCGGCCGGATCCTATGTCAGATCACATCGACCTCGGCCTGCCCGCAGCTAAGGATTGGCATCGAGGCCATCGCTACGGGTGGCCAACGGCGGTGCGCTCGAGGACCCGGTCGCGCTAAACCTGCTCGTGGGCGGGGGTCCGCCGCTCGAGTGGACCCGATGATCGACGAGCTCGCGGCCTCCCTCGTCCACGCCTCCGTCCACCTTGGCACCACTCCGACCTCTTCAAGCCGAGCCACCTTCTCCTCCCGGCGATTGGTGGGCCGACCTTGTGCTCGCGGAGCTCCACCGTCCGCGATGTCGCCGCCGAGCTTCATGGGGCGACCTCGTGGAGACGAGGCTGCCGACTACATTGGTCAGCGGGCCACATCTGCGATCCACCTCCCCTCCTCCCACTCGGGCGCTCCGTCGGCGGCGGCGGTTGAGGAGGCTTGACTCGGGCGCCGGCGGTGGTGCCCAGGACACCGCGGGGTTGCACGGCACGCCATGGGCGGTGCACCGGCCCACGCCCTCGCCGTGCAGCGATACGGGCGACAGCGCCCATCCTTTACCAGCGGAGGCTGCTGCGTCGGTCCTAACGGTTGCCTTGGCACCGCGGCGGCCATGGCAGATGCCCTCCAGCGGCTGCGGCGCTGGGCGGTCTGGCGGTGGGGATCTTTGCCCGGCCGACAACAACACGACCAAGGGTGCCACCTGCTACCGGCGTCCATTGCGGCCTTCCTCGGCTCCATGGTGGTCCCTATCAAGGAGCGCGCTGTCCATCCCATCTTAGGCCGCGTCGCGTCGCACATCGTCCACGGGTCCTGCTCCATGCGTCGAAGCTCGAGACTCGCGGCGAAGTCGGTCTACCGCGATCCGCGGCCCGAGGCGACGAGCCCGCCCGCGTGATGCTCAACAAGTGGGAGGGCAAGCGCGGGGACGACCCCCGCAACTCGCCGGACCCGACTGCGGCGGCCAAGTTCCACGACCGCTTCGTCGGTGAGGGTGCCCTCTCCGTACCCTTTGACACTGTGCGGGAGCTGTTCCCCTTGATGAAGCCCGGTTCGTGGGTGGAGCCGGCCGAGGGCATCTGAGCCCGGCGGCAAGAACAGTCGCACAATAGTTTCCCCCTTTAGTACAACTTTCTAGCAGCGTCGTTGAAGCCGGCGATTCATAGTTTCCCCCTTTAGTACAACTTTCTAGCAGCGTCGTTGAAGCCGGCGATTCATGTTGGTATGTTGCCACTACATCTCACGGCATCTCGCCAATGAACTAGTGGTTGTATTGCAAAACTCTATTTTCCCTTAATGCAGCACGTGCAATATGCACGCTTTCGAAAAAAAAATGGGGGGTAATAGCAACATTGTGGAATTTGGGTCCATAACACAAACGAATATCCTAATACTGATTAGCAATGTGAGAGCAGATCAGTTGCATACGAGCTTATAGCAGAAACATCATAGCTGAGTAGCAATGTGAGAGCAGATCAGCTGCGCAGCTTGCGCTGCTCATGCTCGCTACCAGGAAGAGGCGACTCTGCCAATTACAGACCCAAACATGAGGTAGAGCCAAATCAGTATATCTACCATGAAATATCTTTAATAACCCATCATTATTCAAATGCTAGAATCGTACCATCAAAAGCCCTGAATCAATTCCTGGTATCTCCCCTTTCTAAAAAAATTCCTGATATCTCATTGTACTTTCACAAATGGGAGGGGATTTTTGCAGCACGCCCTTCCCCGGCGCTTCATCCACCTCCACAACTGAACCAGCTGCACAGAACCTGCTATCGTTCGCACCCGAAACCTAGGCCTAGGCGTGTCCGAATCGAGGAGGCGACGCGAAACCTGACTCACCGATCGAAAGTCCGGAGCACCGATCTGGTTGGGCTGCCGCGTGCGAAAACCGGAGAGCCATCTTCCGGGCCCAAGGCTGGTGGCGGCGGTGGTGACGCGATAGCAGGAGCGCGGCGGGACCAGGCGGCGAGGTGCGGGCGGCGGGGAGCAGGACAGCAGCCTGGGCTGGTCCACGGACTGGTCAACGCGATGGGCGGCACGATGATCGGACGACTGAGACGGCCAGCGGGGGAGGATCCAACAGCTCACGCAGATGACATGTCAGCATTTGGCGCAACAATCTTTGCCGCAAGTTGACCTCAATAGAATCTCTGAAACCGGAACCGGAACTGGAGCACGTCCGTTGGCGGTTGTCTTCATCACAAAGCCTTGTTGCTCTCTCTGTTCAGACTAATGTTAATTCAGATGCAGACAGCAAGTTAAAGACGAGCCAAGATTACACCAGATGACTTTTCTAGCTGACGTATAACAGAGTGCAGCTGCATCATAATTCATACGAGTATGTGAGCAGTACACCTCAGAGCCACCAGAATCTCATTACAACAGCACAATAACAGAAATTACTCTTTCTTCGGACAGAACAGTTGCCTGAGATCAACCATTTCCTTCACTTACAGATGACACTACAAATGAGCAGAACACCTTCAAATATCACCATTCAAAACGAACACAGCCATGTTAGGTCGGGGACTTGAATCCAGTGCGCAAGTTCTACAAGAAAGCCAACCGGCTGAGCTATGGTATGCATGGCCAGTTTGCTTTAAATTATGATTATTTAGTTCGGTCTAAATCGAAAAAATGATCCAAAAACCAAAACTAAATTTCTCTGTCAATATTTTTTCCAATGTATTTCAGTCTACATTTTTTAGATTACGAATTATTGAAAAAAAAACTAAAAAGAAAAAACGAAACGACTTTTTTTGTCAAACCAACGTTCACCCCTACGTGTAAATCCAAGCTTATAGCACGAACAACGTCAAAGCAAACCCATTGTAATGTCAAGTTTGCTAGGTTATGCTGAACAACACGACACGTAATTCAAAGTCATACAAATTTTATTAATTTAAATAAAATTATAAACATTTACAACATCAAATAAGTTTAATTAAATCCACCATGAAACATTTGGTATTATAGATATAGGTGTCAATATATTTTTCTTGTAAACTGTCATGTGTGTCGAAATTGGGCTAGCCCGGGATGGGCTAGGAGGGCTAAAAGCGGCCGCGGCCGGCCACGGGGGGCTAGGGCGCTGCGGGCGGGCAGGTGCCCCCCCCCCCCCGCCTCCAACTCTGCCTTCGTCATAAGTTAGGATTATCTTAGGCTTTTTGGTGTGCAAAGGGGATTTTCCAATCATATAAGTAAGACCCTTATTAAAAAATAAATAAATATTGTTTGTAAAAGGTACTCCAATCATATAAGGAAACCTTATAAAGATTGCTTAGATTACAAGTCCTACTAGCCGGGCTATATAAACAAGGGTATGTAATCTCTTTGGGAGACAATCAATAAAATAAAATAGTTCGTGCCCCATCTACTCCTACCGCCGCCCCCCCGCTGTCACGAAGCCGCTAGCCACTGCCGCCCGCTGTCACGGCGCCGCTAGACGCCGCCCGCCCGGCGCCGCCGTCGGGACACCGCCCCCCCCTACGCCACCTTCCTCGCCCGAAGACCGTTGGTGACGTGTCGCGGCCGGCCCAATCAACCGATTTGTGACATAAACTTAATTAAATCACATGAGAGAAGCTTGAGTCTTCTAACTACTCTCTCGGTGTGAAATTGTTGGTTATTTATGTGCTAAGTCAATTACTCTCGCTTTGATCAAAGTCATAGAAAGTTGCACCAACATTATTATGAGTAGCAACAAATTAATCATGTTACAAAATATCTTGATAGTTCATATTGTATAGTTAATTTGTTTTATATAAACTTGTGGTTAAAGTTACAAAAATTTTAATAAATTGAGAAAAAAAAAAAAAGCTGAAGAGACCACACACTTTGCAAAGAATTAAGAACTTGTTCGGTACACATGATATTTTAATGTTCATGGTAGTACTATACTATACTTCAGAAAGTTTACACCCTCCAAAAGTAGTCGCTCCAAATGTGCCCTATATTTGCTCGCTTAGCTTCTTACATTTTGTCCTTCTATTTGAGTTTTGAGATAAGTACACATACGCGTTCTTCTGTTGAGCGTATCATTTATTGATCATGAGGATAACATCGTCGCTTCCAAAACGAGAACTGGACTTGGACGCCACGACGCCCATGGCGTTGGGTGACGCCGAGGTCCCACTACCCCTTTCCCCGTCCCGACTCCGGAGACAAAATCGGCACGACCGGTAGTCGTCTTCGTCGTCAATCAAAGGATAAACGCGAACGCGCAATATTCCTCTTTTAAGTGAACTGGAACCGGAACCAGAACTAGAGCATGTCAAGTTGCCTTCATCAATAATAACCTTGTTGCTCTGTTATGGCTAACGACGATTCAGACGCAAACAGCAAATTTAACAAGGCCAGCCAGCACAAATCGAGCATGTGATTGCACTTTCAATCAGATTATCAGAGGTACTACTTTGTATTTGTTCGTCGTTCTCTGATGGACCTCAGTCCTCAGGTCCAGTTGCCGGAACTGGAACTGGAACCGGCCGGTGCACGTCCAGTTGCCTTCCTTGTTGCTCTGTTCCGGCGATAATAACGATTCAAGCTGCAACAGCAAGTAAAACACGAGCAACGATACACCAAATAACTTTTCTAAAATCTTGCTACCTTGATTAAACATCACAGATTCACAGTACAGTAAAACTGAAATCGATCTTTCCTAATGAAAAAAAAAAATGAATCCTTTTTTTAGCAAATATCAAATGACGCCAAATAATGGGCAAGCACCTGTGTAAACCTCGTGCATGTTTCGTACAAACACAGCTAATAAGTTTAAATCATACAAGTACGAGTATCAGGTATAAGCGATCCCAACATTGGCAACAAATACATACAAAGGTGTCGTCTGAGACTACTTTTTTGAGCATGACGAAACCAACGAGTATGCCGAACACAGGGATGAGGGTGAGCGTGGAGGCCCAGACGAGAGCCATGCCGACGGCATGCCGGTCCTCGAGGCGGCGCGCGACCCAGAAGGAAGCAGAGGCCGTCGCAGAGCCCACGATGACACCGGCCACAAGGACACCGTAATACACGAACAGGGCCGCCTTGCCGTGGTGGGAGAAGATGCTGCCTTCGGGAGTGGTCCGGTAGAAGAAGAGCGCGAGCGTCGCCACCGCCTGGAAGACACCGGCGGTGAACATAGCCGACGGCACCATCGCCCCTGCTGCGGAGCGCGGCGGAGGCCGAGCCCACGACCGTTGTGAGCGCGCGGCTTCGGGGTCCATGGATCTGTTCTCTGTGTCCTACCTACACGGCCCGCAGCGACGACGAGGACGCGGGCGCCTTGCCGCCGCTACTGCCGCTGCGTGAACCCGTTGGATTGGACCTCGAGATCGTGGACAGCCGGCGTTGCTTGCTCTGCTCTCGTTGGAATTTGGAAGAGTGGCTCGGCCTGCACTGCTCTCGTTGCACCTGCTTCTGCTTCGTTGCTGAGACAGGCTTTGATCTGCTTTGGTGGTGGCGATGGGGCCGAGCGCCGCGCTGAATTTATAGGCCCGCGGCGCTGGGGATTCCTCGTCTCCGGTTGAGAACTCTTCCCTGTGCTACTTTCGTCCGGGAATTATCCCTGTGTTACTTTCGTCCGCGAATTATTTAGATTACTCAATACTCATCCCTGTGTTACTTTCGTCCGGGAATCGGGTTCAGAAGAATCGGTAATAGTAATAGTAATAGTAATTAACGTGAGCCGTTTATTTGGTCTGATCGAATGGTTAAAAAGTTAGAGGAACCAAATAGGAGGAACCAAGTGGTAGGTAGGAACCATGGCACTAAGCGCGAGGACTGAATTATAATAAATATTGAAGGGTATAATAGTCTTTTTAATTTGACAAGGAGCAGCTTCTCCTTAGAGACAAATACTTGTGTGAATCAAAATATTTTAGCTAAATCAGCTTCTCGTCTAAAGTTAAAAAAAAAAAAAAAAACGTGCTCTCCTGCGCTTGCACAGAAGAACGACGCCGCTCCCAATTCATTGTTTGCTGCCGCCGCCGCACTTCACTGCCGCCGCCGCCGCCGCACTTCACCACCGCTATGCTCATCCGCCCCGGCGCTGCTCTTCTCCTCCCTCCCGTCACCCAAATCCACCTCCGCGCCGCTCTTCTCCTCTCTCTCCCGGCGCCCAAATCCGCCCCTGCCCCCGCCCTCGCCGTCTACACTAGCTAGCTGCGTCCGGGTCCGCGCAAGTCGCACGACCGCGTTGTTGCTCCGGCCATGCTCGCCGGCCGTGCTGGCCGCGCCGCTGCGCAAGCTGCGCTTCAGATCTCTGCTGGCCGCACCGCCACGCAAGCTTGCTATACATGCTCGCTTGTTGTCCATGAGGACGGCAGACATGAGCACCCAGCCCTCCATGTCGAGGTGGTGGCCGGCCGAGTCCTTCGCGCTCGTCGTCCGCGCAGGCCGCGCTCGCCGTTTCCCAGGCCGCGCTCCGTTCCACCTTGGATGCGTGCGACGCTGCCCTCCGGTCGAGGCTGGGCTCCACAATCTTGACGAACGCGAGCAGTGGACCTGCATGGCGAGGCGGAGACGCAGCATGCGGTCGAGGCCGGGCTCCAAGACGATGGCAAACCCGAGCAGCGGCCCTGCATGGCGAGGCGGAGGCGCAGCATGACGGTAGTAGTTCGTGGATTTGGATGCGTGGAGCGCTGAGAAGCTGTGCAAAATACTGAACTACCCTTTATCTAAAATTAGAGTGTGGAACCGGCTCAAAACAATTTAACGGGAGGAAGCACTGGTTCCTTCCAAGCACCATAAAAATTCTCTAGTAATAGGTATACAAAGGTGTCGGCCGGTAATTACTATTACTATGTATACCTACGTTGGGGGCCATTCAATTACCGGACCTGGGACCGTCGCCCCTCTCGCCCCCCTCAAGGGCCGGGCCTGCGAGTAGCTAGAAGCAGTAGTGTGGTGTATGCTGGCAGCAGCAATGGCGCTTGAGCTTGAGCCTGGAATGCTGCATTCGCCGAATAGCCCTGGGATATAAATAGATGACGAGGTTGCCCACGTAGCTGATTTTGACTGACCGCCAAGTAAGACGATTCGCTGGCCGCCGTCCGTTTCGCCCGCGATTCCTTCGGTTTTTTCCCCTGGCAACCGGTGGCTAGCACATACCGACACCTCGATTCGCAGCTGCTGGCTACTAGCTGCTGGTATAGCCGCATAGTACTACTGGAGTAGTAGGTGTGATCCATAGGTTGGGAGTCACGTCCCCATCATACAGGAAAACGGCTCCGCATGAGAAACACTCTTGTCAGCATCGTTTGGCGTGCGGAAGCCACACAAAGAGGCCCCTAAAGTCAAACTGATATATTTCAGAAAGTTTACACCCTTCAAAAGTAGTCGCTCCAAATGTGCCCTATGTTTGCTCGCTTTTTTTTTTCGATAATGGATAATAAAATCCGGCCTCTACATTCGAGGGATATACTGCGTACAATTATTACAAAGTTTGGACAACGGAATAACAAAAGCAAGCCGATTGTCATTGCCAAAAACATTGGAACTAAAGCAAACGAAAAATATGCCTCCACCCTCTATTGGAAATTTCTAGAGCAACTACCTCCAATTGCTTGCTCAATGCAACGAGGGCGTCATTTGCTTGCTTCGGCCTGCTTTAATTAATTGGGCCCGAAAGCGCGCTGCATAATAGAGTTAGATTTCATTTTTTTAAAAATCGTGTCATTACGACACCTCCAGATGGCCCAGAATAAAGCTGCCACACCAACCCAAATCAGTGGCTTAGACTGTTTAGTTTGATTATGAAGCCAACTACCAAACATATGGTTAATAGAAATAGGTTGGGTAAGGTTAGTAGAGTAGAAAATAATCCTCCAAATCATCTTGGCAAAAGGGCAATCAAAGAAGAGGTGTTGGATAGTTTCATTCATATTACAACACTCACATTTCTGACCCCCTTTCCAATTTTTCCTAGCCAGGTTATCCTTTGTCAAAATGACACCTCTTAGGACAAACCACGGGAAAATTTTTATTTTTAGAGGTATTTTCTATTTCCAGATTCTCTTATGTTGGAAGGGTGGATTTGTTTGCTCGCTTAGCTACTTACATTTTGTCCTTCTATTTGAGTTTTGAGATAAGTACACATACGCGTTCTTCTATTGAGCGTATCATTTATTGATCATGGGGATAACATCGTCGCTTCCAAAACGAGAATTGGACGCCAGGACGACGCCCCTGGCGCTGGGCGACGCCGAGGTCCCACAACTCCTTTTTCCCGTCTCGACTCCGGAGACAAATCGGCACGACAGTAGTCGTCAGAATCTTCTTTAGACAAACCGGTACCGGAACCGGAACTGGAACTGGAGCATGTCCAGTTGCCTTCATCAGAATAATAACCTTGGTGCTCTGTTCCGGCTAACGACGATTCAGAGGCAAACAGCAAATTTAACAGTCAAGGCCAGCCAGCACAAGCCCAATCGAGCATGTGCTTGCACTTTCAATCAGAGCTGCAGCACTACTTTCTATTGTTCGTCGTTCTCTGATGGACCTCAGTCCTCAGGTCCAGTTGCCGGAACTGGAACTGGAACCGGTGCACGTCCAGTTCTTGCTCTGTTCCAGCAATAACGATTGAGCTGCAAACAGCAAGTTAAACACGAGCAACGATACACCAAATAACTTTTGTAAAATCTTGTTACCTTGTTTAATCATCACAGATTCACAAGTACAGTAAAACTGAAATCGATCTTTCCTCAGGGGAAAAATACTCAAATCAATCTTTTTTTTTATCAATTCTCAATTCTCAAATGACTCCAACTAATGGGCAAGCACCTGTGTAAACCTCGTGCATGTTTCGTAGAAAAACACAGCTAATAAATTTCAGTACAACAATCATACAAGTAGGAGTATCAGCGATCCCAACACTGGCAACAAATACATACAAAGGTGTCGTCTGAGACTACTTTTTGAGCATGACGAAGCCGATGAGTATGCCGAACACAGGGATCAATGTGAGCGTCGAAGCGCAGAGCATCGCCATGCCAATGCCATGCCGGCCGTCAAGACGGCGCGCGACCCAGAAGGAAGCAGAGGCCGTCGCAGAGCCCATCATCACACCAGCCACAAGGACGCAGTAGTACACGACGACGACTGCCTTGCCGTGGTGGGAGAAGATGCCTTCGGGAGTAGTCCTGTAGAAGAAGAGCGCGAACGCCGCCACCGCTTGGAAGACGCCGACGGTGAGCATCGCCGGCGGCACCATCGCCCTGCTCTGGAACGCGGCGGAGACAGAGTCCACGACCCTCCTGAGCGCAGCTTCTGGGTCCATGGATCCAAGCAGTAGTGTGAGCTAGTAGCAGCAATGGCGCTTGAGCTTGAGCTTTGGAAAATGGCAAGAGGTTGAAGACTGAATGAGGCCTGCTGCATTCGCTGAGTCGCCGTGGGGTATAAATAGATGATGCCGAGGCTATTTGACGACGCGTGACAGAGGAACTGGAACCGGGAGGAACTGGAACTGGAACTGGAACTCGAACTGGAACCGGTGTCGCTGTCGGGAGCTCAACGTACTATCAGTATGTCAGATAGAAAATTCCGAAGAAAGCAGAAGAACGTCGTCAGATACAAAAATGGTTAGCTTTTAGGTTGGTGGAATGCGAGAGGCACAAGAATGGAACTCAGGTGCGCTGATAGTGATAGTAGGTCCATTTCACACCAATCCACCATAGACATACATGGGAAGTCTGTGTGCTACTGCAACGGTGCAAGCCGATGTGGATTCGGAAACCGGAACCAGTGTGGTGATGAGCTCCACGGCGATGGATTCATTCATGTGACCGATCCAACCCCGGTTGTCAGCTCTTGCTCGTTTCTGCTCCTTGTTTTTGAGTTTTGAGATATATAATACACACGTTCGTCTGAGCGTGTCATTTATTGATCGTGTGATTAACATCGTCGCTTCCAAAATGGGAACTGAACTTGGACGGTAATAGGAGTCGGCTCTCCCTGCCTTGGCGCTTGGCGACGTCGAGCTGAGGTCCCACCCCTTTTCCCGTCCGGACTGATTCCGGAATAAAAATCGGCAGGTCCAATACTCTTCTTCATCAATCAAAGGATAAACGCGCAATAACCTTTGTCAGAATCTTCTTTACAACGAACCGTGGAACCGGAAAGAACCAGAACTGGAGCATGTCCAGTTGCCTTCATCACAACAATAACTTTGTTCCGGCTAACGACGACTCAGACGCAATTTTACAGAAATTTTAACAGTCAAGACCAACACACAAGCCCGATCGAGCATATGCTTGCACTTTCAGAGGCTACTTTCTATTTGTCCCACGTGGTCCGATGGACCTCAGCATGTCCTCAGGTTCAGTTGCCGGAACCGGAACTGGAACTGGAACCGGACCATGTCCAGTTGCCTCACAATAGTCTTGTTTTGTTGCTCTGTTCCGGCTAATAACGATCCAGCTGCAAACAGCATGCATGTTAAACACGAGCAACGATACACCAAATGACTCTTCTAAAATCTTGTTACCTTGATTAATCATCGTAGATTCACGGTACAGTAAAACTGAAATCGATCTTCCGTCAGGAAAAAAAAAAGCAAAAATCACTCAAAGGATCTTTTTCTTTTGAGCAAAACTCAAATGATTCGCTTGCATACATACATATGAGATGACACTACAAACAACGGGCAAGCACCTGTGTAAACCTCGTGCATGTTTCATATAACCACAACGAATAAATCTCGGTACAATCATACAAAAGTATCAGAAATCCCAGCAATGGCAACACATACATACAAACAAAGGTATCATCTGAGCCTACTTTCTGAGCATGACGAAGCCGACGAGTATCCCAAACACGGGGATCAGCGTGAGCGTGGAAGCGCAGAGCAGCGCCATGCCAATGCCACGCCGGCCATCCTCCTGCTCGTCCAGCCGGCGCGCGACCCAGAATGAAGCAGAGGCGGTCGCGGTGCCGACGATCACCCCGGCCACGAGGAAGCCGTAGTACAGGACGACGAGTGCCTTGCCGTGGTCGGAGAAGATGCCTTGTTCCGGGGTCTTGGCGGAGAAAAGGATCGCGAGCGCCGCCACCGCCTGGAAGAAGCCGGCGGTGAGCATCGCCGACGGCACCGTGGCCCTGCTGCGGAGCGCGCCGGAGGCAGAGTCCACGACGCTCGGGAGCGCGGCTTCGGGGTCCATCGACGATCGATGTCTCGTGTCGTCGTTGCTAGTAGTAGTGTGTGACGCAGCAATGGCGGCTTGGCGAGCTTGGGAAATGGCAAGAGGTTGAAGATTGAGCGAAGCCCTGCTGCATTCGAGTTATAAATAGATGCCCTGCTTTGGCGACGCGTGACGGTCTGACTGAGAAACCGGAAGCGGGAGGAACTGGAACCGGAACCGGAACCGGAGCTAGAACCGGTTGTCACTGTCCTGAGCTCTGCCGCCGTATGGTTGCCTACGTAGACAGAAAGGACTAGCCCGATGGCTGCCTACGTAGAAGGAATCGGATCCAAGCAACTGCTGGAAAGTGGAACTGGAACCGGATTTGGAACTGGTGTCATAGTGCTGAGTGTGATCTCTACTGGGTATGAACCAGCAGCTGTCTGGTAGAACTTGCTCTCGTAGACATGAACAAGATTGTGAAGAGTCAAATGATGCTTTAGAGTAAAAAAGATAAATATGGATTCCTAAGACAAGGTAAAAGAGGATTAGTAGTTTCATCTAGGAATGGAGATGACCAAGACAAAACTAAAGGTCAACCTCTTGGTTTCCTCTTCTGTCAACGCTCCACACCACTGTAGTCTGAATTTCAAAACTATTCGATGCCTTGAAGAATCCGTTTCTTGCAATCGATGTTGTTCCCCGTCCTGGTTTATAGCAGAGACAGAGACAGAAATCCGATTCCCATCATATTGGTCCTTCCTGTTCATCACATCAGAGATATATTAGCTTCAAACTGGACAATGCCTTGCTGTAGCCTGTATTGGTTGAGACTTTACAACATTTTTTGTGTGATTATTTGTTAGCAAGAAAGCAAGATAATTGAGGATAAACATTATTTACACCAACCATTTTAAATACAGAAGGTGCATTCTCTCTATATATATAGGAGTTACAACTGTAGTCAACAAAGCAAACAATAAACACCATCATGAAGATTAATACTAATATAGGGCCTCCTGCCAGTCATATGACAACAGAACATCTACTACCTCGCTGCTTTCAGAACTTCTGCCAAGGTCAATCAGGAAAACCGTTTTCAGCATTCAGCACAACATGAGCACTTGAGTAATGAGGACAAGGTTTACAAGTGAAACAGAACCCTGTGTAGAATCAGAGAACCAGTCACAATAAAAATCAGGCTTTTTGAGGCAAAGGAGTGAAAAGAACAACACTTTTGGCATTGCCTTCTCGCCCTTGGGCTGTGGTGAACAATAAGGATTGTAATCTGTAGCAGGTCTCCAAGGAGAAAACAGGGATGCATTCAACACTTCCTCGAACAACTTGTAGCAGTATGATACTCCTATAGACTGACGATGGTTACTGCAGCCATGGTGTCAGCTTGAATGCATGCAAATAGACTGCTTACTTTAGCATGACACAATAATGTATGTAAGTCATGAAGATAGCATGATCAGTTGTAGAAGTATACCTTGCAAGGCAATGTGCTGGTAGGAACGTGTGCATAACAAGCCACCCAGTAATCAGTTCACATATTCCTTGTCAATTATTACCTTTAGCTTGCTTGTTGCCAGGATTCTGCATTGCTCTGTTAGGTCCTTGCTGCAATCGCGGACCTCCAGTTCTTCCAGCGAAGGTGGAAGGCCCCTCTCTCGAAGCCTTGAGATCCTCCAGCAAGAAATGATCTCCATCCGCTTGAGGCAGGGAAGGCTGTGCAGACCCACAGGAACTCCTAAGAGTTCGTCATAACCTTCAAATCGGAGCTGTTGCAGGGATGAGAGGAGCTGAAGCGCTGCATCTTGCTCGCATGTTAGCCCTGCCGCGTCGATAGTTTCATATCCGTCCTTGAGCTGCAGGCATTGGAGAGCGGTGAGTTGCTTGCAGAATGATGTGGTAAGAAAAGACGGGTCGTCGATCCGAAGCCTTTCCAATCGAGGGCACAGCTCATAACCCTGCGTTGATAGTCTCTCCAAGCATTGAGGTAAGCCACGGCAAACATATACTTCCAAGTACCTGAGACTGTGGAGGGATTGGATGCCGTCTAGTGCATCTAGCGATTCGCAATATCCAATTGTCAGCTTTTCCAGTGCTGTGCAGGAATGCAGTTGTAAAGATTCCAATTCAAACATTCTTGACACTGTTAGTACTGTGAGGCAGGTCAGATCTCCTGGAAAGCAGGGATGTAGAGTTTCTAGGGATGACTCAAAGATATCCAGAACACCAAGTGAACAAGGGAAAAGCCATCTTCCATTTGCCTGGTCATCGATTTCATCTTTAAGCACCAAAGATGATATCAGCTCGGGGCATCTAACGATTATTAGCTCCTCGAGGGAAGTGAATCCAGACAAGCCTTCATTGTTCCCCAGGAACTTTAGCTCACAAAATATAATAGATATCTTCTTGAGTGAGGGTACGAGATTAGATGGAAAACGCAGGAGTTTATCCGGACATGACCATGTCGATGATGAAGCACATGGAGAAAAGGTGAGATTTGATAATCTATTCTCTTTCCCTTCTATCAATAGCCCTGTTATCTGCTTACACCTCTCTAGACGCAATTCCTCTAGGGCTCGCACATGTTGCAATATCACAGATAACCACTGCCCAGTTATTCCACAATTGATAATGTCGAGACACTCCAGAGATGAGAGGGCATCAAGATTTGCAGCTGCCATGTCTTCACAGGCTTGTGTTGACAGAACATCGGAAGAAAAAAATTTGTGCAGTGCTTTATTTCCAGCCTCTTCAAGCAGACGAGTTTCCTGAAACCTTGGAGTAAAATGGACAATACACTATTGCAGCCCACTATTTCCAATTGAGTTATGGTCCTCAGGTTGTGGAAGGACAAAATTTTCTCGTCCAGGAACTCAATGGAAGACTGGTAATCATAAGATCAATTTTAAATCCCCATTTGATGATCCCTCCATGGTTGGAAGTGTTGAAATATCTGCGATGGATAATTTACAAAAGCTACTTGACGGTGGTAGTGGATTTGATACCACTAAATGATGACACTCATGAATTGTCAGCTCACTAACATTGGGCAACCATGACTTCTGTTGGTTTTCAAAATTTTCATTGCTCACAAAGAGGGGAAAACCTTCAGTACAGAACACCTACTAATCTCCAGCTTTCTCAATCTAGAGTTCAAGTCCCTCACTGAATTACATGAACATCTCTCAATTTTGGCATATTAATCAACACTAGCTCCTCCAATGAAGGAATTGACACTTCAGTTACTTCCTGCATATTCATTAACTTCAACTTTGTAAGAAACAATAGCCTTTCCAGGGATGGAAGTGTCTCCCATCCTTCACAATTATCTAGATGGATTGTCTGCAGGCAGGTTACTGAAGTGGCCAGCCAAGCTGGGGTGGAAGCACCACATGCTCCATTTGTCATAACAAGATGCCTCATGCTGACAAGATCACTCATCGCAAGTTGGTTGTTAGAAATTTATTACCATAATTCAGAGTTACACAGGATGTCTTTATCTGAGAGCGCAACAAGAGATTTGCTGCAATTATATTAGCAATTAGGGTAAGAAAAAAAAAGAGAGGTGTCTTATTGTCCTGCAGGACCTGGACTGCTAAACAGAATGTCATATATTTTTAAATGAATCGATCATACTCCAAAGGTGCCGGCTAAATTGTTTTTGCCAATAACCAACAATCAACATAATTCGTACTGGAAAAGTGATGCAATGCAGAACTTGAGAGGTAAGCAGTACCTTGAACAGTTCGGCGCCTCTTCAATTACAGCACGCTTTTTCCTGCAACCAGCACTGTTGCGATGCTTGCGCAAAACTGATGTTCCATGACTAAATACAACCTGTGTGCCACAGTCAATGCACTTGGCTCTCGCAGGTTGTCCATTTACGGCTGGTGTAATATGAAAATAGTCCCGCTCCTTGCATCGATTTTTGCGGCCGTTATTGTCCAATATACCTGCAGTACTAGCTGATGCATGTGCTTGCTCTGATTCATCTGTCACTTCATCTCCAACCACGCCTTCCAGCTCAATAGCAGGAGCAAGCATAACTGAAAGAGAAAGGAGAAATCGGTGACATTGTACGAGCTGTGTTGTTCATTCAAAAGAAAAAAAATGTAAACAAAAAAAACTTTGATGAAAAACAGAAGTGGTGCTGTATGTATAGTATATACCTCCTTCAGCATGGTGCTGGAGCCTGCAATAGTCGAGCTCGTCCACCACATCGTCGGCGTCATACATGAGCTCCTTCACACGAGCGAGAGAGCGCGCAAGCGGCTTGTTCCCGACCGCCCTCCCCTTCACACCATTAACAACCGTCTCCATCCTCTCCACCTCACACTTGAGTTCACCGATGGCACCAGCGAGGCCAACTCGATGAAGCCACGCATCGAGCTCGCTGGCCGGTTGAAGAATTTCCAGGGTGGTTTGAGCTAGCCATAGAATCGCGCCCACCAATGCGGCCGCCTCTCCGGCCTCCAGCAGATCTGGCCGAAGCATTGTTCTTGAGCGGTGGTCAACAGGGAGGAAGCAAAAGAGGACGGCGAGCATGCGAGAAGCTGGTAAGACTAGAATATGGGGATCAAAAGGTCAAAGCATCGACAAGTCTATGATGTGGGCCTTGGCCCAAATGAGTATCCCGGCCCAGGGCCCAGTCCAGAGCTCCGACAGACTCGCCGCTCGTCCGCCGGCGTCCGACGATGCTGACGACGAACACCCCGCGGCCGGGCTGCGGCAATGCGCGCCAGGCCACTGCGACCTTGGCGGTACTGCGGTGAAGGCGCAGGTCGCGGCAGCCGTGGGGAACTCGCGGTCGGGTGTGAGCTCTTGCTGCAGCCGGAGCACGTCTCCCTCATCTGCTTCCTCTCCAACCGCCGCTCCGGCGCCACAGCCGCTGGGCTCACGCCCTTCGAGGCGTTCCTAGGGGAGGAGGATAGCTCCCTCGGGGATCCGTCCCCGCCGCCGTAGGACTCACGTATGGACATGGATGAGCCGTTGGAGGAGACGAGGAGAAGGATTGCTGCATTCCCAACCAGGATTTCTTTTGGTAGGTTCCGAATCGTGCTCTGCGCTAGCCTCCTCCCCACACTATGGTCTCTATCTGTTTTGCTCATCTCTCTGTTTTGCAGCACCCCAGCCTACATCACGTCCAGAGTGCCACCTCCGGTTAATGACCAGGAGAACATGCCTTACTCCAAACCTCCGGACTCCGGAAAAGCAAGCTAAATCCTCAGCGCAAGAGCAAGAGGTACGTAACCCGTGAGTGAGACTTCTATCTCTTAGACAGTTTTTGAGGCATGAATGTAACATTTAGGTGTTTTGGTTGACACGATCACAAAAATTAGCACATAGAACATGTATGATTCTACAAGTCAATATGATTTTGACTGTGGTTTTAGATGAATTGCTTAATTGTTTTTTTGTAGTTCTACTCTTGTGTAAAAAGTTTGAATGTAAGATTGTTCTCCCATTGCATGTTCTACTCATTTGAAATGGCACAAATTATTTCTGGTTTGCATCGCTGCACCATCATTAATATCATAATATGAATTCTGAATCCACATTTCTAGCACGGCAAGTCCGAGAGAAACGGGTTGCTTCAAACCCATCATCTTGGCCCTGTCTATTCATCACACAAGAGGTTGAAAACTGGACAGTACCATGCTGTAGGTTCAGAGCATTTTGCATGCTTAGCAGGAAAGTTGAAGATACAGTTATTTACACCAACTCTTTTTTTTTTATGATGAAGAATGGATTGTACACATCTTGGAGTCCCTGAGTCCCTTCTATATTGTACACTGTGCACAATAATCAGTAAACATCCAAGGGAAACGAAAACAGGCTTCTTTCAGTCATATGCCCAATGGTGCCAGCTTTTCACAAAAACCGTATTCAGCAACATGAGCACGTTAGGGCAAGGTTTACAAGTGAAACAAAGCCTGTGCATAACCAGAGAATCTGGCACAAAAAACCCAGGGATCTTGAGGCTCCAAAGTATAAAGAACAACATTTTTGGTCTGTCGTCTTAGTCCAATACGAGCCTTGTAGCTGGTCACCTGGGAGAAAACAGGGGTGCTTTCAACACTTCATTGAAAAGCTTGTAATATAATAATAGTAGTATGATGATACATACCCTATTGACCGTGACAACGGTGACTGCAGCCCAGGTGCCAGCTTGAATGCCTGCAAAGTGACTTCATACTTTAGCATGACAGACATGTATAACAGTATAAAGAGACCTGAAGGTAAACATGGTTAGTGGTAGAAGCATTCGTACCTTCCAAGGTGATGTGGTGAAACTTGGTGCGCTGATACAAACGCGTGCCTTAATAAGCCACCCAGTAATCAGTCCACATATCTCCCACCAATTATTACCTTTAGCTTGCTTGTTGCTAGCTTTTTGCATTGCTCGGTTAACAGCTCGCTGCACCAGCGGACCTCCAGTTCTTCCAGGGAAGGTGGGAGGCCCCTTTCTGGCAGCCTTGAGATACTCTCGCAATTAAAGATCCCTAACCGCTTGAGAGAGGGAAGGCTATGCAGACACACAGGAAGATCTGAGAGTTCGTAGTAACCTTCAAATCGGAGCTGTTGCAGGGACGTGAGGAGCTGAAGCGCTGCCTCTTGCTCGCGTGTTAGTCCTGCCACTTCGGTATCTATATTATCTTCATATTCGCCCATGAACTGTAGGCGTTGGAGAGAGGTGAGGTGCTTGCAGAATGGCGTGGTAAGAAATGACGGGTCATCGATCTGAAGCCTTTCCAATCGATGGCACAACTCATAACCCTGCGTCGATAGACTCTCCAAGCATTGAGGTAAACCAGGGCAACTGTATACTTCCAAATATCTCAGACTGCGAAGGGATTGGAAGCCCTCTAGTGTGTCTAGCGATTCGCAATATTTAATTATCAGCTTTTCCAGTGCTGTGCAGGAATGCAGTTGCAGAGATTTCAATCTAGGGCTTCTGTATACTTCGAAACACACAAGCCTGTTGAGGCATTGGAAGCCCTCCAGTGCATCTAGTGATTCGCAATCTCCAATTTTCTGCGTTTCCAGTGCTGTGCAGGAATGCAGCTGTAGATATTCCAATTCATCGTTATCCCTCACCTCTTGTACTCTGAGGCGGGTCAAATCTCTTGGAAAGCAGGGCTGCAACGCTCCCAGGGAAGCGCCCCTGATTTCTAGTACGCCTAGTGAGTACGGGAGAAGCCATCTTCCGTTTGCCTGGTCATCAGTTTCGTCTTCATGCACCAAAGATGATATCAGCTCGCGGCAATCAACAATTCTTAGCTCCTCGAGGGAGGTGAATCCAGACAAGCTTTCCTTGTTCCCCTGTAACTTTAGCTTGCAATATTTAATAGACATCTTCTTGAGAGAGGATACGAGATTAGATGGAACACGCAAGAGTTCATCCGGACATGACCTTGTCGATGCGCTATATAGATTTCCCTGGGACGAAGCATGTGAAGCCAAGGTGAGATTTTTAAAACTGTTCTCTTCCCCTTCTATCATTAGCCCTGTTATCTGCTGACAACACTCTAGATGCAATTCCTCTAGGCCTCGCACATGTTGCAGCATTGCAGATAACCACTGCCCAGTTATTCCACAATATTTAATGACGAGACACTCTAGAGATAGGAAGGCACCAAAATCCATGGCGGGCATGTCTACTTGGGTATGCACTAACTGAACATTTGAATTTGTGCACTCATATAATTCCAGCCTCTTCAAGCAGACGAGTTGCCTGATGCCTTCGAGTGCAACAGATAACTGCATTATTTCCAATCGAGTTATGGTCCTTAGGTTGCGAAATGACAAAATTTTGTCATCCAGGAAATAAACGTAAGATTTAATTTTGAAATCCCCGTTTGATGATCCCTCCATGTTTGGAATTGTTGAAACACCTTGGATGGATAATTTACAAAATCTACTTGATGGTGGTAGAGGATTTGATATCATTAATTGAGGACACTGATGGATGGTCAGCTCGCTAACACTGGGCAGCCATGACTTTTTGCTCAATTTCAAAATTTTCACAGCTCTCAAAGAGCGAAAAGCCTTCAGTAGCCGACATCTCTTGATCTCAAGTACCCTCAAACTTAAGTTCAAGTCCCTCACTGAATTAGAGAAACATATTTCCAACTTTGGCATATCAATCAACACCAGCTCCTCTAACGAAGGAATTACCAACTCCACTACTTCTGGCATATTCTTTAACTCCAACTTTGTAAGACGAGATAGCCTTTTCAAAGATGGGAGTATTTCCGATCCTTCACAGTCCTCTAGATGAATCATTTGCAAGCAAGCAAACCATGCTGGGGAGCAAGCACCACATGCTCCCTTTGAGAGAATAAGATTCCTCATGTTGACAAGATCACTTGAATCATCAACACTTGCTGGTTGTCCAACATCTAGTAATTTAAGATGGTAAAACTTGCTCAGAGATATAGGCAAAGCTTCACTGGTCCCTTTGTTCTCAAGTTTTATAAAACGAAGATGGCAACAATTTACCAAGCTACACATGAAGGTATGGAAGGATTGGAAGAATAAGGAGTCATAATGCCCAATTAACATCAACGTCCTCAATCTTTTCACTGAAGAAATTGTACTCTTCAATTTTTCTTCGAACTTCCCATTGCGAAATATGATCCCACTTTCATCTTCATGGTACAGTGAATCAATTAGGATTGAAAAATGGCGTACAGTTGGTAGAACTTCTTTGCACTCTAAACCATCCATAGTTGCAAACTCAGCCCTTGAAACCAGTCTTGCAAATTCATACATAATTCCACACATAACGCAGCATGTTTTGTAGCACATATATGAGACTTCTGTTATAGTATACTCAAAGAAACCTGAGTTAACCAAAGCATTGAGGTAATCTTGTCCTACCTCAACAGATTTCACAAAATCCTGATGATATCCACATGTAAACCAAATTATCAATACGGAACCTATAGCCATTTGGAAATGTAGAACAAAACAAGAGACACTGCTGTAAATTGTATGGCAACTGATAATAACTAATCTTCAAAGTGGTCATGATGCCTCCACGGAATTGCAGAGATTCCCAAACACCATTCTTCATGATGCTTTTCCAATGGTGAAGAGTAGGCTGCTCTTTTAACATGTCTGCTGCACTTTCTGCTGCTAATGGGTTGCCATTTAACTTTGTAGCTATTTGACGGCCAATATCTATATGCTCTTTGTAGTTGTTATCACCAAATGCACATGCTTTAAACAATAGCCAAAAATCATCATTTCCTAGAGCTCTTAACTGTAATGGTTCGACTGTACGTAGCCTTTTTACAGCAGACAAATTTCTAGCAGTCACAATAATCACATTACCCTTTTTGCAACTTGATCCCAAAGCATCTATTAGATCTTTCCATTTGGAATTACCCATGCAGCCGTAGACATCATCTAGAACAAGTAGAAACTTTTTGGATAGACAAGCCATATGTTTCTTTAAGGCCTCTAGAAGCTTTGAGTAATTGCTGACTCCTTCATAGCTTTCTCTGTTGCGAGATCCTTCATGGCTGGCCATAGTAACAACATCTAAGATCTCCCTTGTCACTCTTACTTCATCAAAGATGTTGGACACCCAAACCCATATCCGCTCAAACTTTCTTTCAACACGCGGATCATTGTATACAAGCTTAGCTAAAGCTGTCTTCCCAACTCCTAGAATGCCTACAATAGGTAGCACAGTTATGTTGTCCAACTTAGCAGCTTTGATCGCCCTTATGATTTTGTATTTCTCCACACCCCTTCCATATACCTTTCCAGGAAGAGAGCTTGATGTTCTTACTTGAGTATCTGAGTTGTTAATCTGACACTGATCAGGCCTTGCAATAGAGTCCTTGAGATACTCAACCACATCGCCTCGGATGCTTCTTAACTCAAGAATTATTTCCTGAATCCTTCTTAAAAATTCTGCCTTGTCCCAGAGGTGTGTGGTAGTAGCTACACTGTACTCAGTTCTCATTCTTTTTCTGCCCTCTGAATCATTGGTCGAAATTGTGGCACCATTTTGTACACTGGTGCCGACACTACAAGAGGAAAAGGATCACACAGTTTGGTCATCAGAAAATTATGACCATATTTAAAGGATCACATGTACGCATATATTAAGTGGTGCGATGCAGAACATGAAGGGTAAGTTGTACCTTGGACGGTTCGGCGTCCCTTCAATTGCTGAACGTTTTTTGTTGCAACTTTTGAGATGCTTGCGCAAAGCTGATGTACCGTGACCCCATATAAGCTCTTTGCCGCAGTGATTGCACTTCGCTTTTGCAGTCCCTTTGTCAACAGATGGTATAATTTGAAAATAGTCTCGCACCTCAGATCGATTTTTGCGGCCGCTATTATTCAGTGTACCAGTATTGTTGGCCGATGCATCTGCTTGTTCTTGTCTATCTCTGTCTCCATCTCCAACCATGTGTTCCGGTTCAGTAGCAGGAGCAAGCATACCTGACAGAGAACGGAGAAAGTAAGGACACGTCAAGCGTCAAGTTTACCATCACAATTTAATAAAGAAAAAAAAACTGTAGCGAATCATATATCACAAGGATCAAAGTATACCAAGAGTATTGGCCGATGGATCTACGTGCTCTGCTCCATCTCCAACCATGCCTTCCGGCTCAGTAGCAGGAACAGGCATAACTGACAGATGAGAAAGGAAAAGTTATTTTCACAATTTCCAGAAGAAAGAACAGTAGACAAACACAAATCGCAAGGATGGATGTATAAATACCTCCTTCGACCTGTTGCTGGAGCCTGTAATAGTCAAGTTCATCCACCAAGTCGTCAGCATCGTACATGAGTTCCTTGACACGAGCAAGGGAGCGGGTAAGCGGCTTGTTCCCGACCGCCCTTCCATTGACACCATTAGCCACCGTCTCCATCCTCTCCACCTCAGATTTGAGTTCCTCGATGGCATCAGCGAGGCCGACCTGACGAAGCCACGCGTCGAGCACGCCTGGTTGAAGAGTTTCCATGATGGTTTGCGCCAGCCATAGAATTGCACCCACCACTGCGTTCGCCTCTGCCGCCTCCATTAGATCGATGTGAGCGATGGTGAACGGGGAGGAAGGGAAAGTGAGGGCAGCCTTGCCAAAGCAGAACCGAATCAGAAGAAGCATACAGCCGGGTGGTAAAGGTGTGTAGAGCTGAGAATGCGGGCAGAAGTGGAGAATAAAGAGAGCCAGCACTTTCGACTTGTAATGTGGATCCACTTCTCTTTATTTTTTTGATAATGCAGGTATAAAATATATAGACTTTGACACTAACAGGAATCCCGATTACAGGGAAATATTAGGTCGAGACCCACTTTCTCAGTGCAATCGAGAGAAAAAAATCTTAAAAAGATAGGAGCAGCACTTATTGCAAGCTAAGCACAAATCAATAGAATCGTACATTATTTTTGTGGCAAATATCTTAATGATTAAAAACTGCATACATGCATGTTTTTTTTTTTTTTTTAGAGAAAAGGGTTTCCCCGCTTTATATTTCAAAAGCAGATATTCAGTTTACAGTTCAGCACAAAATAGAATGGTCTAACAAAGCGGCATATGCCAAAGGAGATTAAACTCCAACATCCTCATCACTCTCAACAACTAAACTTGAGCTAATTTGATCCAAAATGACTGAACCCAAGGGCTGAGCAGCCGATGGCTCCAACCCTGATGATGAGATTGTCTCCGGTGTCCACTCCAGTTGAGGTAGCCAGCTTGCTCGCGCCTCCAGGTTCCTGACGAAGGCTTCCAGACTTACTGCGTCCTCCTGCCCAAACAGCGGTAGCCAGCGCCTGATCATGCCTCCTATCTTCAACATCACCTTCTTCATACCTGTCCAACATACTCCCTGAAATAGCAATTCGTTTCTTAGTTTCCATATGGACCAAAGAACTGCTGAAGTTATGGCATTTAAAACTTTATGTTTCTTGTTAGCAATCCATAAACATGCCACCGATTCAAAGTTATTGCCAATATTGACATCAAAATTTCATTCACAATGTTCCACATATGAGAAGCAACAAAACCTTCAAAGAACAAGTGACTAATAGATTCATTCTCAGCACAAAATATACAAGTTGGGTCATTAACCGGTCTTCTTTTTTGCTAAATTATCTCTGGTCAACAGTCTATTATTAGCCAATAACCAGAGAAAAATTTGCACTCGAGGAGGAATAGAAAGTTTCCAAACAGAACTTACAAACTGGGGAGTTACCCCCCTGTGATTAATCACTGCATATAAGGATTGGGTTGAGTATCTTCCTGTGGAAGTGTAGCACCACAGAATATGGTCTTCCTCCTCCTTCAGCACAGTCAACTCAACAAGGTTTAGTAGCTCAAACCACATATTCATAAGCCTAGCAGACACATTCCTTCTAAAGGTTAGCATGAGATTTTCACCATCCCACACCTCACTAACAGTTTTGCCTTGTTGATCATTAATCACATATAAAGGCCAAAACATAGTTGCTAGGTTAAAGTTTCCTATCCACACATCTTCCCAAAATCTAATTTTTTTGCCATTTCCAATAACCCATTTAATTCCTATCATAGCAGCATTAATAGCCCAAATCACCCCTTTCCAAAAAGGGGAAGCATTGAGATCAGGGCAACATAACACATTTGGCCTGTCTGTTTTGTACTTGTAATCAATAATGTCTTTCCATATTGCCTCCTTATTGAGTTGGTATCTAAAGATTCAGGCACTTAGCAAGGAGATGTTTATGCTCCTCATATCCAAAACCCCCAGCCCTCCTACTTCTTTTTTTCGAGAGACCAATTGCCAATTTGCTAAATGATATTTCCTATGCTTAGGGGTGTCATTCAAGAAAAAATGACTCATGTGGGAATTAATCATATCAATTGCCCATCTAGGAAATTTTATCACCGATAGCGGTATATTGGGATGCTTTGGATAGACAGGGCTTTAAGCGTAGTCTTCCGACTTCGGCATAAGATAAGATAGAAGTCTTCCCCTCCATCCAACAATCCTTTTTTATTATTTTATCAATAACTGGTTGTAAGTCTTGTTTTTCGTAGCTTAGCATAGTGCAAAGGCACTCCTAGATATTTGATAGGGAATTCACTCCTCTTGCAGCAAAAAATTTTGGCAAATTCATTTGCTTCTTCCTCTTCTAATCCAATAGTTAACAAGTCACTCTTATCATAGTTTATTTTCATTCCTGACATGTTTTCAAAACAAGACAGGAGCCATTTCAGGTTGGTAGCCTCTTCTATATCATCTTTAAGGAATAGCAAGGTGTCATCAGCATACTGTAAGCTAATGATCCCCTCTTCTCGACCTGTGGTAACAGCCCGAGATCATACCTCTGTTTGCAGCTTTCATAAGCATTTTAGTAAACACATCCCCCACTAGATTAAACAAAATGGGTGATAAAGGGTCCCCTTGCCTTAAGCCCTTGCCTGGCTTGAAATAGCTGCTATTCTCATTATTCATTCTAATGCATAAGGAACCCCCTCTAACCACTTTATTTATCCAATCAATCCACTTTTTTCCAAAGCCTCTAGAAATGAGCATTTCCTCAAGGAAACTCCAACTCACCCTATCATAGGCTTTTTCATAGTCTAGCTTAAGCATGATCCCTTTTTCTTTATTTCTATGCACCTCATGTACAATCTCATGTGCAGCTACCACACTCTCAAGAATATATCTACCTTTAATAAAAGCTGTTTGGTTTGGTGCAATTAACCTATTAGCTAGGTTAATTAACCTGTTGTTGAGCATTTTCCCAAAAAACCTTAAAGCTACAATTAAGGAGGCTAATTGGCCTAAATTTCTTAAGGACCACGGCATCAGGTTCCTTAGGGATCAAGGTGATGATTCCATAGTTGAGTCTATCTAATTTCATTTGTCCCGAACCAAAACTATTTACTAGGTTCATCGGATCTCCCTTGATCGGTTCCCAAAAATTTTGGTAGAAAAGGAAAGGTAACCCATTAGGACCGGGAGCTCCATCGAGAATAAGATCCAAAGACAGCTTCCTTTACTTCTTCTTCAGAGAAATTAGCTTCTAAAAGCTCATTTTCAAAAAAAGGGTAACCTTCTCATCTTCTTCCCAAAAAAGTTTTCCTCTAATCTAACACCACTTGTCTTCCTCGTGACCAAAAAGGGATTTATAAAAATCCACTTTGCATGATTCAGGAGCTTTTCATTTTCTTCTATCCAGCCATCATCTGTATCCAAGCCTATGATCCTTTTTTTTTCTATTTCTCTGATTGGCCACAGCATCAAAGTATGCTGTGTTCTTATCACCCTCTTTAATGTTCCTATCCCTGGACCTTTGTTTTGCTTTTATTTCTTCTAATCTCGGATAGCTTCAAGCTTATCTCGTTATCTGTTTCATTCTTTCTTTCTCTGCCACATCCAGCTCTCTCTTCCTGCATAATATCTAACCTATCAAACTCCTTAAGGAGTTCCTGCTTTTCTTTTCTAATGATTGCATTGATATTCGAGGGCCCAACCCTTGAGTTTCTTCCTTAACGATCTGGTTTTAAATTGCCGGATGTCCAAGGGGTCCTCAAAGGCACAAGGTGTGTTCCAAATTTTTTCCACTATATTTTTGAAATCAGGCTGTTCTAGCCACCACTTCTCAAATCTAAACAAAGCAGGTTTCTTAGGAAGCCTATTTCCTAAATTTAGAATCAGGGGAACATAATCACTAGTCCCCCTGGCCATGGCAGTCACATATGCCAGAGGAAACTTTTGTTCAAAATTCACGAGTACATAGTATCTTATCTAATGCAGCTAGAGTTGGATCCTCTTGATTATTAGTCCAGGTATAAGACCTAGTAGAATTTTTCAACTCCAGCAACCCCCATTTGTTTATCAACTCATTTAGAGCATCAGCCCACCTTTGGTTAATACCACCTTTATTATTTTCTTCAGCCCTAAGGATGATATTAAAATCACCCCCTATTACTGTTGGGCCCTCCCAGATAACTAGGAGTTCCTCCAACTCTTGTAAGAATTCTGATTTCCCTTCCTCATAAGGGGATCCATAGACAACTATGACTCGCCACACCAATTTATCATGTATATTTTTCAAAATACTAGACACACAAAATTTGCCAATTTTCCAGGCTATACTTTCAAACTTATTTTCATTCCAGCCTACTAATATACCCCAGCAGTACCAGTAGCAGGAAGGAACTTCCATAGGAAAGCCTTATTCACATAACTCAACCATGATTCCTCAAAGGATTCTTTCTTTTGTTTCTATAAAACCTACAAAATCTAAATTATTTTCTTTCACAAAGTCAGTAATACATTTTGTTTAAGTCAGTAATACATGCATGTTTAATTGTTCATAATATGGAACCATGCATTTTGTTTAAAACAAACAATCATGATTCAAATGCTAGAAGCCTAGAATTGCAAGCAGTTCGACAGAGAACACCACCAGAAGTCCTGAATCAATTCCTTACACCACAATGTACTTTCAGAAATAGGAAGGGATTTTGCAGCACGCCCTTAATCCACCTACGGAACTGCACAAGCCACAAGCTGCAAAAAGAACCGGCACCCACCACGTGACACCATTCACGGCCTAGGCGAGTGCGAATCGATAAAGGCGATGCCGACAACAAACCTGACTCACCGATCGAAGTCCAGAGTAGGGAGCACCGATCTAGTTGGGCTGCCGCGAACGAAAAGCCGGAGAGCCATCTCGCAGGCCAAGGGCTGGTGGCGGCGGTCGTGACGCGATAGCGGGAGAGCGCGAGGCCAGGGCGGCGAGGTGCGGGCGGCGCGGCGGGGGGAGCGGGACAGGCACAGCAGCCCGGGGCTGGTTCGCCGAACACGGTGGGGGCGGGGGTGACGGCAGGGGAAGTGGGCAACACGGCTGTATCAAAAAAAAAAAAAAAAAAAAAAAAAAGCGAACTGGCGATTGGTATGAGGGCCTAATTGGTTGATTTTTTTGTCAAACCAAGTTCAAAAAATTTGGTATGTAATTGGTCTGGTGCCAAAACATCGGTAATTCCTCCTAAAATTTTAGCAAAAAAAAAAACATTATTAGCAAATCAAGTATAAGTACCAACCTTGTTGCCTTGCCAAGACATTAACTTGTCCTAATATTGGTATACCCACATTTTGGTTTGCCTTTAAATTAGCATGGTAAAGATTGGTGCTCAACCATTCAGAGACATAGACTATTTTCACCGATCATATTTGACTTAGGGGCTGTTTGGTTTAGGGACTTTTTAGTCCTCTGAATTAAAAAAAGTCTCTTTTAGTCCATACCAAACCAAATAGAAATGATTTTTTTTTTGACTTTTCCTTAATTAGTCTCTAAAAAATTCTCTTGGATGGACTTTTTATTAATCCCTAGGAACCAAACAACACCTTAGGTTCACTTGGCAACGACGATAGTTTTAGATTCTAATAATGAAAATTATTAAAATCGTTCAAATGCTATTAATTAAAGTGAAACATTGTCAAAGAATTTGTTTGATACGCTCCAGATCCTTTAACTAGCTGATTCATTGCAAAAAGAAAAAGGTGATTCTTTTGGCTAAATATGTTAGAGCATCTCCAACAGTGTTGCATTTGGGTTTGGCATTTGCATTTTTTGCTAAAAGTTTAGAAAACAATGCTCCAACAGTTTTGCAAATCTCTTTTTGCATTTTAGTGAGTTTGGCAAAATCAGGTCCTCCTTTTGGTATTTTTGCCAAACTTGGGAGGAGTTTTGACATTTCTTGCGTGCGTCTCTTGCATGCCCGACGCATGGCGACATGCGAAACGAGGATCCGACGAGAAACCAACAACCGTTCCCTCTTGGCCCCACTTTTCTCATATGCCAAACCAAAAATAGCAAACTGTTGGAGGAAGCTTTTTTTTTTTTGACTTGGCATTTGGAATGGAGAGTTGGCAAACAAGTCAAATGTCAAATCAAAAATACCAAAACTGTTGGAGATGCTCTAATACAATGACTCTGCATATGAAGAGAGTCAGAAAACACTAATTTTTATCCGCTCCTAACCCTTTGTTTATTTCTAGGAACCACCTTAGGGCTAGTTTATTAGAACTCAGCTGATTCTATGTGAGGAGTAGTTCTTTGATATTGATTCTCAAGGACGAACTCTATGCATATAGTAATCCTATGTATGGAGAGAACTAGAAGAAGCTACTTTTATTTTATTTTATTTTATTTTATTTTTGATTGGAAAGTGCTTCCATTACTCATAAACTGCTGCCGAATCGTCAGCAACCAAAGAACGCATACAGAAGGGAACGCTGTCCACAACCGGCACAGCTCCCATACTCAGATTTGCTCCTAGACTAGCTAGGCTATCTGCTACCATATTACAATTTCGAGGGACGTGGTTCGCAACATAAGATGCAAAGTTGCATGCTAACAAATACTTTAGCTCCCAAATCAGACCACCCGCAGTGGACCGATCATACTCAGTAGATTGAATTGCCTTCACCACATTGGCCACATCAGTTTCAGGATGACCCTCTGAATACCAAGATCGGCTGCTCGTTGGATGCCTTGTAAGCAAGCCACGATCTCAGTATGAAAGGCTTCACCTGTCACTGCTAGTTTGCCATATCCTGCAGCGATGACACCACCATCCCATTCTCTCCTTACATATCCCCAACCTCCATTGCTTTGCTGAGCATTGAAAGATCCATCACAATTTATCTTTATAACATTTTCAGGAGGCGGCTTCCATCGTTTGCGAGGCATGGAAGGGCCGACATGCTCCTGTTCTTTCCTGAGTGGTGACCACTCTTCGGCATATGTCTGAATGAGCCATTCAAGCTGGTTTGCACTCCGTTGAGTTCCTCCTTCCCTGATTTTGCATCTTTCAGACCACCAGAGATATATGTTAGTGTGATGACTCGACTTTGGACACCCGGGCTCAGCTTAATAATAACCTCCAGAGCTTCTCTCGATGACGAGGTGCCAGCTAGTTTCTGTCTCACTTCTTCTAGCTGTAGATTTCTCCAAATATGACGAACAGCTTTGCATTTGAAGAAGAGATGTGCACCATCTTCGTCAAAACAGCCGCAGATCACACATGCTGTATCAAGGATCATGCCTCGCCTCTTGAGATTTACTCGGAGTGCCAGGGTATTATGCCCCAGCCGCCATAGCAGGTGGGTCATCTTCCTCGGACATTTGAGCTACTTTTATTTTAGCTCTGAGACTCTTAGTTCATTCTAGAGATAAAGAATCATTTTCCAGTAAAACCCTTTTTGGCAAAGCTTCTCCTACATTTAGCCTGAAAGATATTTTGGGAACTGACGGCAGTGGTGCTCGCGGGCGCCATAGCGGCGATGAAAACTCCACCAGATGGACCTAGTCTGTGAAATAGGAAGAAAGAAAGGGAATTGAGAAACAATGTTGCTTATTTCCTTTTTGTTTGAGGAGAGGGACATAAATTTTCATGCAGCCCGAGGTATGATGGCCCCGCACAAAGCACGCTATTTTGGCCCGGTTCGAGCACGACACAACACGATAGTCAGCAGGCCCAGGCTAGCCCGATGGAGCAGGTCGTGCCTGGGCCGCCACTCGCACGCGGAGTGGCACGGCGCGCCCCGACAATGTTCACTTTCCCCTTCCCTTGTCGTCGCAAGTCCTCGCCTCTCGCGCGGCCGCGGCCACAACTCCTCGCCCCCAATACGGGTCGACTCCTCTGTCCTCTCTTGTCCCTCGTGCAACGCCACATCGTGGTCGCACCTTCCTCCCGCCCGCTCCTCGCCCCCCCAGCGCCGATTACAGGTGCCATGGCGGCGGCCTCACCGGCGGTTAAGCCGCCAGCAAGTACCATGCATCCCTTCTCCGCTCTCCTTGCCCTCGCCATCTCTCTCAGTGAGGACGACCGACGACAGCTGCGAGGGCCGGGAGCGCCGACGACTTTTTCACCGGTTTGTTCCTAGAAGCTATAGCAGGCCTCGGGCCAACTCGCCCTGTTGTTTCTGTCATGCTTCTCGGGCCGGGCCGACACGAAAACGGCCCAACAGGCCGTTCCTGGGCCATCGGCCAGGCACGAAATCCATGGAGGCATGGCCCACAGGGCACGGCGTGCCTTGTTGGCCCAATCCCCATCAGGCCATGCCGACCCGATGGCCATCTATAGAGGGTGTCAATTTTTAGATATTGAAAAAACTATTTAGGAAAAGAGGATATGCTGGTTACTTGATATAGGGAAATATGATTGGTTTTATTCGTTTTGGTGGAGTTGTTCTTAGGGACGGGAGTACGGGACGAAACCGCACGAGCACTGCTAGGCACGCAGATGACATGTCGTGCTAGTAAGGGCGACACGTGTAGAGCAGGCAACCGGAGACAAATCAGGATGTTCAGTAGCCTTCTTCGTCAATCAAAGAATATTAAACGATCTCTGAAACTAACCGGAACTGGAACTGGAACCGGAACCTCAGAACCGGAACCGGAACGGATATCCTTGTTGCTCTGTTCCGGCTAATGTTGATTCAGTGCAAACAACAAGCTAATGACCAGCCAAGTCAAATGGCTTTTCTAATTGACGTATAATAATTCAGAGATACGCAAACACAGGATACACCACCAGAATCTCATTACCTATGAACAATCACAAATCATTACAGCACAATAACACAAGTGACTCTTTCTTCGGACAGAAAACTGACTAACAAGTTGACTGAAATCAACCATCTCTTACGTAGTACGTACAGATGACACTACAGATGGGCAAAACACCTCGAATCTCATCTTTCAAGCATACGAAATACAACAACAATCCCAACATTACAAGGTCTCTGATGCTATTTTTTGAGCAAGAAGAAGCTGACGAGAAGCCCAATGACGGGGATGAGAGTGAGCGTGCACGCGCAGAGCAGCGCCATGCCAGTGGCATGCCGGCCTTCGAGATCACGTGCGACGTAGAACGAAGCAGAGGCCGTGGCAGAGCCGACGATGGCCCCGGCCGTAAGGATGCCGTAGTACACGACGACGAGCGCCTTGCCGTGGTGGGAGGAGAAGATACCTTCCGGAGTGTTGGCGACCATGAACGCGAGCGCCACCACCGCCTCGAAGACGCCGGCGGAGAACATCGCCGACGGCACCATCGGCCTGCTGCGGAGGGCGACGGCGATCGAGCTCACGACCCTCGTGAGCGCAGCTGGGGACTCCATCTGTCTTGCTAAGTGTGTTTCACAGAAATGGCTGGTTTTTTGGTGGAATGGTTGATCGAGATTGAGCTTCTACTCTACCATGGAGTCTGGAATGGCAGAGTATATAGAGATGGATGGATGCCTCCTCCTACCTTGACCGCCAGCGCCAAGTGCACACGCGTGTTCCAATCTTTAAAAGGCACGGTGGAACCGGAACTGGAGCTGGAACTGGAACTGGATCTTTGGAACCGGTGTCACTATCAAACGTATGCTGTCGTCAGCATGCAAGCTTGACTGCGGCCAGCCAGCCAGCTGGTGTTTGTTTTTCAGACGAAAAAACACATCCGACTTGTTTGCATAATAAGTACTGGTACAGTAATTCACAGAAAAAAAAAACAGTTCTAATGGGGTAAACCAAAAAAAATACTACTAGCAAATACTGGAATGTCTGGGGAAGAACAATAAAGATGCAAAACAATTTAGAGAGCTAACTAACCGTTTAAATAAAGTGTCTTAACGATGTTTAAACATACTATGATCATAGCCGTTCCTTTGGCCACCAAAACTTCATTGGTCAAGAATCAACATGTCCAAGCAAGAATTGACAATCGTTGCTGGGAGACATCAACTTGCTTTCATCTTCACCTTGCTCGCTCTGCTGTGCTGGGGGCCTTGGACCAGCAACTGGGACCGGGACTGGAACCGGAACCAGGAACTGGAACCGGTGTCCTTGTGCTGAGCATGACTTTGTAGTGAGCTTTTGTCTTTGTTGTTTCGAGCTCGTCGTCGCTTGTCACAAAGCAAGAAAGGCCGGCCAGCGCATCCCGATCGTGCGTGTGCTTGCACTTTCAGGGGATTTTTTTTATTTGCCCGCCGTCGTCAGTTGGTCCATTTCAATTTCAACAAACCGTGGTACTGGAACCGGATCTGGAACTGGAACAGGAACTTATCACTATATGGTGATGATGAGCTCTTAGGTCTCCACCACCCATGGATGTGTGAATGTGTGACCGCCAGGCCAGCTCTTGAAATTTCGTGCCGGTTCTGGCCTAGCATGAAAGGGCTTGCTTTTGCTTGTTCTCGGGTGCGTATAATTACCCGGTACCGAAGGACCAAGCCAAATTAATTGACCCAAACTAAAACTGACATGATCCAAACTGAATACATACATTTAGAAAAAGCAGCAGCCGAACATGCCTGAACGAAGTTCTTGGAACAGGGAACGGGGCCATGCTCCATCCCACTGCAGGTTTCCTGGTGCCCAAGGATCATGGTGAAACTGGGTGGTGTAGTTTGGTGAAACGGGCTCACGCAGATAACATGTCGTGCTAGGAAGGGAGCAGGCATCAGGATGTCCAGTAGCCTTGTTCACCATGAATCAAAGGATAATAATAAACGTGCAACAATCTTTGCCGCAAGCTGACCTTTAGTAAAATTTCTGTAAAGATCCGTGGAACTGGAACCGGAACCAGAACTGGAACACGTCCTGCTGTACGCCTTGGTCACCATAGCCTTGTTGCTCTGTTCTGACTAAATGTTGATTCAGATGCAACACAGCAAGTTAAGGTCCAGCCAAGATAAACCGACTCTAGTTGACGTATAATAATTCAGGGTGCAGCATTTATTATTTGTGTCTAGATAGAGATACGCAAACACAAGATACACCCAAATTCATCAGTAATGATGCTTTTTTGACGGAGGAATACCCAGCTTTTGTAAAGCATAAACAGGTTTTACACAGTCTTGTACACTGAAAACAAACACAAACATAACGACAGAACAGACATCAAACATAAAACTGGGGACACCAATTTACCAGGGGAGCTCACAGGCATCCCAGATCGATAAAGCTGCCTACCAACACAGCTAAGCCCGGTAGAAAACTCTACAGAACTCCTACCTCCATGTCTTCCGTAGTCTTCCAAAATGCTCCCAGCCAATCCTTCGTCTTTTCAATCTTCTCATCCAGATACTTCAAGTCTCCTTGCATCAGAAGTGCGCGCCATTTCTGGAGACAAGTGAAGATTTTGTGAAACACATTAGTTCGTAACCGCAAAAGAAAACAACAGTGAAACATAAGTTCATGATTATAGTGCCACATCAGTATTTTTACTTCATCTCATATGGTATTTATCTTGGGTCTTGCTACGGTAAGCCCAGTTATTTTGTCCTGAATAGTATGGTTGGATCCAAACAAGTAGTACTACTACCTTGAACTGTTGGACGTCTCTTCAATTGCTGCACGTTTTCTCTTGCAACTGGCACTGTTTCGATGCTTATGCATAACTGATGTCCCGTGACCCCATTGAACCTCCGTGCCGCAGTCTACGCACTTTGCTCTGGCTGCCTCTCCATTAACTGCTGGCATAAGCTGGAAAAAATCCCACGCTTCGGATCGGTTTTTGCGGCCTCTGTTGTTGGGTATAGTAGAACTGGACGACACACCTACTTGCTCTGCTTCATCTCTATCTTCTTCTCCATCCATGCCTTGTGGCTCAATAGCAGGAGAAAGCATGCCTGACAGAGAAATGAGAAAACGATGGCGTGGTACGTTTATAATCAAAATTTATTCAAAATAAAAAAATGTAAAAGTAATCAGAAATCAGATGGTTCGATGTGCGTATACCTCCTTGGACTTGGACCTGGTGCTGAGCCCTGCAAAAGTCGAGCTGCTCGACACGAACGGGGAGTGGGCAAGCGGCTTGTTCCCGACCGCCCCCTCATTGGCACCATTAAGGAGCATTTTATTCTCCTCAACCTTAGACATGAGTTCCTTGAAGGCACAATCGATGCCAACTCGATGAATCCATGCGTTGAGCTGGCCGGGTTGAAGCGATTCAAGGATGGCTCCACAGCATCCAAACTCAAGAGCTATTCCGTGTATGCTTTTCGAAATTTCGACCTTTACCCACTCTAGTGTGATAGTAGTACTACAGGAAACGGCGGCTTTGCCGAGTGCCGGCGCACTAGGCAAAGACAGTTTTGCACTCGGCAAAGGCTTTGCCGACCGCCAAACTCGGCGAACCCCACTCGGCAAAAGATTGACTCGGCAAACGAGTCTTTGCCGAGTGCCAAAAACTGGCGATTGGCGAAGGGTTCGCCGAGTGCCATGTCGATACTCGGCGAACCCGGCGTCGACCGTTAAATATGGAAAGGTTCTTTGCCGAGTGCGAGCGTCCGGCACTCGGCAAAGATTTGTTTTGAAACTTTGCCGAAAGTGCCGTATCCCGGCTTTCGGCAAAGTAATTATTTTACGAAAAACCAAAATGCACTTTGCGAGTGCGGTGCAGGTGGCACTTCGGCAAAGTTATGGTCATTTTGCCGAGTGCCGACTCGCACTTTCGGCAAATCTGCCATTCTGCTTGCGGGGTACCCAACTTTGCGAGTGCCGGCGCTTCGGCAAAGCTGAAAATTTATTTTTTTGCTGTTTCCATTGATTCACAGCCTCCATCAACACATACATATACCATAAGCATTCATATATATATCATAGACCACATATATCACCAATTCACATATATAATCCACATATTTCACAAATCCACATATATAATCCACATATATCACAAATTCACACATATAGTCCAACATCCAAACGAAATTAAACATGTCCAACATCCAAACGAAATGTAACATGTCCAACATCGAAACTAGATCCATCACAGTGCAACATGTCCAACATCGAAAATAAATCCATCACCACCACCTCAACTTCACGGCCCCGAACCGTGGCCTCCCTGGTGCGAAGAGCCCTCACCTTGCCCCGGATACCACCCGTCTTTGCGGCGCCGACCGGAACGCCCACCCGTGGTGTGGTGGGGGCGTGTGGAAGCCCGTAGTGTGGGCTGGCTGCTGGCGCCGGGAGGAGGAGGAACCACCGCCACGTGTCTTGTGGAGTCGGGCCGACCGGATAGGCTGGATGGGGTGGAGAAGGGTCACCTGGAGGAGTCGGGTTCGAACCCGCCGACTGTGGCTGCACAAAAGAAGAGGCGATCTCATTAGTACCTGCAGGTGAGCCGCACAGGCCAAATAAATAAACAACAACATATACTCACCGAGTCTGCATGCGGGGGGAGGAATGGGAAGCGGTGGTGGAGCGAGCAGCGAGGGAGGCAACGGACGCAGGGGTCACACCGAGGGATCCGGAGGCCACGGAAGTAGCTCGCCACGTCCTGCGGCGGCGCGCCCGAGTATTCTTGGACTGCCTCCAACTCCCGCCGATGGGCCGCCTGCTCGGCCTCAAAGCGTGCCGCTGGGCCGCTTTGCACGGCCTCCAACTTTGCCATCCGGCCTGCAATATTACAACCGTAACATTGAAACAATGCATAGGTAGCGGACATGTGTAAAACCGTGTGAGCGACCGATGAAACGAAGTTACCTGAAAGTCCTGCATCATCTGCGTGGAGCTCTGCGCCGAGGTGCTATGGGGATGTCGGTGGAGGTCGTGCTCATTGAGCGCAGCACGCCACTCGTCAACAGAGGACGGGTTGAATGCGCGCCGTGGCCATCGAGAACCGGCCGTCTTTGCTTCCCTCCTCCCAACCTCATCACCAGTGTCGTGTCCAAGGGCGCGGTGGCTGGATCGGTCGCCCCCATAGCGCCGCTTTGGCCGCCTCGGCGTCTTGGGTAAGCTTGGGGTAGACGCCGGCGTTGGTGTACGCCGGGCCTTCGCCGGGTCGTAGACGTTGGCCGGGTCGGTCGCTCTACGCCAGCCGTGAGTCAAGGCCCACCCCGCGTACTCGCTGATCTGGCTGGTTTTCATCGCGGCCGATCTGCGAGGAGAACACGAGAGATGGTTAGAAGTGAAGAGATTTGAGCGCTTGAATAAAAATCAACGTAATCGTACCCATCTATCCATATACACCTTGGGTGGGGCACGCTCCTTGGTGGTGTGGAGCGCTGGCATCTCAAGCGACATCTCGACGGAGTCTCTTGGTCTCGTCACGTCTCGTCCAAGAGCCACTTGTCCACAATGGCCTCCCAGCCAGTCCTTGTACTTGCCGCACCACTCCCACACATCTGCATGACATAGCGGAGGATTAATGGAAGTCTTATTTTTCATTAAAGGAATGCGAATAAATGCGTTCTACGAACCGGATGTACTGGTCCCCGGTGAGGTCGGTCTCCCTCTGGAGCATCATCTCCCTTGCTTCGTTCTTCCTCACCACCTTGCCAAGCACGTCGGCGTTGAAGGAGGTGATGCACAAAACACGCGCGCCTCGTGATACAGGTCCTTGAGTCGGTCTCGGCGGACCACGTCGCACTCTAGCGGCCACCGCCTCCTGCCCCGCCTCGCCGTGAAGTAGTTCTGCATACGAGAAAAACATGTATCATTCAATTATTTAAGAAACATAGTATTTAAACGACGTGAAGTAATCCCCGCATACTGAGACTCACCCAAAAGTCCGTCTTGATCTTCACGGCAAGGGCGCCCTCCTCCACGCCGCCGACGGTGGTCCCACGTCCGGGGAACCTCCCTCACGACCCGGCGGTCACCGGGCGGGGGTAGTTCTCTTTAATCAGCGAGGCTCGGATGCCATTGATATGGCGCGAACTGCCCCTCCGCTTACAATCAACCGATTCTTGCACGAGCCATTAAGACAAATTGTTAGTCTAAAGTTTGATTTGCAACAAGTCATATGAACAAGTAGTGAAAATATCAATGGCTACTTACTTGTCACCGTTGGGTCGAATCACCGGGCGGCGGGGAAAGGGATCGGCCCCTGGGAGGCTCGAGGCCCCGCGCCGGTAGACCCCGCCGCGGCACTCCGGGAGGGCGTCTCGACAGTGTCTCTTCGACCGGTCCGGTCGTCGACGGTGTGGCCCGATGAGGGCTGGCCCGACGGTGGCCCGACGAGGGCTGGCCCGACGACGACACAAAACTCAAGCCTCCTCGTGGATCGGCGGCGTCGGCCGCGCCTCGGCGTCTCCACCGTCGGTGTCTTTGCGTCGGCCTCCTCCTCGTCGGCGTGGGGAGGGGTGGGGGGTCTCGCGTGGGGGATCGGACCCCCTGTCGACGTTGCCGCCTTCCGCGGCATTTTGTCGAGTCCCCGCAAAAGACAAATAGTAAATCAATTAGTATTGCAAAATGAACAAAATATAATTGAAAGGTAACAATAATAACAAAATAGTATTACATGATTTAGAAATTATCTCCCGAATGCCTAAGGGTGGCATGTAGTCATCACTATCGCTACCACTATTGTAATCATCAATGTCACCATCCTCATCATCATCGTATCGTCCTCGGCATGTGCATCGCCCTCCACAGCTCCTTCGGCGCACCGGCCTCCATCGTTCAAGAATTTGCGGGTCCTTAGCATCCTCGCACCTCATCACCCTCGTCCTCATCGATGGCGTTGTCTACTTCCATGCCCATCGGCGAAAGAATGTCTATCTCTAAACGTCCTTCTAGCCCCCTCGGGTTGATAGAACTCTTCGGTGTTTGGGTCGGGGTTGTAATCATCATCGTTCGAACGGGCGCTTTACCGTGCGGCGATACCCGCTGCACAAGGTACCAACCCGCAAGGTCCTCGTGTTTTTGGCACGCCCATGGGAGGTAATAAACTTGTGTGGCGTTTATTTGACTCTTAACACTAAGACTTTTATTTAAGACTCATTAATTCTAAGCAAATATATATCTAGCTAATATTTAAGACATAAGATAGTGATACTTATCGTGGTAAACGGGGTGCTCTCCCCAAGCTTGATCTTGAAGTAGTCCTTTGTTCATCCTTGAAGCTTGCTCCTCTTTCGGGGTCTCCTTTAATGTTCTCCCCATTAATATTAATTTCGCACATACCGAAGGAACAATTTCTAGGATGTTAATGTGAGCCTTCATGTGCTCATATATTTTTGTATTTTTTATATAAAAGGTGTGGACCTTCATGTGCCCACATATTTTTGAGAATTTTCTATGCAATAGGGATGCTAATGCAAAAACATATGAGTGCAATATTTTTGTATTTATTTTTATGCCACCACAGCAAGGAGTGCTTGCATGGGGCTTTAGGATACTTGATGCAAATGCAGCAAACATATTTTTATGATTTTCTTAAATGCAGATTTAGAAAGAGTAAATATGCTTAAAGGAAATATGCTAATTGAAATATGCTTTGCGAGAAAATTAAATATGCGAGATAAATACCGAGTTACCTCTCGGCGAGAGTTTAGAGCACTTACTCCCATGGCGTAGAGTCGTCTATGGGCCCTCGTTTGAACGTTGTACCTGGTAGGGGTCCTTCAAGGATCTCAATGGCCGGTGTAGACGAAGTAGCCGTGGAAGTCGATTGTTCAGTTGATGATGCCGGCGCTGGTCGGGTCTCCGTACTCTTGTTGCTCTTCTTGGTGGGTGCAGCTTCTCTCTTTTTCCAGATTTGTTTCTTTGGTGGAGACCTTTCTGGTGTGGCCGGTCCAGAGTTCAAGATGGGTAGGAGCTGAGTGTACTTTTCTTTGATGTCCTTCTCCATCCTCTTAATGTTCTCCATCTTTGAGTCCAGCTTTCGTTGTAATCTCAGGAGACGCCTCTGGCCCTTGGTCTTTCTTGGTGGCTGTTCATTGTTAGTGTAAGTATTGAAGAAACAAATATCTTTTTACCTTGAAATCGGAAGTGGATCTCGCCCCCGTCCTGATGTAGATGATGGCTCTTGTTGTGTTCGAGAACGGTCTTCCAAGTACTATGGGAGGATCTTGTTCTTCTCCCATGTCCATGACTAAGAAGTCAGTGAGGACATAACAATCTTTGATCTTGACGGGGGCGTTTAGGTACAATACCTTCCGGGAATCGGTGTGATTGATCCGCCATCTGCAGCATTACATAGGTGGAGCACAAAGGCAGATTACCATATATTAATTGATACGTTACCTTTGACATTAAGTTGATGCCCGATCCCGTGTCACAGACAACTTGCTGGAAGTTCCACTGATTGATGGAGCAGTGGATTGATGGAACTCCAGGGTCGTCTAACTTCTCTAGCGGTGGTGGAGTGTGCCGAGCCTTGTGTCCTGTTGCAACTTGATTGATCATCAAGACTTGCTCCACGTGTGGTCGAGGTTGACGGTTCTTCTTGTTCTTGCTTCTTCTTCTTGTCTTCTCCTCGACAGCTGGTGCGTGTACTTCAGGGTACGGTAGTGGTACTGATGGAACAGGGGGAGCTAGGGTCTTGTGTTTGCAGTTGAATCTCTCCCTCTGTTTGTTGACGGTGAAGACGATTTTCGCGGTGTCGGCGTAGATGATGGCCTTGGTGGTTGCAAGGAACGGGCGTCCCAGAATGATCGGGGCGTTCTTACCTTTGCCCGTATCCAAGACCACGAAGTCGGTGGCCACGTAGAGTTTACCGACGTAAAGACAAACGTCTTCCAGGATCCCCTCGGGGTAGCATAGCGACTGATCTGCAAGTTGTAGACACATGGTTGTATATAATAAATCTGAACCTGGTGTAAGATGAAATTTTGGCATTTTGCTATATTACATAGCCTATTTTGCACAATTGAAATGAGGCCTATAAAATAATCGAGCAATGACATGATGCCTACAAAATATGAGCAATATAAATATTTGGGCTAAAATAAGATTATGAGTTGACTTGTGATCGATGAGTACCAAGCTTGATGGCCCATTGAACTGTGCTTTCTCAGCTTTGTTGAGATTAGAACCGGCGTCATTAGTGGTCACTAATCTTAATCATGGCCCCCGGCCAAGAGATGGCTTATGCATGGCCCATGCAAGCTTGCGCTTCCTAGCTCAAAAGCTAACAGCTCTCTACACACACGCCTATTATATATACGTGCCAAATATAAATATTTTGTACGGCAAAAGACTAATCAATTAGTGCAAGAAAGATCCGGTTAAACTAAGTGGGCTCATCGACTCATGAATGGTCCATCGAACATGGCTTTCTGATATGAAGTTTGCTGAGATTAGCACCGGCCATTAGCAGCTCCTAATCTTAATTATGGGCCTTCAAGAAGTCACTTATGCATGGCCCATGCAAGAGTATGTCCAGTACGAAGGAACTTCTGTCCTTGACCATGTACGCACGTATGTACATGTATATACTACTTCTTGAGACACACACGGAGTATAAATGAATATATATATGCACTTAATACATATGCTGGTAGTTTGCTCTCGGAAGCTCGATCATGTACGTACACGTACGCATGTGTATATTAAACCCACTGGACCCATCGATCAGTTAGCTGGGTATGTTGCCAGTTAAATGATGAAACAATTACGAGGAGATAAGTATCACGGAGAGATAAGATCAACTGTAAAATATCTCCATGCCGCTCGGAAGCAGAGGCGGCCAGTTCAAAATTCAAAATGCATCACTGCGCGTCTCACCCTTGCCGCTCGGAGGAGAGTCCAATTCAAATTTGAAAAGCTCACCGCCTGTACGCCCGTTCCTTTCGGCAGCTACCCAACAGAGCGATGGCGGCGCATCTCGGGCGCTCCTAATCACCGCCTCTAGCCCCATCAACCCTAGCCTAGGCCTATAAAGGAGGCCAACGCTCCCATCTCAGCAGAGATTCCTCTCCACACCACCGCCGCCGGGCTGTGCACGACGCACTGCTGCCCTGCGCACACGCACCACCACCCCAGACTACACGCACCTCTCGCCAGCGGCAGCGACGTCGTCGACTCCCTCGCCGTCAACCTCGTCAACCTCGTCGTCGCCGTCCACCTCGCCGTCAAGCATTTCGTCTTCTCCGGCGAGCTCGTCTACATCGTCTCCGGCAAGCCGAACCTCTACATCGTCATCTCCGGCGAGCCGTACGTCTGCCGCACCATCGTTGCCGACGTCCGTCACTCGGCATCAACAACCAACTCCATGGCTGCTCACGTCGAAGGTGAAATTCTCTATGTGTTTTGATTAATCTTACTAATATGTGCATGGCTGTGGTATATAGATCGTGCATGCATTCACAGCCAGCGGTGAGCCCCGATGATGCCGAAACGACGACAGTGCCGGCGACCATCTCAGCAACGGTGTCGATCAGATGCCGGCGGCGTGGTGGTGCTGCCCTCACTTCAACAGCCTGATGGCGGTCATATGGCGGATCGACGGCATGATAGATCAGTGATCACACCAGGCCAACGTTCAAGGCTAACGACGTCCACGCAGGCAGCATGCATGGCGTTTGTGCAAACCAAAGACGACGGCCCACAGAAGCCCGGCGGGCATGCAAGTGGCACACATGTGCGTTGCCATGATGAATACACTGCCATGGCAAATACGGTGTGAATTCGGTGATGGTCAGGACGACGACGGCGTGCAGCCCGGCAATGGCCCGACATGGCAGCAGCAAGCCCGGCGATGGACGGAACGGCGCCGGAGCGACGACGGCGGCGGGACAGTGCAGCCCGGCGATGACCCAGTGAGTCCGGCGATGACCAGAACAGCGGCGGCGGCGATGAAACGGCCTGGCGCGACGATTCGGCAGTGACAGCCGGAGATACGTGTATACGTGCTTGTACAATATATATACATACAATGTATACAGCAAGAAAGCAAGTATGAGATTATGTGATATATGCAATACGTGAATCAGCAGAAAAGCCCCTGATGAGCATGCATGCTTTTGTCAAACAGTAATCCATTTGCCGATGGGCTCCTCAGTAGCAGCCCATATGCACGTAGCAAAGAAGCCAAGCGCTACACTACCATGCACACATGCAAGTTTTGTACGTGACCAAAGAAAAGATGCACAAGTCATGCTAGTTCAGTATTGTTGCTTGACCCATTTGCGATGGCCCAGTATTAATCTCGGCCCAAACAAGGCACGTGCTTCGACAGGCCCGAAACCCGACTTCGACCCCTGCAAATATCCAAGTCATGGCCAAGCGCTCGAGTTCATGAGCATATGCAAATTGGCGAGCTATCACGCCAACGATCTCAGAAGTTTACACAAAGGAGAAGTTCCTGAGTATCTCATGAGCACAAGTCTCACAGTCATCAACCACCTTTCCGCACCGTCAAGGCGGTGAACCGGATGAAGTCATTTTCTTCCCCGATACCGGCGAGGCTGGGGCGTTTTGCTTCGCGACCGGCGAGGCGGAATCATTGTTCGTGACCGACGAGGCTGAACACTTGACTTCATTTTGGGATCCGCACGACGAGGCCGGATACCTTTGCTAGAAGCCGACGAGGCTCTAGCGTTTCACCATTTTTCATTCATTTGTGCTTATGCATATACATGGAGACAACTCTTTGTTTATTCAGAGACGACAACAATGACCATCAGCATAGCTTAATCGGAGGTATTCCGTGGCCTAGTGCCCGGATGTAATTAATTGGAGGCCTCCCGAGGCCCCATGAACCAGAAGCCACACAATCACCTGATTGTTGGATGAGGCTCGGCGCAAATATATATTAAAGTGGGAAATTGTACTTTGTAATTCTCTCATGAATAATAAAGTGATATTTCCCTGAACTTTTGTCCCTTGTGTTTTACTGCACATTTATTTTATTTGTATACGAATGTATACTGGCACGCCCGCGCTTAATAGTACTAAGTAGTACGACCCGCGAAACACAGAGAGATCCGCCCTTAGCGATTTTTCTGGCGAAACAAAATGGCACGCCCGGTGGGACTTGGTTCTCCTCCCATCTTTGCTATGCCTGATGGTCAAAACAAAAAAAAAGTTGTCGTCTGCTAAGTCTCTGCATTCGTGATGCATATTATTGGAAATTTGAGTCAATATATTGACCATGGAGTTTATGTTATGCAGGTGAGTCGGCCTCTGCTGAGGGCCCCGCCTCATTCATGATCAAGTTTGGCATGTTTGCCCCTACCCAAGTTGTCACCCGTGACAATGGAGTGGACATTGATATTGTGAAGTCCAAGAAAGCTAGCAAGCGTGCATATGCTAAAGCGCAGAAGGAACGGCGCTCTCTAGTCAATGAAGCCCGTGACGTGCTAGCTGGTGATGTGAAGTCTGAGGCTATTACACCCCGTGCGAAAGCATTGTTGGAGGCGTTAGATCAAGTCAAAGATGACCTTCGCCAGAGAATACTGGATGCAAGGATAGCACGTCTTCCGAATTCCCTCCGTAATTTTCGAAGGAAGTATGCTAAGATCCAAGAGGTGCGGGATAAGATAGCTTCCCGTATGGCTGTTGATGAAACTCCTGAAGAATGGTCAAGTGAGGAAACCCCACACGATGACTTGTTCTCGCATGAATGGGACAAACACCCAATGAAGGCAAAGTTGTTGATCCGTAAGATGATTATGGGGTACCTCCACAGGCAACACTTGCCTGAGAGCATCTTCTCGTCAAGTTTAAAATCCCAAGATATGAGGGCTTTTCAAGTCAGAAACTTGGTTTCTTGTTTTCACATATCAGCAGATGGTGGACATTATCGTGACACGGGAAATCAATTTTCCGTCCTATCTTCAGAGGCTCCCGCGCCTAATTCTGGTGAACTCCAGCAACAACTCCGACAACTGCAAGCCCAAATGGATGGTATAAGAAGACAGCTCCAACCTCGGGAGGCACCTGAGAGCTCGCGCCCGGGGGGCGGGATGAACCAAAGACCGTCCCAAACCGGCGACCTCAAAGCAAGATCGACGGGTTTGGGCACCCCGAGAAGGATTCCACCTCCAAGGAATGCCCACCTAATCGAACCATTGGCCGCGTCACCAAGAGTATCGTCCAACTCGCCAAGTTTATGTGCCCGAAGTCAAGTACCAAACAACGCGCAAAGCGCCGTTACCAATGCGGCCAGCACAACCTAGAAATTCAGCTTCACGTCCAATTCCCCCAACACGACCAAGAGTTTGGCAAGGGCCGTTTGCGACCCAACAAAGACGTGAGAGGCGAAGGAGGAGCAATGAGGCCATGTATCGAGAATTGCAAGATCTGGTGCTAAGGCATGTCCAAGTACGTGTTCGTGCTGATGGGCGATATACCCTGATAATGAGAAGATTTCCCTTCGAGTCTCACCTCACGCCTACAAACAAAATGAGAGATATGGTTTCTTGGTTGAGCGTCTAGCGCCTAGACCTCGCCGAGGTGAATCTCCCGAGACAACAACTCCAAACTCCGTAGGGGGCACCACGAGGGGGCTAATTCATCTCAAGAACAACCCATTGTGCTCGAACAAAGAAATGGGTCGTCTTCACGGGCTCCTATGGATATTGATGGACGTCTCTAACAATAAACCCGGATGCAAAAGGCGGCCGATGTGAGTACAGCGACCAACTATGAGGCGCATCGAAGGTGAAGGGCGGAAGAAACCGGCCAACAATACGAATGTGTGGTATGGTAGAAGTACATTTGTCGGAGGATGCGAACTCGATTGGGAACCGCTGCTTGATCACCCAAGAATTGACTTACCCTTCGGATGATGAGATTGTCCCGAATCCGGCCGATATTCTTAGGGAAAGATCTGAAGTAGGAGCCGGTCGGGCCCTAGATTCTTCAACGGCTCAATGCTTGCTGTTTTCGGGAAGAAAGCAATCGAGGAGAAGTAGGGCAAGCCCATATGATCGCCCTAATCAATTTAGAAGCATTGCCTCAAAACTCCCAACGGACCAGTTTCAGTTAGAGCAAGTTGCAGGAAGAGAGGGGGCTAACACCCGCTTTAAAATGGAAGCACGCCGTCACGTAGTAGGGAGCTTGAGTACCTCTAGCCATGATGGGAATGTAGCTAGTGATGACTCCGACACGGAATCATCAAGTTCTCTTGAAGCTCGGTCCCAATCTCCACGGTATTCAATGCTTGCCCCGTCTCTTTTATCGAGATGAGGGTGATTTGATCAATGCCAACCTTGCTCCCCGTGAATATGGCAAACGAAAATGAAGTTGTGGATCCTAGTAAAAATGCTTTGAGAAGGGCTCAACGTCGCAAACGCCCTTGAAGAACGAGAAAAGGCGAGAGATAAAGAAATTGATGACCTGAGAGGTCGGATGAAGCGACTTGTTTCTATGATGGCGAAGTTGGATACATGAAGCAAATGCAAAGTCTTTCTAACACCCCTCAAGACCCACAGATTGCTGAGTTGGAGCTGGGAGGGTTCGGTATCCACTTTCCATACATGGAGCCCCACCACTCCCCTCGGAAGGCAGACGAGAACTTGAAAGGCCCCGATGTGGGTAAACCATCACCGAGGCACTCAAAGATTACCATGACATCGCAGAGGATATCATCAATAGAAAGATGAAGCAAATCACAGTCGAGCAGGGCCCTAAGGTAGCTGAACCTGAGGTACAAAAGCCATATGATTCATGGCACGACAAGGTTCCGTTCCCTGCTGGTTGGCACCCACCAAAGTTCCGCCAGTTCGATGGTACCGGGGACGCAACGGAACACTTAGCATACTTTGAGGCGATATGTGGGGATACCGCCCGTTCACCATCCTTATTACTTCGCCAGTTCTCGGCCTCGCTAACAGGGGCTGCCTTTCATTGGTATAGCCGCCTCCCCACGGGAACGATCCACAATTGGGCCACGATGAAGCATATGTTTAGGTCCCACTTTATCAGCATGAACAAGGAGATAACTATTTTAGAGTTGTCCCAAATCAAACAGGGTCGTGATGAAAAAATAGAAGACTATCTGATTCGGTTCCGGAACAACTATGTCCGTCTCACAAGAGAAATGCATATCGAAGATGCCATCCAGGTGTGTATTCATGGGATGCAACCACATTGGCTTGTACCGGTGTCCAGGCGGGACCCAAAGACCTTCAGTGAACTTGGGGATGCTATCTCTGCCACCAAGTTGGAATTTGAGAAGGCTCCACATATTATGGAGATGTATAAAAATGCGGGAAGCACAGATAATAATAAAAGATTTAATGCATCCTCCAAGCCAATGAATAATGGGGGCAAGCCTAAGCCTGTTGAGTCAAACACTACCAACACGGTGCCTGTATTCGGCCCTAGAAATGACCAAAGACCCAACAGACGTGCAAATATAAAGAGAGTTGCTCAATAAACAATATGTGTTCCGCAAAGATTTGGTCAGGAGCCTGTTTGAGCAAATGAATGAGCAACATCTCCTAACGCTGCCCAACCCAACAAGACCCGAGCAAGTGGACATGGTCGATAATCCCCTATATTGTCCATACCATAGGTATGTTGGTCACAAAATTGAAGATTGCATTGCTTTCAAGGAGTGGCTTCAAAGGGCTATCGATGATCATAAGTTGGCCCTAAAGCCTGAAGCCATCAACCCTAACTATCAGGCAACCAATGTGGTGACCACTACACATAGTGATGAGGCAAGTATTGCCCATCCCGAGGAAGAGCATTGGGCGCCTTTAATGCAAGTGGAGGGGCAGCTGCAAGACTATCAACCGCCATCCTACGCTCCAAGTGAGCGCGCACAAATGTGGGAGAAAATTCGACGAAGGAACCCTCAGAGGAATAACGCCTAGGGTATTCACTCACAATCAACTTCTTCCCCACCTTATCAGAGGTCAGACCCTAGTAGAAGGAGGATGCCATCCCGGTTTGTCCCTTGGGCCGAGGGAGATGAATCGTTTCCCCGAAGAGTACACACACCTTCTACTGTGGGTCAGTTCTTCCCAAGACACTGGGGGCAACAGCTTGAGAAACAAGCTCCCCAACAAGACAATGTCTCAAATACTGCCCCATGCATGGGAATCATGACAATAGAAGAAGTGGATAACTCCGAAGACGGGATAGCCGTTACGCCTGAGGAGCGAAAGATACTTCACCTTAATGATGATCAAGAGGTTGGAGAAATTGAGGAGGTGAATATGAACCTAAGAGGTGGTAAAAATGTTGATGAACCACAGAAGTCTCTCCAATATAGAGCCGAGAAAGAGAAAGGGCAGACATCAAAAAATGCCCCTATGCATAATCAACAGCCGGGGGCATCTAAGAGTCAACCTCCAAAGGATGATGAAGTAGAGTATAATATTGTCGCTCATTTGAAGCGTATTCCTGCTCTCTTAAGCGTTTATGATGCACTTAGATTGATGCCCGAGCTTCGTCGGGGCCTTGATTAAAGCTTTAGAGAAACGATGTTTATGAGGTCGCCATGGCAGAGCATCGACTCAGCCAGGGTCTCCCTGAGGCAAATGAAATCACCTTCTCTGATGAAGATAAGATCATAGCAGATAGCAATCATAATCGCCCTTTGTACATTGAGGGTAATGTTGGCCAAGCTCACCTTCGGCGGATTCTCATAGACCCCGGGTCAGCTGTCAACCTTTTACCTATCAAGAGCTTGAGTAGAGCTGGATACACTCTGAATGATTTGGAGCCAACAGGAGTGGTGATATGTGGCTATGATAGCAATGGAAGCCCAGCATTAGGGGACAATCACTTTGAAGTTGCAAATGTCCACCTTTTGCTTCAAAGTAAAGTTCTTTGTGATTGAGTTTTGTACTTCCTACTCGGCATTACTCGGGAGACCATGGTTACATAAGTACCATGTCGTGCCATCAACATTTCATCAATGTCTCAAGTTCTTGGATGGTCAGGGTCAACAACAGAGAATCATTGGCAACCTTCACCCATACACTATGCAAGAAGTGCACCATGCCGATGCAAAGTATTTCTTTCCAAGTGAAGGCACAGGGAAGCGGCTTGGTCGCTCAACACCACCGGCCAGAAATTCTCATCACTCCAAAGACAACGCCCTCGATGTCGAGAGATGAAGTACTTGATTGCTCCTTGTGTTTCATCCTCTAAATCAAGAAGCTCATCATATAGGGCACACGATGAAAAAGATCCGGTCCACACGGCTAAGGACCCGACTCCGCAATCTAGCATACAAGCGAGAGAGCTAGAGACCAAGGGCCCATCTCAACCGTGGACTGAACCTCACCCCCTCCCCGGGCAGCATTGCCCATGATAGCAACCACGCCCGTGGCACCTGCTTCAACCTCTGCGATACCGAGGTTAGACTCGAAACCCGAAAAGAGGTCCCTACTACTAGAAAGGACCCTAGTGTTCCCTTGCTCTTTGAGCTTAACCCTTTGACTAAACCTACTGCAAAAGAAATTGAGAACCAAGAGGGCACGTCTCATGCTCAGGAGGAGGGCGATACTACAAAAGTAATGCCCATTCAAGAGAAGGGAAGAGTGAAGAAGATGGTCGACGAAATTGAAAAGGTGGCGTCAAATGCCCCTATCCCCAACCTTCTTCTCTTTATGTCTCTCGTTGCTAAACCCTTAGAGGTCCAGGTTATACCCGACCTACATAAAAATGCTTCGCCAACAATATTTTATAAAGCCCCACAAACTCAACCTTATTGCACTCTGCCTGATTTTGCAGATAATAAGAAAGTTGAAGAGAATGGACGGGCCACACTCCAAGCGGAACCTAGATCGGTTCCCTTGCTTAAAAAGGCCGGGATCGAATTGAGACAAGGGCGGCAACTCCGCCACCGCCGGGCGTATGTGAGAAGTGGTGGGGCCAATCGAAAAAAAGCACTCAAGGAAGGGCGGCGTCTCGCTCTAGGCCGGAAGCTTAGGATACTTAGCGTAAGATGCCTCGGATAATGAAGAGGAAGAAATGTACGGCCCCAATGGGAGGGCCTCATGTAATGCTACTCATGTTCTCAATGATTGGCAAAATGAATTATGGGGGATTGCCCTCGTCGATGATGAGGAAGACCTAGTGTCTCTACGGCCTATTATTTCTCACACTAACCCTTTTCGTGCGGCTACTAACACAATGCGGGGGTCATAGAGAGGATGTAGACCACATTTTGGCGACCATGCATGTTGTGATGACGGCTCCAAATGGTGAAGTATTGAATGCGGTCCCTGCCCCTCAAGAGTTAGAGGATATCATTGAACATACTACGGATGAGTTGGTGGAAATAAACCTAGGGAGTGAAGACGATCCACGACCCACTTTCGTTAGTGCCACCCTCACGGCTGAGGAACGCGAAGACTACAGGCAATTTTTGATGCAATACCGTGATTGTTTTGCGTGGTCCTATAAGGAGATGCCCGGTGCGGACCCGAACGTTGCTACTCACAAGTTGGCGATAGATCCCCAATATCGCCCCTATCAAGCAACAACAACGCCGCTTTCGACCCGAGCTGGAAAATGATATAGCAGCGGAGGTGGACAAATTGATTAACGCTGGATTCATTAAAGAAATACAGTATCCCCGTTGGCTCGCAAACATAGTACCGCCTCTTAAAGAAGAATGGGCAAGTAAGAATATGTGTAGATTTTCGATCCGAATCGCACTTGCCCAAAAGATGAATTTCCAACACCATTGACGTGGACATGGTGGTTGATGCCACCACGGGCTATGGCGCTCTATCATTCATGGATGGATTCTTGGGTTACAACCAAATCAAGATGGATGAAAATGACGCCTATGATACGGCCTTTAGAACACTGAAAGGGAATTATTACTACACTGTAATGCCCTTCGGGTTGAAAAATGCTGGCGCCACATATCAAAGGGCAATGGCGATTGTGTTTGAGGGCATGGTCCATGATACTGTGGAATTATACATAGACGACTTGGTGGTGAAAACCCGAGATAGAAGAAACCATCAAGAAGACTTGCGCAAGGTGTTCGAGAGATTACGCAAATACCAACTAAAAATGAACCCGCGTAAGTGCGCCTTCGCAGCACAATCGAGGGGTCTTTGTAGGCTTCATTGTTCGCCAACGGGTATAGAAATTCAGCCTAAGAGCATAAAGGCGATCCTCAAGATGTCCCCACCACAAGATTTAAGCGAGCTTAGATCCTTGCAAGGCCTGCTTGCCTATATTAGACGCTTCATATCGAATTTGTCAGGGCGTATTCAACCATTCTCCAAGTTAATGAAGAAGGGCGCACCATTTACATGGGATGAAGAATGTCAAAATGCTTTTGATAGTATCAAGCATTACTTGCTTAATCCTCCTGTTTTGATGGCACCTGTCAAAGGACGCCCTTTGATTTTATACATAGCGGCACAACCCACTTCTGTGGGTGCCCTACTTGCTCAGAATAATGATGAAGGAAAAGAAGTTGCATGCTACTACCTTAGTCGTACGATGGCGGGGGCTGAACGCAACTACTCCCCAATTGAAAAACTATGCCTATCGCTCATATTTGCCCTAAAGAAGTTGCGGCATTATTTATTATTCCATGAGGTCCAACTCATCGCGAGAGCGGACCCTATCAAGTATGTCCTTAGCCAACCAGTCCTTACTGGAAGGATAGGCAAGTGGGCTTTACTGATGATGGAGTATGACATAACTTATGTACCACAAAAGGCTGTCAAAGGGCAAGCTTTGGCAGATTTCCTTGCGGCACATCCAGTCCCCGAGATGACTCTCCATTGGTAACGGACCTACCAGATGAAGAAGTGTTCGAAGTCGATGTTGAGGCCCCTTGGGAGCTATACTTCGATGGAGCGGCCCGCACCGAATACGGCCCTGACAAAACGCCAAAAAGAAGAGCAGGCGCTGGATAGTATTCAAAACTCCTCGAGGAGATACAATGCACCACTCATTCTCTTTGCTTAAAGAGGAATGCTCCAACAATGAAGCGTAATATGAGTCTCTCATCTTTGGGCTGCTACTAGCCCTCTCTATGGACATTCGTGTCCTACATGCATACGGGGACTCTCAACTCATCGTGAGGCAAGTGAATGGCATCTATGAAGTTCGTAAGCCCGAATTAAAGTCATACCATGCGGTTGCATGCAAGCTCATGGACAAGTTTGAGCATATTCAAATTAACCATATCCCTCGAAGTGGAAATGCATCTGGCCGACGCTTTAGCCAAACTTGCGGCTTCCTTAGCCCTTCCCGATGGGGAAGCAAATATAAAAGTAGAAGAAAGATGGCTCCTCCCGGCGGTATTTGATCTCGTTCCGAGAAAATGGTGATGTAAACATCGTGACTACAACCAATGTTCATGATCAAGATTGGCGCAAACCCTTCCTCGACTATTTCAAACATGGGATACTTCCAAGTGACCCTGTCGAACGTCGCCAATTTCTACGGCGTGTCCCGTCTTACATCTTCAAAGCTGGAGTGTTATACGGGGCATTCCTTTGGCCATCAAATACCCCTCCGTTGCCTTTCTCGCGAAGAGGCTGATAAAGCCCTTAAAGAGGTTCATTCTGGAGTGTGTGGTGGACACCAAAGCGGGCCAAAGATGTACCACAGCATCAAACTCATGGGATGCTATTGGCCAGGAATAATGGCTGATTGCATCAAAATAGCACGGTCGTGTCACGAGTGCCAAATACACGGGGATTTCAAGCACCAGCCCCCGGTCCCTCTTCATCCAACCATACCCTCATGGCCGTTTGATGCTTGGGGCATTGATGTGATTGGCATGATCGAACCGCCATCTTCACGGGGCCATCGCTTCATCTTAGCGGCCACCGATTATTTCTCAAGATGGGCTGAGGCGATTCCATTGAGAGAAGTTAAGTCTGATAATGTTATTAACTTCATTGAGAGACACATCATTTATCGTTTTGGCATACCTCGTCGAATAACATCCGATAATGGAAAAGCCTTTACATCCACCAAGATAGCAAGATTTGCAAGCAAATACAAGATAGAGTGGAACTGCTCCACGGGTTATTACCCTCAAGCAAATGGCCTAGCAGAGGCCTTCAATAAAACGCTTGGTGGGATCCTGAAGAAGACAGTTGCAAAGCACAAGCGAGATTGGCATGACCGCTTGTATGAAGCCTTGTGGGCGTATCGTGTCACCGTCCGAACGCCTACCCAGTCAACTCCGTATTCACTGGTGTTTGGCACAGAAGCCGTACTACCACTAGAGGTGGAGCTCCCGGCACTTCGAGTTGCCATCCATGATGAGCTTACGCAAGACGAGCAAATTCGCCTCAGATTCCAAGAGCTGGATGCACTTGAAGAGCGTCGCTGGATGCGCTACGTAACCTCGAGTTCTATCGCGAAAACATGTCACGAGCATATGACAAGCTTGTAAGACCAAGAGTCTTCAAGAAGGGAGACCTGGTGCTAGCACTTCGACGACCCATTATCTTATCCAAAAGCAAAGGAAAATTTGACCCAAAATGGGAAGGGCCCTATGTTGTAGAGCAAGTCTACGATGGAGGCGCCTACCGCTTGATTGATCATGCGGGCGTCCGGCCAATGCCTCCTATCAATGGCCGATACCTTAAAAATATTTTGTTTAAAAAAATGCACTAAGGAATGCTACACCCCTCCTTTGTTAAATTCAATGAAAGGTAGGGATGTAGCCCCTTAGTCTCCTTTTATTTTCTCTTTCAAAAAAAGGGCACCAAATTGCCCATATAAAAACGGCTTCCCAAAAACATCATCAAGTCAGTGACTTAAGATTTGTCCACTTTCGAGAGCTCAACAACAAAGCGAGATGTTCAACCAACACAATGCACAAAGGCACATGCTAAGTGTGTGGGACCGAACATTAAAATGCTGATCGATTTTGATCCAAGGCTATCCAAGTCCCAGTATACCCCGTACTACCTCTCGCCACATCCGGCGGAGCCATCCACATATGGGGAAGACTATAGGAACAAGAGCATGAGAGGGCTACACGCCCCAAAAAAGTTGAGGTGCGGTGTGCGGCTTCTTGCCACCCCAACATTTCAACAAGGGACTAAAAAAAAAAAAAGAGAATAATGCCCGCGAGGTTTAGTCTCACAAAGTGTGGAAGGTGGGATCTCGAAAGCCTAGGGTAGCTCCCAAGAAAAGTCGCAAGACGTCAAAAAAAAAAAAAGTCCAAGCAAATCAATGGACAAGTCAAAATGTCCAAACAAATCAAAGGACAAGTCAAAAAAAAAAATGATGCAAGCTCAAGTCGGTCAAAAAGGAGCACCCCAGGTTGTCTTTGGAGAGCGACCACCTTCCACCACCCTCGCAGAAAAGTGAGGCATCTCCAAGCCGTTTACACCCATAAAACCATTTCATCTCAGCCATACCCAATGTCTCTTGAGGAGTACGGGGTCGACGACTTGTTCTAGCTGAAGTGACAAGTTGGAGAAGTTTCCAAGGCTTCGAACGTCCATTGAACATGTTGTCCTTAATCACGAACACGAGGCAAGGACATCATACACATCATCCCTAAGGTTGAGTTCTTTTGTGGACTTGTTAGCGGCACCACATAGCTTGATGACCAACGGGAAGCCAATATTTTTTTATAAAAAAAAAAAAATCCCCAATCGGTTATAATGCCCGACAAAAGGAAGTTCCTTCCTACGTTGCTTTGAAAAGCATTTGCCAAAAGGATTGCATATTCATCGGGAGCGATGAAGCATACCATAGCGGTTCTCGCGGATCTGTGAAACCCTTCGATTCTATCACCAGGGCGCCATAACGGCTAAATGGCCGGGTAGAATTGATAAACGTCATTGATTGGGGCGCGTGAAGCATACCATAGCGGTTCTGCGGAGCTGTGAAACCCTTCAATTCTATTGGCTGGGCGTGTAACAGTCCAAACAGCCGCAATAGAGTTGATAAACTCCCCTTGAGAAGTAGCATGGCCTTTCGCTACAAAACAAGGAAGATTATGGGTGAGTTTATTGGCTGGCGCCGTGACAGCATAACGGCCGCAATGGAACATCCATGATGACCGGAAACCATAGTATGGGCTTTCGCTTTGGTTACCTAATATTTTCCTTATACTTGTTCCTGTGATATGGATTTGCGTCACAGAGTTGATCAAGTATATGGTACACGGCATGGTCTTTCGCCGTACAAGATGTGCAATCCCAAATGGCGTATTAATATGAGGCAAGATTGTTGCCGCCTCCATTGAGTACCGTGTGTGATATGGACATGCGTCATATGCGGTTATGCTTACATGGGGTATGGTTTTTCGCCTCATTATTCCCTTCCATTCCTACACAACTGACATGGTTACGTCACGCGCGTGCAGACGAGTAATAAGTTCTGAAGACGCGAAAAGCGTTCAAAAAGAAAAAAAAAAAAGATCAAAGAAGAATGTTTTATTTCCCTTCTCTTTTGGGTCGAGCACAAATGTGCTGTGAAAAAAAAAAGGGGCACTGAATTGTTCACATTTAAAAAGGAAAAATGTGCCCTAGTGCTAAGCAAAGATTTGTAAATCACAATGGCCAGCATCATTTTATACAGAGGCATTCAGCTCGTTCTTTTTGGACGTTTGCTTACCACCAGACATGGGTTGATGGGCTAAGAGAATTTTTCTGATGTAAAGTGCTTTTTCGTACCTGCAACTATACGGGTGAGGCAGATAAATATGCCACCGACGCGGAGCCAACACATAAAAAAATTTGCACCAAGTCGAGTCCATGCTCTTTTATCGCATGACCTCATCTTGGTGGGGGCATTTGTAAGATGAAATTTTGGCATTTTGCTATATTACATAGCCTATTTTGCACAATTGAAATGAGGCCTATAAAATAATCGAGCAATGACATGATGCCTACAAAATATGAGCAATATAAATATTTGGGCTAAAATAAGATTATGAGTTGACTTGTGATCGATGAGTACCAAGCTTGATGGCCCATTGAACTGTGCTTTCTCAGCTTTGTTGAGATTAGAACCGGCGTCATTAGCGGTCACTAATCTTAATCATGGCCCCCGGCCAAGAGATGGCTTATGCATGGCCCATGCAAGCTTGCGCTTCCTAGCTCAAAAGCTAACAGCTCTCTACACACACGCCTATTATATATACGTGCCAAATATAAATATTTTGTACGGCAAAAGACTAATCAATTAGTGCAAGAAAGATCCGGTTAAACTAAGTGGGCTCATCGACTCATGAATGGTCCATCGAACATGGCTTTCTGATATGAAGTTTGCTGAGATTAGCACCGGCCATTAGCAGCTCCTAATCTTAATTATGGGCCTTCAAGAAGTCACTTATGCATGGCCCATGCAAGAGTATGTCCAGTACGAAGGAACTTCTGTCCTTGACCATGTACGCACGTATGTACATGTATATACTACTTCTTGAGACACACACGGAGTATAAATGAATATATATATATGCACTTAATACATATGCTGGTAGTTTGCTCTCGGAAGCTCGATCATGTACGTACACGTACGCATGTGTATATTAAACCCACTGGACCCATCGATCAGTTAGCTGGGTATGTTGCCAGTTAAATGATGAAACAATTACGAGGAGATAAGTATCACGGAGAGATAAGATCAACTGTAAAATATCTCCATGCCGCTCGGAAGCAGAGGCGGCCAGTTCAAAATTCAAAATGCATCACTGCGCGTCTCACCCTTGCCGCTCGGAGGAGAGTCCTGCGAACACATGGTTGATTTAGGTCACATGTGTTTAGTTTTGTGATTGAGTGATTGTCAACGTTCAACACTTTATCTCTATTTTCTTTTATTTCTTTGCTTCGGCTATGTTTCACCGGCACACGTGGAGTGTGTCGAAGACGTATCTCTTGGTTCATGTTGTACAGGTGTGGAGCTCGGAGATGGTAGGCGACGGCGAGGTGAAGGTGCCAAGGAGGACGTCTTGGGGCCGACGGACCGCGGAGGTGAAGGACGGACGTGAGGCTTGGACCGAGGACCCGAGCGCCGGGTGGCTAGCCATGGTGGGCGACATCCGGGACATCGACGGATGCAAGAGGGCGTGGCGAGACCGTGTCGATCGGGTCAAGACGGGCGTCTGCGCGCGAAGCGAGGGGAGCTCGGATGACTTGGCGACTCGGGCGGTCAAGACGGCGATGACACGTGTCGAGGAGGTTTGGTGGTTTGTCCTCAAAACCATCGGCGCGGGTTTGGTGGTTTGGGCCTCAAAACCATCGGCGGGCGGGTTTCGCGGGTTTGGGCCTCAAAACCCGGGCGGGCGCCCGGCGGTGGACGGAAGGGCCGGCACGTGGCGGCATCGGGGAGGTTGCGTGGATGCAAGGCTACCGGTGAGGAGGCGCGGTGGCCGTCGGATCGAAAAATACCCAGAGTCGACCAAAATAGCCCTAGGGTTAGTGGTTTGGCTCTTATGTATCGAAGGGCAAAATGGGGATGCAAAATAAGGACTATAAATAGAGAGTGGACAGCCATCCTCCCCCTTGCCTCTTCCATTTTCATTTTTATTTTCCCCCAAATTCTAGGGTTCTTTGTTTAGAGGTCCAAGAACAAATTTGTGGAGACTTTGTGGTGATTTTCGTTGGGGAAGGGGAGCCCCAATCCTCCCTGTCGTCTCCGACGATTTGGATCAATTTTCTCATGCTTTGCTGTGATTTTTGTTGAGAGATTTGGATCGTTTTTGTTGCTTTCGGTGGTTTTCTGTGTCTTGTACAGGCAGGCTGTTTTGATTCGGCAGTAGCAGCTCCAGACAGCAGCACGAGCGCCTGCAGCAGCCGGTCATCGAGTGCCCAGTCCAGGCACCCCGTGAGCACGAGCGCTCAGCTTCCCAGAACCGGCACAAGGCCACGCTCGCCAGGCAGCAGGAGGAGCGCTCGCCAGCTGCTGCGTCTCGGGAGCTCTTTCCTCGGCACTCGCTCCCAGGCCACGAGCGCCGATCCAAGGCACCAGCTGCGCACGAGGCCAAGGGCGCCGACCCTGCCTTGGGTCTCGACCAAGGGCGCCGTCAGCAGCAGCGCTTGGCAAGCAGCATCTGGCCAAGGCATCGGTCTTGGGACACGTACAGCGAGCAGCCAAGGGCAGGTTGGTAGGTGACTTGATTTTTGCTTTGCTCGGTGTTTGTTTCAGTTCAAAGAAAGGAGCTCTCGGCACTCAGGCAGCGAGCGCAACAGCAGCTCGTCAGCAGGCGGTCTTCCTCAAGCTCGGTCTTTTCTTCATCAAAGGTCGAATTTTTCTCTTGATCTGTGGAGTTTGCCATCGAGCAACTCGTTCTTCTTGTGCAGGGTAGCTAGATCGAGTTTGTGCTTGTGAATTTTCCAGCTTCAAATCCACTCATCTAGTTCGTGTTTTTCCTGTGCCCCGTAGGTGTTCGATGAAATGTCTAAGTAGCTATTTCTTCTAGTTTCTTCCGGATTCTTGCTAAAATTGTTTTAGGATATAGTCTTGTGTTTATTTATGTTTCTATAGCTTGTTTAGTTGTAGTTTTATTTAGCTTTTGTAGTAGTTTATTTTCTAGTCCTAGTTTGTTTTTAATTCCCGCAAAATAGAAAATCCCAAAAATATTTGTTTATCCTTGACTCTTGCATCTCCTTTGCATCATGTCGGGATTGTGTCTAGTTACTCGTCACAAGTTGGCGTTGGTAATCTAGCTCGAGAACTCGCTTCTTTTTCGATAGAAGTTGGGATTCTCGTTTGTGTGTGTCTCTTGTGAGGTTGGGGGTTGAGCCGATGACCCGAAATTGAAAAGAAAAATCGAGGCTCCCATTCACCCCCTCTGGTCGCCGTTTCGGTCCTTCAATTGGTATCGAGCCGGTTAAGGATCATATCCACCTTAATCGGTCCGTGATCCGCGAGAAGGCGACATGGAGAGGTTTGGTCACTTTGGTGGCAAGCCTCCCAGAGTTCGATGGCACCAACTATCCCTATTGGAAGATTAAGATGCAAGCACATCTTATGGGGATGGATTGGAGAGTGTGGGAGATTGTCGAGGATGAGAATTACCAAGTGCTAGCCGCTCGAGTGGGTGAGGAACAAATAGCCCAACACAATGCTAACAACCGAGCGAGGAGTGTGTTGTTCTCTAGCCTCAAAGACACGAGTTCGAGAGAGTTGCCACTTGTGAGACCGCTCGTGAGGTGTGGAAGACACTTGAGGAGCTACCACGGGGAACCCCACAAGTCAAGGCCCGCCTATCACGAGACCTACAAGAGAGAGTACAACAACCTAATCCAACTTGATGGCGAGTCCATCGATTCTCTCTTTGCTAGGTTTCGGGACGATCCGCAGCAACAAGCTTGCAAACAAGCCGTCGAGAGGCTTGACGAGCACGAAGGCGATCGCGGACTCTTGTACGCCTGGATCGGAAGGTGTGGGATGTGAAGGTGTCCGCGATCATGGAGTTCCGCCAACTACGACACCCTCACACCCGACGAGCTCTACACAGCAAGCTCAAGTCCTCCGAGATCGAGGGCTGGATCCGGCGGCGAAGAATCCATCTGCGCCAAATGTTGCTCGTCTCAGGTAAGGGTAGTTCGAGTTCTTCTGCTAACCCTTCACAGATGTCGTTTGCCTTGTCTTCCTTGGTGTCTGTGACAGAGGAGCAGATGGAGAGCCTTGGGGATGATGAGCTTGCACTAGTCATCAGCCGATTCTCGCGGTTCCACAACAACCGCTTGAACCGTCGTCGTGGCGGTCCATCCAAGGGCGGATGCTTCGAGTGCGGCGATCTGGACCACTTCGTCGCCGCGTGCCCCAAGAAGAACAAGGACAAGTACTCCGGCGAGAAGTACTACTCCAACAAGTACGACTCCGACAAGCGCAAGGACAGGCGCGAGCACACCTCCGGCAAGTACAAATCCAAGAAGGGATTCGACAAGGAGGCGATCAAGAAGAAGTACCTCAAGCGTGCCAAGGAGCACAAGCACGCCTTCCTTGCCTCCCTCAGCGACCTCGACAACGACTCTTCGGACGGGCAATCTTCCTCAAGCGATGAGGAGTCCGAGCGCAAGGTTGAGGACAAGCTGAATGGACTTTGCTTCTTCACCGACTCCAAGCCCGGGGGCTTTTGCACCATGGCCCTCGACGGAGCGGTGACCGACAGCGCCAAGCCACACGGCAACGACTCTTCTTCCTCTGAGGTACCTCCTACAATCGAATCTCTCTCTGATGAGGTTGAATCTTTGGGCGATGCGCTTGTGTGTCAAGAGAAGTTGCTTAAGCGTGCCGCTAGGGAGAGAAAGGAGTACAAGGAGAAGTGGGAGATGGGCCGTGGACGGAGATAGAGTTGCTTAGGAAGCTTTGTCGATGTCTCTCGATGAGACGGAGTGTGATGCTTGTCTTTGTGCATATGTCTAGCATCATGTCTTTGCAGTCCAAGTATCTTGCCTTGCTAGATGAGCACGTTGATCCGAAGTCTAGGCCGATCTTTGTTGAGTGCGTGCAAGTCTTGTCCTCGACTTGCGATCCGAGTTGGCGAGAGAAGGCTGCCAAGCTTCTTTGTGCTTGAGAAGGCCAACTCGGATAGCACCGTCTTTGGGATGTGCTAAGTGTGAAGCTTTAGAGTTGGAGCTCATGACTTGTAGGCATGATAAGGGGAGAGTCGAAGAGGAGATCAAGTATCTTCGCTCTGTCTTGAGTTGGGTGTCTTGTGGAGAGCCGCGGCTTGGCATGATGATGAGTCGGTTCAAGAGGGGGGACACACATCGGGTTTAGGCTTTGCTATAGGTGGGAAGGGAGAAGTCATTTATGGCAAGGTTGGTCAAGGTAGTGGTTTGAGCTCGAGTGAGAAACCAACCAACACTCCCAAATTGACCAAGATCACTCCACCCGAGCCTACCAAGCCCATTGTGCAAGATGGCATTCTCCAAGAGCCAACTAAGACTCCACCTCCCAAACAAGTGTGGCTTCCCAAACCGAACTACCTCAAGAACCCACTTGACACTTTGCCCGGGATCCCTCGAGGAAACCCTTCCTAAGGCCAAAACCACAACAAGAGTGAACCATCCACCCAAGAGAGAGGTGAGGTATCACTGTGAGTATTGCCAGAGAGAGGGTCACTTGGTTGAGTTTTGCTTTAGGAGGAAGAGGGATGCTAGGCGTCGAGTGGAGTTTGAGAACCGTGACATGTATCACCCACCGCTTGGCATGTATGAGAGGGGTGTGGTCGGTTCGGAGGCGGTTGCTAGGCCTGAAGGTAGGAGGCCTCGAGAGGTTTGGGCCACGGTTTGTGAGACCGTTTGGTGGTCGTGCTCAGCGAGTGGATGTGGATCCTCGCTTTGGGAGTTTTGAGGTTGAGAAGAGGAGTGCACCACGCTTTGCTATGCGTGGTGAGAAGTTTGGTAAGATGGGGCGTGGGATGTTTGTTGTGCCTAATGCTTATTTGGGGCAAGATGGTCAACACCGGTACTCTTCCAAGTTTACTAACCCCCGTGTTGTGCCATTTGCTCATCCCATGTTCTATTGTTGATGCAGGCCGGAAGGGCCGGAGGACATGTGGCTCATTGACTCGGTTGTTCTCGACACATGACCGGAAACTCTCGAGTGGTTCTCCAGCCTCACCCCCATGAAGACAAGAGAGTACATCACTTTCGGGGACAGCAACGACGAGGGAAGATTCTTTCACGAGGATCAATCGGGATCAATGACCACTTTGTGCTCAAGGATGTGGCGCTCGTCTCCAACCCGCACTTCAATCTTAAATACGTTTCTCGGCTCATGGCGAGGCGGGTATGAGGTGCGTTTTCAAGGTTGGATGTTCTCGAGTTTTGGATTCTCGTGGTGATCTTATTTCTTTGGATCGTGCCATTTGGGCAAGTCTTTTCGAGCTGATTTCTCTCGTGGCTTTGGCACTTCCTGTTGCTTGTTGGCCGGGTCCTCCTCTGATTTGTGGAAGTGGCATAGGAGACTAGGTCACTTGAGCTTCGATCTCCTTGCGAGGTTAAGTTCAATGGATCTGATCCGAGGATTGCCTAAGCTCAAATTTGAGAAGGATTTGGTTTGCCATCCTTGTCGTCACGGGAAGATGGTATCTGCTTCCCACCACCCAGTGACTCAGATCATGACCTCTAGACCCGGAGAGATCCTTCACATGGACACGCTTGGTCCATCTCGGGTGAGGTCGGTGGGTGGGAAGTGGTATTGTCTAGTGATCGTTGACGATTTTTTCGAGATACTCTTGGGTCTTTTTCATGGAGGGCAAGGATGAGGCTTTTGGTTTTGCTCGTGATTTGATTTTGAGACTTAGGGGCTGAGTTGACAGATACTGACCATTCGAGCGATCCGCAATGACAATGGCACGGAATTCAAAAACTCTCGGTTCGAGTCTCTTTGCACTAACTTGGGTGTCGAGCACCAGTTCTCTAGTCCTTATGTTCCGCAGCAGAACGGGATTGTTGAGAGGAAGAACCGGACGCTTGTGGAGATGGCAAGGACCATGCTCGATGAACACAAGACTCCGAGGAAGTATTGGGCGGAGGCAATCAACACCGCATGCCATGTCTCCAACCGCATTTTCCTCCGTGCTTTCACCAAGAAGACATCATATGAGTTGCGTTTTGGGAGACTGCCCAAGGTGAGTCACTTCCGTGTATTTGGATGCGGGTGCTTCATTCTTAAGCAAGGTAACCTTGACAAATTCGAGTCTCGATCCGTTGATGGTATCTTTCTTGGTTATGCCTTGCACTCACATGCCTACGAGGGGGTTCTCAACCTTGAGACTAACCGCGTTGTAGAGACATGTGAGGTAACCTTCGATGAAACTGCACCTTGTTCCTCGTCCCGTTTGAGTGTGCGGGAAAGGAGGAGATGGAGCGAGCATCTTTGTGGAGGATGAGCGGGAAGATGTTGGTCGGGGTGATCCCGGCGACTCCACCGCTTGCCCGACGACCTGACGACGACGGCATATTGCTCACGGACCAGACCCTACTACCACTACTTCACGGGGTCCGGTGGAGCAGCTCCCTCGGCACGAGACGACCGTACTGAGGTGATTCCCCTCCCGGTCGAGGGGAGGCGACATCTTCGCGCATGGCGCCTCGGCACATTCAGCGTCGTCACCCTCGGGGAGACCATGATTGGAGGACTCAATCAAAGGGTAACTCGTTCCAAATCCTATGCCATGTGTCATTTTGCTCATTCTCGCTTTTGTTTCCACTCTTGAGCCCAAAGATGTTGACACAGCTTTATCTGATTCGGATTGGGTCAATGCCATGCATGAAGAGTCGCAAAACTTTGAGAGAAATCAAGTGCGGGTTTTAGTGCCACCCCTGGCGAGTGTCATCCCATAGGAACCAAGTGGGTGTTTAAGAACAAACAGTGAGGATGGGGTGGTTGTGAGAAACAAAGCCGGATTAGTTGCCCGGGGGTTTTGTCGAAAAGAGGGAATAGACTATGAGGAAACCTTTGCTCCCGTAGCTCGCATAGAAGCCATTAGGATTTTGCTTGCTTTTGCAGCCTCAAAGGGTTTTAAGCTATTCCGGATGGATGTCAAGAGTGCCTTCCTAAATGGGTTCATTGAGGAGGAGGTGTATGTGAGGCAACCTCCAGGGTTTGTGAATTCCAAACGACCAGACTTTGTGTACAAGTTGCACAAAGCCCTATACGGTTTGAAACAAGCCCCCAGAGCGTGGTATGAGAGGTTGAAAGCTTTTCTCTTAGGTAAGGGGTTTGTGATGGGGACCGTAGACAAGACCCTCGTTTACGCTTAGAAAAGGCAATGACATTCTTCTCGTTCGGATATATGTGGATGATATCATCTTTGGTGGCTCTTCCCACACTTTGGTGTCTAGTTTTGCGAGATGATGAGCGGGGAGTTCGAGATGAGCATGATGGGCGAGTTGACCTACTTCCTTGGACTTCAAATCAAGCAAACCAAGGACGGATCTTCGTACACCGGGGGCAAGTACACGAAGGACATGATCCGCAAGTTTTCGCATGGGTGAGGCCAAGCCTCTTTCGACGCCCATGTCGACGGCGGCGGCCCCTGGGCGAAGACAAGGATGGAGAAGCCGTGGACCAAAGGGAGTACGAAGCATGATCGGTTATTTCTTTGACGGCGGCGCCCCGACATCCGGTTCTTTGTGTGTCTCTGCGCACGGTTTCGATCTTCGCCGCGCACCTCTCACTTTCAGGCGTGAAGAGGATCTTGGTACTTGCGATTTACCCCCGACTTTGGCCTATGGTACTTTCGGCTTCCTCCACCCTCTCCCTGGTTGGTTATTCTGATTCGATTATCTTTGGTGATCGTATGCATAGAAAGTCCACTTACCGGTACTTGTCGGTTTCTTGGTACTTCTCTTGTGTCTTGGTCCTCTCGTAGCGATGCGGGTGTCGCTCAGTCGACGGTTGAGGCGGAGTATGTAGCTGCTGCCGCTTGTTGTTCCCAGTTGTTGTGGATGGTTGCCACTTTGAGAGACTTTGGCTTGAGCTATTCTCGTGTACCTTTGTTGTGTGATAGCATGGGAGCTGTGAGTGTTGCTAAAAAAACCCAGTCCCGCACTCCCAAACCAAACACATAGAGGTGAGGTACCACTTTACGAGAGATCACCGGGAGAAAGGGGATATAGATGTTCAGCACGTGTACACGGAGCAACAGATTGCGGACATTTTCACAAAACCACTAGACCAAGTCCGTTTTACTCAGCTTCGTGGGGAGTTGGGTGTTTGCTACCCCTTTTGAGGGGAAGTTTGTAGTTGCTTTGTCTGATTGTAGTTCTTAGTTTTGTTTTTGCACTTTTGTATCATACTTGCATATCATGAGCTTCATTTTTATATTGACTTGAATGAGGTTGTGCTCTTAGTAGTATCAATATGTCAGTGCCTCTAGCTTTAGCTCTTTTTAATCATGTGATGTATTCTATGAGCTGAGCAATCTTTTTGACATGTGAACTTGACTAATGAATGATGAAATCAAATTTTTGGTTCACCCTTGAGCTAGCTTCTCTCATGAGTAGGATGTTGAGACCCTTTGAGCTTTTATGTATATTCTTGGTGGCTATGTCTCATGCCTTGATTCATTCACTTGCTTAGATTTTCTTGATAATACCTTGCTAAAACTTGAAATCTAAGTGAAGTGATGAAAAGATCGAGTGGGTCCATTTTGCCACACTTTGAAGTTTGAGACTTGCTTTCACTTGCACTCTTGAATGAACTTGGACTTCATTGTGTTTGATCCGGACCATTGTCTTAAGCTAATCATTGCTCACGCATAGGCTTGACATGGTTGATTAGTAAGGCAAGGCAAATGTGGATAACCACTCGCATACTCTTTTATACCTTGTGAACCACTTTGCAACTCAAAAATAAAAATGAAAATCACAAGTGTATGGAAAGGTGTCTAGCATGATGTTTGAACGCCGCTTGGGGTAGTTCACCCAGTTTACATGTTTAAGCACTTAGTTGATCTCCTACCTACTTGTGCTAGGTGCTATGTTTAATGGTGAACCTCATCTTTTGCAAAATGTTTAAAATTTGCTCAAATGCTAAGTGTCATATTTCATATCACTCGATTAGCTTGAGCTCTTGCTAGCACTTGTACTTTGGTGCCATGGTACCATTTTGAGCACTCTCTCATTCAGTTAAATATAATCTTGAAGCTTTGCATTTGTATCATATTGCATTTCATAGCTTGATTAGTGCATTTGCCAACAAGGGGGAGAAAGTTTCAAAGACAAAGGATGGCGCATTTGTCCGGGGGGAGTAGCACTTTGAGCTAGATGTGTTGAGCCTTTTTGCCTCTCTGTCTTGAGGGTCTAGCCGTGTGTGTGTGAAAGTAATTGCTTTGGAGCTAGCTAGTGGTGTTGAGCCTGTTCTACCTCTTCTTGAGGGCTAGCGGTTGTTTTAGCTTGGTTCCGTTTTGCTTTCTTCTACCCTTTTTTCGTTTTTGTGATTGAATGTTGACAATGCACTCATCAAGGGGAGATTGCGAACACATGGTTGATTTAGGTCACATGTGTTTAGTTTTGTGATTGAGTGATTGTCAACGTTCAACACTTTATCTCTATTTTCTTTTTATTTCTTTGCTTCGGCTATGTTTCACCGGCACACGTGGAGTGTGTCGAAGACGTATCTCTTGGTTCATGTTGTACGGTGTGGAGCTCGGAGATGGTAGGCCGACGGCGAGGTGAAGGTGCCAAGGAGGACGTGCGGGCCGACGGACCGCGGAGGTGAAGGACGGACGTGAGGCTTGGACCGAGGGGCCGGAGCGGCCGGGTGGCTAGCCATGGTGGGCGACATCCGGGACATCGACGGATGCAAGAGGACGTGGCGGGACCGTGTCGATCGGGTCAAGACGGCGTGCGAGCGGCGAAGAGCGGGGAGCTCGGATGACTTGGCGACTCGGGCGGTCAAGACGGCGATGACACGTGTCGAGGAGGTTTGGTGGTTTGTCCTCAAAACCATCGGCGCGGGTTTGGTGGTTTGGGCCTCAAAACCATCGGCGGCGGGTTTCGCGGGTTTGGGCCTCAAAACCCGGGCGGACGTTCCGTGGGACGGAAGGGCGGCGCGGGCGGCATCGGGGAGGTTGCGTGGATGCAAGGCTACCGGTGAGGAGGCGCGCGGTGGCCGTCGGATCGAAAAAATACCCGAGTCGACCAAAATAGCCCTAGGGTTAGTGGTTTTAGCTCTTATGTATCGAAGGGCAAAAATGGGGATGCAAAATAAGGACTATAAATAGAGAGTGGACAGCCATCCTCCCCTTGCCTCTTCCATTTTCATTTTATTTTCCCCCAAAGGGTTCTTGTTTAGAGGTCCAAGAACAAATTTGTGGAGACTTTGTGGTGATTTTCGTTGGGGAAGGGGAGCCCCAATCCTCCCTGTCGTCTCCGACGATTTGGATCAATTTTCTCATGCTTTGCTGTGATTTTTGTTGAGAGATTTGGATCGTTTTTGTTGCTTTCGGTGGTTTTCTGTGTCTTGTACAGGCAGGCTGTTTTGATTCGGCAGTAGCAGCTCCAGACAGCAGCACGAGCGCCTGCAGCAGCCGGTCATCGAGTGCCCAGTCCAGGCACCCCGTGAGCACGAGCGCTCAGCTTCCCAGAACCGGCACAAGGCCACGCTCGCCAGGCAGCAGGAGGAGCGCTCGCCAGCTGCTGCGTCTCGGGAGCTCTTCCTCGGCACTCGCTCCCAGGCCACGAGCGCCGATCCAAGGCACCAGCTGCGCACGAGGCCAAGGGCGCCGACCCTGCCTTGGGTCTCGACCAAGGGCGCCGTCAGCAGCAGCGCTTGGCAAGCAGCATCTGGCCAAGGCATCGGTCTTGGGACACGTACAGCGAGCAGCCAAGGGCAGGTTGGTAGGTGACTTGATTTTTGCTTTGCTCGGTGTTTGTTTCAGTTCAAAAGAAAGGAGCTCTCGGCACTCAGGCAGCGAGCGCAACAGCAGCTCGTCAGCAGGCGGTCTTCCTCAAGCTCGGTCTTTTCTTCATCAAAGGTCGAATTTTTTCTCTTGATCTGTGGAGTTTGCCATCGAGCAACTCGTTCTTCTTGTGCAGGGTAGCTAGATCGAGTTTGTGCTTGTGAATTTTCCAGCTTCAAATCCACTCATCTAGTTCGTGTTTTTCCTGTGCCCCGTAGGTGTTCGATGAAATGTCTAAGTAGCTATTTCTTCTAGTTTCTTCCCGGATTCTTGCTAAAATTGTTTTAGGATATAGTCTTGTGTTTATTTATGTTTCTATAGCTTGTTTAGTTGTAGTTTTATTTAGCTTTTGTAGTAGTTTATTTTCTAGTCCTAGTTTGTTTTTAATTCCCGCAAAATAGAAAATCCCAAAAATATTTGTTTATCCTTGACTCTTGCATCTCCTTTGCATCATGTCGGGGATTGTGTCTAGTTACTCTCGTCACAAGTTGGCGTTGGTAATCTAGCTCTGAGAACTCGCTTCTTTTTCGATAGAAGTTGGGATTCTCGTTTGTGTGTGTCTCTTGTGAGGTTGGGGGTTGGCCCGATGACCCGAAATTGAAAAAAAAAATCGAGGCTCCCATTCACCCCCTCCTGGTCGCCGTTTCGGTCCTTCAAGTCCAATTCAAATTTGAAAAGCTCACCGCCTGTACGCCCGTTCCTTTCGGCAGCTACCCAACAGAGCGATGGCGGCGCATCTCGGGCGCTCCTAATCACCGCCTCTAGCCCCATCAACCCTAGCCTAGGCCTATAAAAGGAGGCCAACGCTCCCATCTCAGCAGAGAGATTCCTCTCCACACCACCGCCGCCGGGCTGTGCACGACGCACTGCTGCCCTGCGCACACGCACCACCACCCCAGACTACACGCACCTCTCGCCAGCGGCAGCGACGTCGTCGACTCCCTCGCCGTCAACCTCGTCAACCTCGTCGTCGCCGTCCACCTCGCCGTCAAGCATTTCGTCTTCTCCGGCGAGCTCGTCTACATCGTCTCCGGCAAGCCGAACCTCTACATCGTCATCTCCGGCGAGCCGTACGTCTGCCGCACCATCGTTGCCGACGTCCGTCACTCGGCATCAACAACCAACTCCATGGCTGCTCACGTCGAAGGTGAAATTCTCTATGTGTTTTGATTAATCTTACTAATATGTGCATGGCTGTGGTATATAGATCGTGCATGCATTCACAGCCAGCGGTGAGCCCCGATGATGCCGAAACGACGACAGTGCCGGCGACCATCTCAGCAACGGTGTCGATCAGATGCCGGCGGCGTGTTGGTGCTGCCCTCACTTCAACAGCCTGATGGCGGTCATATGGCGGATCGACGGCATGATAGATCAGTGATCACACCAGGCCAACGTTCAAGGCTAACGACGTCCACGCAGGCAGCATGCATGGCGTTTGTGCAAACCAAAGACGACGGCCCACAGAAGCCCGGCGGGCATGCAAGTGGCACACATGTGCGTTGCCATGATGAATACACTGCCATGGCAAATACGGTGTGAATTCGGTGATGGTCAGGACGACGACGGCGTGCAGCCCGGCAATGGCCCGACATGGCAGCAGCAAGCCCGGCGATGGACGGAACGGCGCCGGAGCGACGACGGCGGCGGGACAGTGCAGCCCGGCGATGACCCAGTGAGTCCGGCGATGACCAGAACAGCGGCGGCGGCGATGAAACGGCCTGGCGCGACGATTCGGCAGTGACAGCCGGAGATACGTGTATACGTGCTTGTACAATATATATACATACAATGTATACAGCAAGAAAGCAAGTATGAGATTATGTGATATATGCAATACGTGAATCAGCAGAAAAGCCCCTGATGAGCATGCATGCTTTTGTCAAACAGTAATCCATTTGCCGATGGGCTCCTCAGTAGCAGCCCATATGCACGTAGCAAAGAAGCCAAGCGCTACACTACCATGCACACATGCAAGTTTTGTACGTGACCAAAGAAAAGATGCACAAGTCATGCTAGTTCAGTATTGTTGCTTGACCCATTTGCGATGGCCCAGTATTAATCTCGCCCAAACAAGGCACGTGCTTCGACAGGCCCGAAACCCGACTTCGACCCCTGCAAATATCCAAGTCATGGCCAAGCGCTCGAGTTCATGAGCATATGCAAATTGGCGAGCTATCACGCCAACGATCTCAGAAGTTTACACAAAGGAGAAGTTCCCCGAGTATCTCATGAGCACAAGTCTCACATCATCAACCACCTTTCCTTTCCGCACCGTCAAGGCGGTGAACCAGATGAAGTCATTTTCTTCCCCGATACCGACGAGGCTGGGGCGTTTTGCTTCCGCGACCCGACGCGAGGCCGAATCATTGTTCGTGACCGGCGAGGCTGAACACTTGACTTCATTTTGGGATCTCGCACGACGAGGCGGATACCTTTGCTAGAAGCCGACGAGGCTCTAGCGTTTCACCATTTTTCATTCATTTGTGCTTATGCATATACATGGAGACAACTCTTTGTTTATTCAGAGACGACAACAATGACCATCAGCATAGCTTAATCGGAGGTATTCCGTGGCCTAGTGCCCGGATGTAATTAATTGGAGGCCTCCCGAGGCCCCATGAACTGAAGCCACACAATCACCTGATTGTTGGATGAGGCTCGGCGCAAATATATATTAAAGTGGGAAATTATACTTTGTAATTCTCTCATGAATAATAAAGTGATATTTCCCTAACTTTTGTCCCTTGTGTTTTACTGCACATTTATTTTATTTGTATACGAATGTATACTGGCATGCCAGCTTAATAGTACTAAGTAGTGCGACCCTTGGCACTGAGAGATCCGCCCTTAGCGATTTTTACGGCGAAAACACCTGGCTCAAGGTTTACCTTAGGCATGATGTTGACACTTGAGCCAAAGTCGCGAGTGCATCGTAGGTGCGGTCGCCGATCTCGATGGTGATGACCGGGTCTCCCCGGATCTCCCTTCTTGGCGGGCATACCCCAGTCAGTGCAGTTCAGTCCTTCTCGTGCACCCTTGGTCTGAATACCTGCATAATAGACATCGACAAGATTTGCAGATTCTAATTCTTCCTACGGCCCGAATTCTTACGATAGGCATAGGAGCGTATAAAGCCAGTGAGATAACTGAGATTCTATCATTTTATTAAAGCTATCTTGGTTCTTTATTGCAGAAGAAAAGCTTTCCATTTTAGCACTAATAGTTTCTAGCATTTTATCATTGGAAGCTAACTTCTTAGACAGTTATCCATGAGTCTACCTTGGTTTTGTACTAACTCTCTTAAAGGTGGGAAATTATTGAAAGAGTTATTACCTTGATAGTTACCCCGAGTAGTTACCTTGGTAGTTGGGTCTCTGTTGATTCCATCCTTGATTCGGGGGGCGATCTTGGTTGTTGTTGTTGTTGATGTAGTTCACGTCCTCTTCCAGCTCGGGACAGTGGCTGCCCGAGTGTCCAGTGTTGCCGCATTCTTCACATGTCATGCGGGGAATCGAAGAGTTGCATGACTTCCTTCTTCTCGGGAGCTTGAGCTTCTTCATGATTAGGTCCATTTTGGCGGACAAAGCATGTCTACCTCTTTTTAGCCGGTGCATTCCCTCTCTCTCTTGCGGGGTTGACGGTCCTCATTCCAAGCTTGGTTCGACGCCATCTTCTCCACAAGGTCGGTAGCTTGATTCAGTGTAAGGGACGGAAAGCACCTCCAAAGAAGCGGCGTCCATGGTCTCACGGGTGTTGTTGTTGAGCCCGTGGTAGAAGGTCCGCATGAGTAGCCGTTCTCCATTCCATGGTGTGGGCATTCAGTGATGTAGTCTTGGAAGCGTTCCCATGCCTCTGGAACGGATTCATCGTGTTGCTGCTGGAAACTTGAGATTTTCCCCCGTAAGGCGTTGGTTTTGCCTATAGGGAAGAACTTTGCCGGGGAAGGCGAGTAGAGCGAGTGTCAAGTAGTGAGTTTGTCTTTGTTGGCATAGAACCACTTGCTTCGCTCGTCCCAAGAGTGAGAATGGGAATAGGCGAAGTAGGATTGCATCACTTGAGACATCTTTGATGGTGAAGGTGCCACGTATCTCTAGGAAGTTTTGTAGGTGAGCATTGGCATCTTCATGGGCTTTTCCACGAAACTGGCTAGCTTGTACCATGTTGATAAGCGCAGGCTTGAGCTCAAAAAGCTTTGTCTCCCACCTCGACCGCGGCCCGGTGCGGATGTTGGCCGTAGTCGGTCTGCAGTACTACTCGCGGAGGGTCTTGTTCGCCATGACTTCAACACGGGTGTTAAGCTTCGCGCGATGGAGGAGTCTTCCGAGGCGGCGATCTTAGGTCGAGACTTCAACTTGGATCTTGCCTCCTTCAAGAGTTTTTCCGGATCGGAAACGAAGTTTTCGTGAAGATTCCTATTCATACATTACCCCTGAAATAGATAGAAAGAATAATAACAAGGGTAAACCTGTTTAAGCAATTAGTGATAAATTTAATACTTTACAATGCGTGAGAGAGATGTATGCAAGTTATTCCTATATTTGTATTTTCTTGGGCTAAAGACTTTCTTTCCCGCAAGAACGGCGCCAAAAAATGCTTGTTGGTATTTCTAACGTCACTAACTAGAAACAGATATAAACCTATCACTAGCAATGGCGTTAAAAATGAATATCGATGTTGCTTCGGATAAAACTAAAAGAAAATTATTCATTGCAGTTCATAGCATATCCGAAAAGGTTGTCATCCCTATAGTTAAACTACTAATATGCAAAGAATAACATATTCGTACTATGCCTTGATAAACTTCTCAATAAGTAAATAAACAATTATAATCGGGTATCCGCAAAGCGCACGGATATGAATATACCATTGTAGCATTTTAACCGGGGAGTAAGAACCAGGTCTTGAATTTATATTCTACCACAGGGAAAGAAGTCTACTATCATGAATTAACTATGCATGTGTGTATTTAATCATTAATCATCTCTCGTAAGCAATGCTTAAGTATTAAGTTTATCAATTACTTAAAAACAGGGATCATGGTTCATAGTAAAGATAATGATAAAAGTTCGATAAATAGATTCAACCCTCAAGTCATATCCGTGTGTGCATCTTGGAAAGTGTCAAACAATGGACGATAGCAATTCATAGGTTAGCTAGCATTAGAAACTCCAATATGTAACTCTAAACTATAAGTTAGGATCTACCTGATTAGTGCAATACATCTAACAATCATCGAAGAAAGACTAATTAAATCCACACATGAGGACAGAATCCGTGAAGACTAAGGCCGAAACTTAGAACAACCCGAATAATATCATCCGCTAGGCCTACATACGGGGGATGGATTGCAAAGGACTCAATGGTGCTGTCACCACCACGATCTACCACACGACCCGGCATATAGGGTGCAAACGCAGGTAAATAAGATCTAATCACCACGATTACATCGTCTCTACCACTCACCCATAATATTGATGGATGAGCGCTATACGAATCCATGCATGAACATAAAAAGTAATTCAACTATGCTAAACATGTAATCAAAGTAAATACTAGAACAAATAATCTCGAATATAAACATGATCAAGATATTCATATTAAGAACGTGTCTGGAACTTGAAGACTACTTACAATGAAGAACTTACAAGAACGAGGCCTGATCTTGAGCCGGCCTCCGACGATCGAGGCGGATTTCTCCCTTCCTACTAGATCTAATCTTGATTGCTACTCTTCCTAAAGCGGTGTTTCTAGAGCGTGGGATTGATGACTTGGATCTTGAAGCGTTGTTGATGAACTTGATTATGAACTAGATGATCTGAAAGGGGGGTCTAGGGGTCTCCTTATATAGCCCGGAGGAGGTGCCGGGGTTTGACCTAGATACATCTCGGGATCCCACCGAGGCACCCTCGGATCAAACCGACATTAAACGGGTGGATTAGATTGAGTCTTGAAGTCGGTTGAGGAAGCTTCCCGGAGGCGGGGCTTGCTTGGCGGCCAAGTAGGGCCGATCGGCCCCATTATTGGGCCGATCGGCCCAGGGGGGGTTCCCCTCTGGGTCCCGTCGTGCGTCGTGGCTTCTGGAGTCTTCTAGATGATGTTTTCTTTGGTGTCAAGTTTGGTCCACGTCGGGATTAATCCGGAGCCTTCTAGAGTCTTTCTCGGAGTTGGATTGCGTTACGTCGCGTAGTCGTCTTCGGCTCGCGAACTCTACTTGTTTTTTACGTTTAGTCCCGCAATTCACAATATTACCAAAACTGATGGAAATATGTTAGTGACACCCTATTCTAGGTTGTTATTATGATTTATACCCCTTTCTCATGTTTATTTGATTAATAATTTTATATGATAACAAGTGTCAACAATCAACGCGGAGTGCGGCACGCTCGGATCGACAATCGCATCCCGAGATAACTCCTTAACACAAAGTCGGGCGGAAGAAAAAGCTCAACTCTGCCAGGACGCGCCACACTGGCTCGGGGAGGTATCCCCGAGTCATCGCAGGAAGGATCCGCTCAATCCATATGTGGAAGTCATGACTCTTCATCCCTAAGACTTTCATAGTCTGCAAGTTCACTCCCCTACTCGGGTTCTTCGCCGCATACCCATCGAGAACGATAACGTCTTCATCCATTTGTAGCACTTCCTTCCTATCGGTCCTTTTGATGATGTAGTCGGCCGGGCCCTTTTTCCATCTCCTCCCGGGGCTAGGGGTCTCTATCACTAGCTTTGGTCTATCGCCGCAAAGATCTCTATGTCAAGTCTAGCCTTAACGTTGTCCTTTGACTTCTTAAGGTCCATGGTTGTTGCGAAGAGTGCCTCAGAGATATTCTTTTCTGTGTGCATTACATCGATGTTGTGTGGAAGAAGAAGATCCTTGTAGTAGGGGAGATTAGTCAAGCCCGATATATAAGTCCACATGTGTGTGGTACCATATCCAACAAAACCACCTTTCTTTTCATCGATTTTGAGACCAGGCTAGCTCGGCAAGGACCTCTTCACCGGTCATAAACTTTGGGATGGGATCGGTGACTTCAACACCTTCGTGAAGTGCTTTTTGTCTAGTCTGAATTCATGGTTCTCGGGCAGGAATTGACGATGTTTGTCAAACGAAGAATACTTGCCACCCTTGAGAAGCCGGGTGAATCGCAGACAAATACCTTGCATGTTGGGCAAGGGAACCTCCCATGAACACACCATGCGCCGAATATGCCATAAGCCGGAAGTCATGCATTGAATATAGGTACCACACATGCATTGTAAAGTTTGTCTTTGTAGCTTGGTCGTACGTCAGTACCCCATTTTGCCAAGCATCCTGCAATTCATCCCACACTGGCCGCATGAACACACCCATATTGTTGCCCGGGTGCCGGGTATTATCAGCGTCAAGAACAGGGTGCTTGAGCTCAAACATGACACCGGGGAAAGATTGAGAGGGATCACGAACACGGGCCAACAAGTGTGCGGGGCCGCCCCGGTTGACCGTACGGGTTGAATCCATCTGTTGCGAACGCTACGCATACATTTCGAGCCTCCATAGCTTTTTCAGGATGCATATTATCGAAGTGCTTCCATGCATCACCATCCGATGGGTGTACCAACTTCTCGGGACTGTATCTTTTGCCCTTCTTGTGCCATGTCATTTGTTTAAGTGGACTCCTCCGTCATGTACGGCCGTTGGAGCCTCGGTACGAAAGGAAGGTGTCGTAGGACCATCTCGGGGATCTTGGACTGTTTCTTCCTGCCATCACTACATTCTACCTCCACAAACCTAGAGGCTTTGCACTTTGGACAGTCGTTGCTTCCTTGAGGTCTCCCCTAAATAGGACGCACCCCTTTGGACAAGCATGGTACGACTCATACGGCATCTTGAGTCCATGAAGAAGTCTCGTGACTCGTGCGTGTTCTTCGGCGGGGCGTGACCCTCGAAGCGGTTGCCAATAACCGACAACGGTGTCGAAGCCGTCTCGACTAATGCTCAATTGCGACTTCAACGCTATAAAGGCGTGAAATGGCATCCAGCCGTAACCATTGTCTTCGTGAAGGGGCTGCTGTGCGCCTCCATCATCTCGTAGAACGCCTTTGCGGTTTCCTCGGGTTCCTCCTCAATCCTCCATTGAACGTGCATCGTGAAAGTACGCCATCATGTCGCCATCCCGGCATCTTGATCATACTACTCGAGGAGGGCCTTACCACGTCCTCTCTAATACGACCGACTTCACCGTGGAAGATCCGGCGGCTATAGTTTGGGACGAATCCGTTGTTGTAAATATGTCGCCCATTTCAACCTTTCGTTGTTTTTTCTTGTTCTTACATTTGCTACGGGGGACACGGCATCCGAGCGGACCCTTTAGCGGTTGGGCCAAATGCATGCTCGGGAAAGCATCGGTCCCCCCTAACCCATTCAAGGCTCTTACTTGCGGCCCGTGTACATCCACTCACGGTTATCCATCCTCCGTCATACGCCCATGTCGGCCGAGCCACATAACCAAAGAATTGCATCTACACGGCGTTCCTACCATCTAATAGGTGAGGGATAGGTCCTAATCCCACCCGAGGATGCGTAGACAAGGTTAGCATCCATGCTCGGGTCCCGTCCGGCGAGAATTTCGGCGAACACCTCCCCTTCGTTCTCCCGATACACGCCCCGGCGGGAGAGTGTGTATCCGGAGAACAACGGAAGGTGCTGCCAAAAATCCGGGCGGGGGACTGAGCATGGATGCTAACCCATCTACGCATCCACGGGCTGTCCAAAAATGTGGACAATCCGAAACAGATACGGTCGCGGATGCACGGATGCGCATACCAACGCTGTATCTCTTTTTCGACGGGAGACGCCTAACCGGGTCGCGCTATGTAAGACAACTACAAGGACGGGACGGAGGTGATTCATACCTACGGGGGTCGGTGGAGACGCTGCGGCAAAGAAGACCCGTAGCGCCCACGAGGACGACCGGGTCGCCGAGTCCCTCCCACAGTCCTCCTACAAAACAAGGGCAAAAAATAGTTAGTGTCGACTCAAAATTTCGGCAGCACCTCCCCCCGCACGGGAGGTTCCCAAAAACCTGCAAAAAACATGGCACGAAGGCCAACAACCACATGCATATACCGAATATGGCCACGAAGGCCACCAACCACCAATATATCCAACCACATACTTTACTTCTCAAGTATTACCATAACAATTACTACTAACCCTACAACTATTACTAACAACTACTAACACTACTAATACTAACCATACAACTACTAACCCTACAACTATTTACTAACTACTACTACTAACCCTACAACTAACACTACTAACCCTACAACTATTTACTAACTATTTACTAACTAATACTACTAACCCTACAACTAACACTACTAGAAGAATAGCGCTTAATTACCTTCGCTGCGGCAACACGAAGAACGACGACCGGCGTCAATCACCTTCTTCCTCCTCCCCCCTTCCTGTTCTTCCTCCTCTCCTCCCTTTTCCTCCTCACCTTCCCCTTCCTCCCTCTTCCTCCTCACCTCTCCCCTTCCTCCCTCTTCCTCCTCACCTCCCCTTTCTTCCTCCTCCCTCACCGCCCGGGAACGAGGGGCAGGCCGGCGGAGCGTAGGGCGCCGGCGGGATGGGGCGGGGGGCGGGGCCCGGCGGGCGTGGCGGGCACCACCGCCGGCGCGCCGCCAGGCCTGCGAGAGCAGCCCGCCCGGATCGGCGCCCGGCGGGATGGGGCGGCAGAGGGCGCCGGCCCGGGGCTGAAATGCGAGCGAGGGCCGGCTGGCGTGGCGGGCCGCCGGCGGCGCCGCCGGCGGACGCCGGGATCTGCGGCGGTCGCGCGGATCAGCCCCGCGGGATGGGGCGAAGCGGGGCGCGGCGGGCTTCGGCGGCGCCAAGGGGACGGCTCCGGCGGGCGGCGGGCGGCCGGATCCGGCGAAGTCCCGGCCGGGCGGCGGCGTGGGCGGCCGGGCGGGGGTGGTGGCCGGCGCCGGCGCCACGGCGGGGCCTGGCGGGCTCGGCGCCGGAAATGAGTGGGAAGAGGGACCGCCGGAGATTTATCAGGCGCCTTTGCCGAGTGCCAGAAAATAAGGCACTCGGCAAAGGTGTCATTTTTATTTTTTAAAAAAATAGACTTCGCCGAGTGCCAAGCGTCAAGGCACTCGGCAAATAGTGTCTTTCTTTCAGTGCCGCAACTGGCGGCACTCGGCAAACAATTCATTTTTTTTTATTTTTCGTCCCATATTTTTGTGTGGCATTAGTACAAGTAGTTACATATCATGTGGAGAATTTGGGACAATTTCAAGTTGTTTTGCTATATTTCATGAATTATTTCTATTTTCTTGCATTTTCTGGACCACTCCAAATTTGAACTGCAGGTACATGAAATAATGGACTGCGGTCATTCAAAAAATGTTAGTCATGATGTTTGGCGTATGTTTAGGCTCAATCCAGGGACTCGCGTGAAAATTCGAACATTTATGTGCCGGAACATGACGAGTTACATGCGGGGAAAGGTGTTTTTAAAATCTATAAAATCCAAACGAAGTTTAAAAATCACGAAAACTTGGCGTGGTGTCTTGTCATCTCATGGGGAGGCGTGGAAAAAATTTAAAAAGTTTCGAGCAAGTTGTGACGTCGGATGGCTAAAACCCGGACATCTCCACGCTTGATCACATGTGTGGAGATGTGATCAAGTGTGGAGATGCAACCCGGACATCTCCAAATAAAAGTTTTAATCAATGGAGGCGAGTCTTACTTTTCCATGCCCTCATAAGAATGTACTGCATTGAGAGGTCAAAGACCTCGGTCCAGTCCTAGGGAGCTGGACTTGATCATCTTTATTTAAGAATTTAAAAGCATCTTTAGTAGAGCATATCCCTTTAGAAGAGGGCTTCCAAATTATTTTGTCATCCTCAGATTGTTGAATTTGTGTGGTGTTGGTAATGGTAGAATGAACAGGTGATTCAAAAACCTCATTAATGAAATCATAATTCCGGGAAGTTGTATTTTCATGCCACGATCACTTATATTCTCCGGAAGCTTAGCCACTTTGAACCGGTAATTTAAGATAGTTATGAATTTCCTTCCAAATTGAGCACCAGGGGGTATTCCAAATATTGGAAGAGCCATTAGCAATTCTAACAAGACAATTATCGATTAAAATGTTTCTTACCTTCATGATTGAAGCCCGAAAGCGAGCAAGTCTTAGCTGGTTTTGCTCTCGAGAAAGTGGTGGAGGCATGATATTTTGATTTTAGAATAGCTGAAAGGAAGGGATTTTTACCTGTAGCTACATTCCAAAGAAGCATGAAGAATGAGGCTTCTATTAATCGTGTGTAGGCTTCGAATTCCTAAACCTCCTTCCTCCTTTGGCATGCAAATGTCTTTCCAAGATCTAAAGTGAAAGGAGGATGAGGAGTTGTCCTCCCTAATACCGCACCACCAAAAATTACCGATGATAGAATTAATTTTAAAAATGAAAGACTTTGAGAAGAGAATGGTGGACATGTAGTAAATAGGGATAGAATTCGAATGTAAATTAATGTAGCAAAGCCTACCCGGCTTGATTCAATTTGTTTGCTTTAACACAATTTAACTTTCCTCTGAACTTATGAACAATAAAATCATAAGCTTTATTCCCTGTCATTATGATTGAAGATCAGAGGGTGACCAAGATAGATGGAATTAGGTTTGAGGTCGAGACCGGAAAAATAGATTTTACCTGTAACTGGAATGATTGTCTACATTCTTACTTGAAAATAATGGAAGATTTTTCAAGGTTTGGAGTCCGGCCCGAGGCGTTGCGAGAAATTCATGAGCAAATTATTGATCTTACCTGCCTCTTCCTTAGATGCCTCACCACAAATTATTAAGTCGTCCGCAAAAAGAAGGGAGTGGATTTTGGGACATCCAGGACCAAGGGTGACTCCCTTTGATGTTATCAAGATCAGCCTGAGCTTGCAATTTTATGGAGAGTTCATTGACGGCAACAATAAAGAGATAAGGAGAAAGAGGGCAGCCTTGTCTAATACCTCTTTTTGGGTGAAAAACCGGAGTAGGTTCACCATTTATAAGCACGAGAGACAAGAATGGTAGAGATGCGGGTGTAGACAAGGCTAACAAAGTGATCATTAAAACCTTGTCTTTTAAGAGCCATGACAATGAAATTCCATTCAATTCTATCAAAAGCCTTGGCTAAATCAATCTTAAGCATAAAGGCTTTTTGCTTCCAGGATCTAAGGTTGAAACTATGAATAATCTCCTGGGCAATAATAATGTTTGAAGCTATATGTCCGCCATGAACAAAGGCAGCCTGAGAGGGATGAATGATGTGAGGGAGGTGGTGCTTGATCCTGTTAGCTATGGACTTTGATATGACTTTGTAGGCAACATTGCAAAGGCTAATAGGTCTAAAGTCCTTGGGCGAAGTGGGGGGTTTTCATCTTTGGAATAAGAACTATATGAGTCTTGTTAATATCGGGGGTCATAGAGTTGGAGTTGTAAAAAGATTTAACCAAGTTGCATAAATCCTTACCTGTGTAGTCCCAAGTAGCCTTATAGAAGTGAGCATTTAAACCATCAGGGCCAGGAGAGGCGTTGCTTCGCATGTTCTTAACAATAGGTAGTATCTCATTGTCATCTGGGACTGAGATTGTGAAGGGATCTTCTGAAATGCTCGGGAAAACTGTTGTTCATCAATATTATCCACCGCAGGGTTGAGGTTCCCTGTCATCACATCTGAATAAATCTTTAAAATAACCGTTAGTTGTTTCAAAGAAGTTGATCTTGGGTCATAGAATAGGAACCATCAGGATTAACCAGATAAGCAATAGTGTTTTTCCTATTCCTCTTAATAATAGATTGATGAAAAAAGGTGGTATCCCTATCTCCATAGGCTGCCCAATTTTTTTTGTATCTTTGCCGGTGGTATTCACTCTCCTTAGCCAAAATAGATTCATACTGAGCAATAAGAGTTTCCTGATAGTTATTGGCACTAAAGGAGAAGGGATTCATTTGAATATGAAGGATTTTATTTTCAATATGTTCCGAAGTTTTGCATTATTAGGCTTACCTTTTTGCCATCTACGGAGATCATGAGCCAAGTAGGCGCTTTTAAGATGGAAAGGCTTACCTGATGATCTATTCCAGCTGTCCTTAGCAATCTTATTGAAATCTTTGTCTAGTGTCCACCAGTTCTCAAACCTGGTCAGTAATAGCAAGAATGGGACAATGGTCCCCTTGAATCATAGGCAAATGATATACAGATATATTAGGATAAATAGCGCACCACTCGGCATTACCTAGAAATCTGTCCAGTCTCTCAAAGGTTGGATTGCTGCTGAATCTTTTATTGGTCCAAGTGTAGGCAGGACCATGGTAACCCAGATCAATGAAACCACATTGCTTTACATAATTACAAAAATTGGAAATAGCACGAGAATTTGCTGATCTAGGACCAATTTTTTTCATTGCAATCCATAATTTCGTTAAAATCACCCATACACAACATGGGCAAATCCGAATGTCGAACAACAAAGTTTCGAATATGACCCCAAACAGTAGAAGTCTTAACATGGTGGGGGTCTCCATAGACACAAATAAGACCAAAGTTCCTAGATTTGATAACATTGCAACAACGAGCTAGAATAAAGTGGTGAGAGGACTCAATAACCTCTATATTGACATTATTTCTAGACATTAACCAAAGACCTCCGGATTGACCTTGAGATGGAACAATATGGACATCATCAACATGAAATTTATTGACTATTTGAGACTTAGAGAATCTGGAGTTTCTGGTTTCAGAGATGAAGATTACCTGTGCTTTAGTAGATGTCATGAGGCGGCTGAGGTGCAACATTTTGGCACTGTGAAGATTGCCTCCAATGCCTTGGCAATTCCATGCCAAAAGCTCATCATGCCCGTCAGAGTGCCAGAAGTTGGGTGTTGCGAAATATCATTGCCAAAAGCAGTAGACAAAGGAGCCCGCTGAGTAGGATAGCGAGGGGAAGCAGGACGTGCTGAACCAGAAGACATGGGCACAGGAGGTTTATCAGGGGCATGGGATCATGACGCAGTGTAGTGGTTGAGCTGGTCAGCGCGAGTTGGGGCGACTCTGCCCTCAGCGAGAGCTCTGAATTGGGCACCTCAGGTAAGCAAGCTCTAGTAAGGGCTCGGACAGCACCAAGTCGTTGGGAGTAGGAAATTGGCATGCGAGACAATCCCGGCTCGGGCGGCGGCGGGAGCAGTTGAGGCATGCAAGCGAGGAACTGAACGCGGGTGGCGGCGGCAGAGATTCTGTACGCTGTAGACTCGAAGAACAGGGCAACGGCTGGACAGGGACTTCACACCGCGCGGTTAGGATCTTCGCGGGCGGGTGCTACACGCGCGGACAGATCTTCCCGGACGGACAAGGCCTTCACGCGCAGACGGGTTTAGCACACATGATCGGGATCCTGACGGAGATTGGTTGGCAAATGACGGCGTGGACAGGATCCTAGCAGGGGCCAACGCAAATTGATGACATAGGCAAGCGGAGATAGAATGGAAGGCAGAATGCAGCGTAGCACAAGCTTCAGTGACAGGCGCAGCTGTTGCGGTTGGCTGGCAGCTAAAGATGGCAGCGGTTCGGTTTCGGTTCGATATCCGCGGGTTTCGGTTCTGCGGGTTTCGGTTTTGGTGCTGGAATTTCACCCACGGTTTTCGTGGTTCGGTTTTTGGGTTCGGTTTCGGTTTTGGTTTCGGGTTTAGTTTTCCACCCGTGGATATCCAATGGATATCCGAAATAAATCATTTAGAATTAAACCTCATGTTTTATAATATGTTAATAATAACTTATTTACTTAGATTATTAAATTTATTCAAAGTTGACTCATGAAAATATTTATTATTTGTTGTCTCTTGTTTATACATGTGAATATGTGTATATATATATATACGGGTATCCGCTCGGTTTTTGGGTTATCTCATGGGTTTCGGGTAACCGCTCGGGTTTCGGTTTATCCGCGGGTTTGGTTTTGGTGATGGATTTCCACCCGAATTGGTTTCGGTTTCGGTTTTGGTTTTCGATTTCGGGTTTCGGTTTTTGGGTGCACGGAGATTCCACCCGATCCAAACCCGAACCGTTGCCATCCTTACTGGCAGCTTGCCTTCCGCTTTGCCGGCGGCGAGCAAGCACGAACTCAAGCCAGAAAAACAAAACTTTGACCGAAAAAAATCTCTGGCAGGGATTAAAGATAGACAAAAGGAGTTGAATAGATCAATAGATCAAGCAAGTCTCTATCGATCGATGGTAGATAGGGAGGTTGGGATCGATATTCGGAGGAGATTGAGTGGGAGGGAGGAGATGCGAGTGTACAGTATGCCGGCAGTCCGCCCAAGCTTCACGAAAGGTCTCGATGAGAAAAAAACGGTACCAATACGTAGCTGATTTTGACAAACCAAAGTGCACAGGCGTGGAAACGGATCCGGGCAACAGCCGGCACCGGAATGGAACTAGAACTAGAGCCGGGAACCTGTTCCTTCAATCAACTTATAAACCATGTTACAATATTTTTTTTTCACAGCAAATCCGCATCAAACGATTTATAATAACCATAAAACTGACGCCTGCACTTCACTATCAGCCGTGTGTTTGCTCTGTGACCAGAAAGGTTCACTGTGCGCAGCAAGCACATCCGGAGCATGTGTTTGCTTTTGACAAAATACAGCCGACTTGTTTTCATTTTCGTAAATGATGGACACTTGGACAGAAAGATAGGGGTTTTCTGAACGCTTGGATTTTTGTTCTGCTTCCTGCGGTTTCGATAAAAAAGTATAAATCACTAGAGTTCTCTTGCTGATCTGACCAAGAGGTCAAATGCAAATGACCTGGTGACTATTTCAACATTCTGCTCAGCAAAGGGGTAGTGCTCATAATGTTGCGAATGAATAACAAATGAGACTTGCATGGCTATTCAAACCATCCACTATTTCATGTACCTGATATAATAAAATAGAAAATTGTTATACTAAAAAAGACATTCAATTCAGAAAAAAATAGAAAATGAAACAAAAACACATATACCTGATATTGGTGAAAACAACCAATAAAACCCTTGAAACTGAATCATCTCACCCCCTTAAATCTCAATCATCTGACCCTGCAAAAAAATTTAGAAAATGTCCATCTGTTACAAAGTTTTCAAATTAATATCCAGAAAAAGGAAGAACCAAAACAAAAGTGCACATGACTTGCTACTCAACAGAAAACAACATTGACCTCCTTGCTAGTACCTTCTGCAGCCTCCTCTTCCACCATCTCCCTCCTGCAGGACAAGATCAAGATAAAGCAATGTTTCTGCATAATCTATCAAACCATGAACGGTAACTCTATCGAAACTCGTTAATCAAAAAGGCAAACCCAAAGCCAACAAACTGAAATGCTTTAATTTTTAAAAAAACTTATTTAATAAACCTAAATAAAAATGCACCAAACAACCCATTTGCCTACTAGGGGCAAGATTTTAAATTTAAAAGGAAAAACCCCAAAACCAAATGACTAGTAGGAGGCAATAAATTTAATTTTCAAACAGAGAAATTTCAACATAACAAATTGCCTAGTAGGGGGTCATGTTTTTTTTATAATTAAAAAAACTAAAACCCAAACCCCCATTGCCTACTAGGGGCATGCTACTTTCTTCCTAAATAAAAATGCAATAAAACCCCCATTGCCTAGTGGGGGGGGGGCATGCCTTTAAATTTAAAAAGGAAAAAAATGCCGAAAAACCAATAGCCTAGTAGGGGGCAATAAATTTATTTTCAAAAACATAAATACCTCCAAAACAAAATGCCTAGTAGTATGCCATGTTTTTAATTATTAAAAAACTTAAAACCAAAAAAAAACCTATTGCCTACTAGGGGGCATGCTATTTTCTTCCTAAATAAAAATGCAACAAAACCCCCATTGCCTAGTAAGGGGCATGTTTTTAAGTTTAAAAGGAAAAAAAAAACCGAAAAACCAATAGCCTAGTAGGGGGCAATAAATTTATTTTCCAAAAACATAAATACCTCCAAAACAAAATGCCTAGTAGGGGGCCATGTTTTTAATTATTAAGAAAAACTAAAAAAACAAAAACCTATTGCCTACTAGGGGCATGCTATTTTCTTCCTAAATAAAAATGTAACAAAACCCCCCATTGCCTAGTAGGGGCCATGCTTTTAAATGTGAAAGGACAAAAACACCTAAAACCAATAGCCTAGTAGGGGGCAATAAATTTATTTTCCAAAAACATAAAGACCTCCAAAACAAAATGCCTAGTAGGGGCCATGTTTTTTGAAATATTAAGAAAAAACTAAAAACAAAAACATATTGCCTACTAGGGGCATGCTGCGGCAACCAAAAGCCAAAACCCCTAGCCAAAAGCAAAAACATCCCAAAAAGCCCAAAACCAACTTCCAAAAAACTAAAACCTTTTTGTTTATTTTAACAAAACCCACATTCAAAATTTAAAAGGCAAAATAAAAGCCAAACCAAAAGACAAATCCAAAAACAAAAGCAAAGCCCAATCCAAAGCAAAAAACCAACATTCTAAGCCTAAATTTAAAAAGGCAAAACCAAAAACTAAAGCAAATGTCAAATTCAAATACAAAAACAAAGCCCAATCCAAAGCAAAAAAAAAAACCAACATTCAAAGCCTAAATTTTAAAAGGAACACAAAAAACTAAAGCAAATGCCAAATTCAAAGATAAAAAAAAACCCCAATCCGCCCAGTTCTGCCATTGGCTAAACTGTTACTGGTCGTTTCATCCCTCGCCTACCCTGACATCATAATAATTCAACTCCTGGACCCAATTCCCAAACCACATGTACACCAACCATACAATTCAGTAGCTTATAATTACTTACAGCCTAAAAAATATACTGAAATCAAGGTTGATTACATGGGGAGAAAACTGTAGAGTTCAGTTAATGAGTTTTTACCAATTTATAAAAGGAAGAATTCACTTATACAAGGAACGGATGAACTCAATTACTCACCAGCATCATTTCAATTGCTTTGGGTAGACCTACAAGCCTTGGCAGACGTTGGGTAACTAGATAATAAGCTAACCCAGTTAGATCCAAGACATGATAGAATCCAATACAAAGCAGGGCAACTGTAGAAATAGTCCTCTGTTTACGAACAGATATATATATCCATACCTCCAAATCCAGGGATGATGCCAAGGGTTAGTTCTGGCAGTCCAAGATGAGCTTTAGGAGTAGATATCCGATCATGATAACCCTGAACATGTCATTTACAGATAAAATGCATTTATACTAGGTTCAGCAGCAATGTTAAGAACCAGCCAAGACAACATCTGCAAAAATAAGATACAAATCATCTAGGGGTTAATGTTGTCGGCTGAGCAAACAACAACCGCAAACCACCATGAACTGAGAACAGATCATTCCCCTAAAAATAGCTAGTGCGCATGGAGAACTACACAAATGTAATGGATTAAAAAGGAGGGATACAAATCATCTAGGGGGTTAATGTCGTCGGCTGAGCAAACAACAACCGCAAACCACCATGAACGAGAACACATCATTCCCCAAAAATAGCTAGTGCGCATGGAGATCTACACAAATCTAATGGATTAAAAAGGTGGAATAATCACCAAACAACCATTCCCACCAAAATATCTAGTGCCGCATGCTGATCTATAAGGAGATAAAATGGAAGGAGAGAAAACCTGGATCGAAGACCGCCGATGCGCAAGAGCCTCCGCCGCCAAATCGCCTCAAACGCCGCTGGTGAAAGGTCCCTTGAGGTTTTTGGTAATTGAGTGACAACATTAGGTGAACTAATAATGTGTGATTGAGATAATACACAGGGGATTAGTTCACATGTGATGACGCAATGAAGGAGCTTTATTGCATATGAGACATGACATGGAGTCATGTGACCAAGGTGGTGAAGATCGAGACAAGGCTTGGCTTGATGGACCGGTTGCAACCGTGGAAGGGCAAGTCGAGGCAGTGAAGCGATGGACCGCGAGGCGGTGAAGCTTAAGGCAAGACTTGGCGCCGACGGACCGACGCAACGGTGAAAAGCAAGTGAGGTCGGATCGATGGACCAATAGTGTCACGTGATGATATGAAGTGGATCATATCATTCTTGATCGTGTTGGTGCATTGGTTGCATCGGCACTTGAAGATGGAGCGAAATGGAAATGCGCAAGGCAAAGGTATAACCTATAGGGCATTTCATTTCGTTGGTCATTGGTGTTTAGAGAAGTTTATGACCGGATTTAGGATAGATGGTCGTACTATCAAGAGGGGCAAACTTGTTTGCATATCGGTCATCTAGTGCCACTTGTGCGATCTAACTTTGCGATGTGTTAGGATCAAGTGGCGTGGTGAGATCAAGAGAAAAATCCTTTGAAAATAATTGTGAAAATGCTAACACACATGCACATGGTGATGTACACTTGGTGGTGTTGGCACATTTGCAAAGGAGAAGTTGTTTCGGTGTTTCTCGGACACTTGGACTGCTCTTAGAGTGGAATACTGCTTTGATCCATTGTGAGTTGGATCAAGTAACCATGTGGGTTGTGTAGCCCTCTGAGTAAGCTTTCCATAGAGTCCAAGATCATCGAAAACGGAGTTCGGATGAAGGAGATATCGTTGTTTTACCGAGCAAAATTCCGACCGACGCGCGGTGGATCGGACCCGCGACCGGAAGCATGCAGGATCGACCGGACACACCGGTGTGTGGTTCCGGTCAAAGAAACAGAGAGCATGTTTTTCATGGTCGTTCTCGGGGAGTGACCGGACGCATGCACCGGACTCGTGACCGGACGCATGTTTGCCTGACCAGACGCATGCGCAGAGATTCTAAATTTGGCAGGTTGGGTTTGTCGGTTCTGACCGGACTCATCGACCGGACTCACGCGTCCGGTCGGTCCGTAGGAATTGCATGTTTCTCTCCAACGGCTCTATTTTGGCTTGTGGCTATAAATAGATGGGGTGGCGGCCATGGATGGTGCTTAGCACCTTGGGGACTTTGTGTCCATGCTTGAGAGTGCTTGAGAGCCCTCCCACTCACTTGTGATTGATAGAGTTCATCCAAATCAAAGTGAGGAGTGATTCTAGTGCATTCGTTGAGAGATCGCATTCGTGGCACTAGGTGATCGTGTTGCAAGCCGGTGTGCTTGTTTCTCTTGGAGGTTGCCACCTCCTAGACGGGCTTGCGGCAAGAGACTTCGTGAAGCACGCGAAGGAAGATTGTGCGGTGCTTTCGGAGGGATTTGTGAGAGGTTCGTGCTCACCTCGCGGGGATCGCGAAGAGCGACACTACTAGAGCGTGTTGGTGAGTACCTCCCTTGTGCGTGTGGTGTCTTGCGGTGCCTTGAGAGGCTCACTTGAGAGTGGTGTCTTGCGGTGCCTTGCGGAGCGTGTCTTGAGGGGCAAGTGATCGGAGAATCACACCGAAGAACCATCTAGGTGAAACACCAAAGGAACCACCCAAGGTGTTGGTCGACACAACGAGGAGTAGGGGAAGCCGGCAAGCTTCCCCGATACCTCGTAAAAATCACCGTGTCAACTTGTCTACTCTTCTCGGTGGTTTTCATTCTCCAAATCACAAGCTTTGTATTTACATTCATAGTTACCTTGTGCTTGTGCTTGCGGAGTAGCTCTTGCAATTACTAGCTTGTGTAGCTTGTTAGTTGCTTTGCTTAGTTTGTGTAGCTAAGTAATTTGAGCCTTTGGGTTAGGCGTGTGTCGCCTTGTCCTTAGTGCATCTAGTGAGCTTAGGTTGGCTTTGTGCTTTTGCTCATTAGAATTGTGTAGGAGCTCACCATTGCTTGAAGTACTAGTGCATAGGTTTGTGTGACCTTGCATTAGAAATGGTTAGGAGCTCAAGCTAGGCTTATCACCTCATTTGCTTTATGTAGGATATTTTGTGAGGTGATTTAGAGTCATAGCTAGAGGGGTGAAGTATTGGCTAAACGAATAGTTTCAATTCCGCATTATATTTGTTTAGCCGGCGCAATTAGTTTTAGTAAGGACTATTCACCCCCCCTCTAGTCCCCATCTCGACCCTACAAAGCCTAGAACGGGGGAGCCGGGCGGACGGGAGAGCGTAAAGGCGAGATTCCCTCACGCACGCATCGACGCTACGAAGAACGCCGACGACCCACTCAAACGCCAAACACCTCCATCACCACCTCCGGCGACGGGCGAGAGGGTCCGTCACCAAATCGCCTCCCATATCGCCACTGGAACAGAGGGAGACTAACCGAGAACGAGGGGGAAATGAAATGGACGTTTCGCCGGCGACAAAGCGAGATTACAAAAAAAAAACGCCTCGACAAATGGGGCCCAATGGTCGACAACAAAATAAAAACTCGAACCAAGCGCGCGCAGGAGAAAAAAAAAAAAAAGAAAGGAACGCCCAAGATCAAAATGAAACAAGATCGCACGGCTCAAAAATCGGGTGGAAAAAGGTCCAAATCCACCCAGGTGCGCTTTAGCTTTTCTGAAAAAAGAATTAAGTATATATTTAGCACAGCTCAGTTTCATCATAAAGCAGTTTTTTTTTTTGTTTTGTTTCGGCTCCTCGCACAACTCTACAAAGTGACTACAGTGATCTCTCCAACACTCCCTATCTCAAATCTCAATATTTCCGCACTTTCGAAAAACAACTCAATCGTGTGGAATTCCTACTACAAAATTGTATTCTATAGTATAAAATGTAAGCATAAAAATGTTAGGATGATTTGAAAATAGTTCGAAATTGTTGATTCAAAATTGTCATCTATAGTATATAGTTTAGGAACAAGTTTTGAGAACTGTTGGAGGAAGGCAAGAAATATACTTACAGTTTTTTTTTTATTAATTTACGAAATTTTGTTTAGAAACTCTTGAAGATGCTCTACAAAATATCCTTTCTCGCTTTAGACAAATTAAAGGTGTCTAAACGTGCCAAAACTTTATAAGATGTCCAGGGGTTTGAGATTAGGCCCGCTAATGGGGGGCGGGGTTGAACGGGTATTTTGGGGCGGGTTTTAATAATACGGGTACTACGGGGCGGGTGGAAACGGGTGACACCGTGAAATGGGTTGGGGCGGGTTGGGTTGACGACACAAACGGGTTGGGACGGGTTGGGGCTCTATGGTCATAGATCGGCGCAAAAGTCATATATCATCTTCCGTCGCGACTTCGGGTTGGGGCGGGTTGGGGCATTGAGCCGACGGGTGGGGTGGGGCGGGCGGATGGTAGTTAGGGTTTTTAAAATATGGGTTTGGGGCGAGTTTAAACCCGTTAGCAGGCCTATTTGAGATTGAGCAATAATAATAAAACAACAAGAACACCATCACACGTCAGCTTTTATATTGTGATACATAATGCGTGTAGGGTTTACGGAACCAGGAACCGGAATCGGTATCGTTGTGCTGAGCGCTTTGTAGTCGTCAGCCTTTTTATGTTTCGTGGCCAGCATGTGTTTGCACTCTCAGTGGACAGTTGTCTGATGGAACAATCGGTCCATTTCAATTTCTACGACCGTGGTACCGAAAGCCGACTTGGAACCGGAACCGGAACCGGCCAGAACCGTTATCGGCTAAGACCGTCTGCACCGCTCTACTGGATTGAATCCCGGTACCCACTTCCAGGTTGAATTTACCGAGAAAGAAGCTGCAGCGGCACACTGCATCGGCCAACGTGGCACACGCTAGCAGGCTTCGGCCGGTATATTTGGCGCTGAGTGTGTTTAGATCACCAAAATTTGGTGTAAAATTCCTCGTAGCATGTCACATCCGACAATCGTAGCACGTTTTGTTTGTTAGTGGTAAATATTATTCTACCATGACGTAATTAGGCTCAAAAGAATCGCCTCGCAACGCGTACATCTAAACTGTGTAATTAGTTTATTTTTACCTACATTTAAGTACTCGATACACGTGCGGCATTGTGATGTGATGGAGAATTTTTTTTTTTCATAGTAGAATGTGAGGAGAAATTTAGGGCTCTAAAAACAGGGCCAGCTGTTTTGCCTCTGTCCCGAATCACGCTACGGCTGTTGTGGCCCCACCATGCATGCGCGGGCGTGAGTGACGAGAGAGTGGTGACAGCATGCGGTGGTGGACCCCATTAGTTCAAATGACTAAAAATGTTATAACTCACAAACCAAAAGTCCAAATTAAATTCGATTACACCATCAATTCGTTTCAATTAATCCTTCAAAACTAGATGTCACATGGATATATTTGAATAAAATTACAAATAGACCCCACAGATTATATTTAGTGTAGAGTATAGAGATATAAAAGAGAGGGATGAAGACGGGAGAGAGTGGCGTAAAGGAGAGAATCTTTATGATTGGGATGTATAGAGAAAAAAATAGAAAACATGAATGCGGATAAATTTTATCGCTATATGGTGACGACTCATGGGCTCCAACCCATCGATGTACCATGTTGCCGGGTCTTGAAATTTCGTGCCACCCATTAACTTTGATACCTTTCCATTATGCCCCTTAATGAATTAGCTAAATTGTCATGTAACTAAAGCGTAAATGGCTTCACCTATTGACATTTATCTCCTCCAATCTTTTTTTTTTTTTTTGGCGAAACACTCCAATCTTAATTTCTGGCTTCGCCCCTGGTCACGTTGTGCTCATGAGCTAAACCGACATGATCGAAACTAATACCTCGTTTGCAAATTCTGTCACCACTTTAAGCTAACCAAATTTATTTGCTCCATCTTAGCTAACCAAATTTATTTGCTCCTTCTATTTGAGTTTTGAGATAAATAAATGCACGTTCTTATGTTGTGCGTGTCATTTTTCGATCATGAGAATAACATCATAATAACCTTCTTCGCCATTCAAATCAAAGGATAAACGACTAAATGTGCATAACTTTGAACAGAATCTTCTTTACAACGAACCCTAGAACCGGAACCGGAATTGGAACCAGAACCAGAACTGGACCATGTTTAGTTGCTTCATCACAACAACCACCCTCTGTTCCGGCTAATGACGATTCAGATGGAAACACTTAACACGAGGGAAGTAAACAGAGCGCAGCATTTGTGCCCCTAGTCTACAGACATGCAAGCACAAGAAGATCCACCACTTTATATTAGAACCAAAATCTTGTTACCATGAATAATCATCATCAGAGCACGGTAACCCAAATTAATCTTTCCTCAAACAAAAAACATAGAATAATCAAATTAATCCAAATTAATCTTATACGTATGACACTCCAAATGGGCAAAACACCTCAAACCTCATGAGTGTTTCATACGAACACAACTATCAACTAATAACTTCATTCAGGTAAGAACGCCAACAAAAAACATGATAAATCCCGACGTACATACAAGGTATCCGAGACTACTTTTTGAGCATGACGAAGCCGATGAGTATGCCGAACACGGGGATCAACGTGAGCGTCGAAGCGCAGAGCATCGCCATGCCAATGGCATGCCGGCCATCAAGACGGCGCGCGACCCAGAAGGAAGCAGAGGCCGTCGCAGAGCCCACGATGACACCGGCCACAAGGACGCCGTAGTACACGACGACGACCGCCTTGCCATGGTGGGAGAAGATGCCTTCGGGAGTAGTTCTGTAGAAGAAGAGCGCGAACGCCGCCACCGCCTGGAAGACGCCGACGGTGAGCATCGCCGGCGGCACCATCGCCCTGCTCTGGAACGCGGCGGAGAGAGTCCACGACCCTCCTGAGCGCAGCTTCTGGGTCCATGGATCTAAGCAGTAGTGTAGTGTGAGCTAGTAGCAGCAATGGCGCTTGAGCTTGAGCTTTGGAAAATGGCAAGAGGTTGAAGACTGAACGAGGTCCTGCTGCTGCATTCGCTGAGTCGCCGTGGGATATAAATATATGCCGAGGCTACTTTGACGACGCGTGACAGAGGAACTGGAACCGGGAGGAACTGGAACCGGAACCACTGTCGCTGTCGGGAGCTCAACGTACTGGTAGGATAGTACTCCCTCCATCCCAGAAAGACCGTCGTCGTTGGTGTGCGTCTTGCCACAACTTTGACTTGATTTGTAGAAAATACGTATAAGATTTAAATCTCCAAATAAATTTGTTAAAAACTAGATAAAATCTTTCCAATGATACTAATTATGTAATATAAATATTAATCCTATTTTAATTTATAATTGCGGGCGATGTTTTTCCAAGGAGGCGAAAAAACGACAACTATTTTGGGATGGAGGGAGTAGTATGATGTCAAGATAGGAAATTCCAAAGAAAGCAAAAGAACGTCGTCAGATACAAAAATGGCTAGCTTGGTGGAATGCGACAGGCACAAGTTTGATCAGGGGCTGCCTACGTGCTTCAAGCTACTTTGACTGTGTTCGAATCTTCATAGCCCAACCGTGCAACTGGAACCGGACAGAAGGGGAACCGGAACTGGAACCGCTGTCACTGTGCTGTGTCTTACTCTTTAGGCACAGATCAAGACAAGCAGCAAAGGTCGTTGACGTCAGGTGCTGATAATAAAACGGTCGCTTAGTGTAAAGAGGGATTGAACGAAAACATGTTTATTTGTCCGCCGTCGTGCGATAGAACTCAGGTGCGCTGATAGGGATAGGGATAGGCCCATTACAACAACCACCAATCGTTTCTTCAAGAAAAAAAAGAACACAAAACCACTATGGACATGGAAATGTTGTCCGTGGCACTGCAAAGGTGCAAGCCGACGTGGATTCGATCGGAACCGGAACCAGTGTGGTGATGAGTGATAAGCTCACGGCGATGGATTCATTCATGTGACCGACCCAACCCCGGTTGTCAGCTCTTGCTCGTTTGTGGTCCACAAGGAAAGGGCTGGCTGACCGTGTGCACTGCCCAGCCACCACGGCTCGGCCGCTTCTCGTTAATTGTGCTCGTGAGCTCCGACGCCCGACGGTGACGGTCTGACGGAGGAATCGGAGCTGGAGCTGGAACCGGAACTGTCCTGAGCTCAGCCGTACGCTCCGAGTGCAGCCCGGGAGACCCATCTCTCTGGTACAGTTCAGTGTCTTACTAATATGCCACATACGTAGATTGTTTTTTTTTTTTTTTTAAATAATGTCGGATAGAAAGAAAAGACAATTGTGAGACGTAATTTTGTTATGCCTCATTATTTATTAGTAGCTTGAAACTTCTTGTCCTTGAAACAATTGTGAAAAACTTGAACTATGAAATATAATATCGTCGTTTGGTTGTTTTTGTGTGCATCTCAAAAATAAAATCGTGATGTTAGCACGGGCACTATACTAGTGCCTACCTAGTAGACATAGCTGATTTTGACAAACCAAAGTGCACACGCGTGGAACCGGATCAGAGCAACAGCCGGAGCCAGAACTGGAATTGAAACTGGACCAGGACTGAAATCGGTGTCTTATGACTTATTCGATTCAACTTACGGTACAATATTCATCTTTCACAACAAATCAGTATAAGTGGTTTACCAACTATAAAAACAACAAGCAAAACAACTCAATTGTGCTGTGTCCAGTGACACAAGTACCTGAATCCTTACGCCCACACCTCCTCCATCACGTAAGCCCGTAGAAAAACACTGCATCCACGATCCACCACTCCTTCCCCTTAACCCGAATATACAATGCAGCATGTACATGCTCAAACTCAGCACGTTGTATCTGTATCATTAAAACATGCTATAAGATTTGTGCTGCAACACTCTTCTCATGTTGCTGCTACACTCTCTGTCCATGGTGAGCACATTCTCTCTCCATTACACATATCTCAATGTAGTGTTAACGGTGAGGATAGTATGTGCCTGCTTAAAAACTACGCTCTGACCTCCTCCTCTCTCTACATGAGTATGAATGCCCGCACTCCTTGGTCCTACGCGATTATGAGAAACGTCGCGCCTGCAGCTCGAACCCCTCATCTCTCTCTCCACACGAGTGGGGCCTAGGAGCCGATGAGGACGAGCATGCCTGGGTCGTAGGATCCCAGCGTGCCCTACCCTTGTCGCGGCCCCCATTTCTACCTAAAACATGAAACACCTGAATACAACACACGTCTGAAGCCCATGAAATATTTGTAGCATAAACTTGAAACATATATGTGAACACATATGCAACGTCCACATAAAACAATTGCAACTTGCAACACAAAAACTCTTACTGCAAAATATGACTAAAACGCCTGAAACATTCCGAACATATGTGCGAAACATATGCAACATTTAAAAAACACTTGTAATAGACATCTAAAAACATATAAAATGTTTTAGAACAAATGCCGGCATGTTGTACCGGACGTTAGGCTAATAGATGAATTAAGATGATGGACTTTTGGTGCCCGTGGACATATATGACCGCACGTCGTCAATGATGACTGATGAGGAAGAGACAAGAGCAGAGTTCGATTTGACTGGTAACTTCGTTTACAATACTCTACTACCGCGTTTCCTGGTGATTTATTAAGTACTACACCAAATGACCTGGTTGCTATTAATTTTTTTTTTTTTTTTATGGCTTATTTATCATTAGAGATACTTTAATACTGATTTATTGATTTTATAATTGACACGAAAATTTTGAATAAGACGATGTCTCAAAGTAAAAAAACGACACTCTTTTGAAACGGAGGGAGTAGTTATAAAATCTCTCTCTTTTTGCGAGAAGTTTTGAAATATCTGAAACACTTGAAACAACACATTTGCAACATAGGAGAAGAGACAAGATCTTGATACGTATGTAATACCCCCGCATCGCTCCCACGCGGGGCGACTCAGCGGATCTCGCCGCCGCCGCCTTCCCTCACCCCCTCCCCTTCTCTCTGCGCCGTGCCGCCGCCAAAGCGGGCGGCCGGCAAGGCGCTTGCGGCCGGGATGGCGGCGGCGGGCCCCCTCTCTTCCTCCGGTGGCATGGTGGCGCTAGAGTCGTGGGCGGGGAGTGCACCCGAGCCGCGTGGGGTTAGGAGAGGTCGTTGTCCACGGCCGCGACGGTCTTGCCAGAGCTCGAGCTCGGCGCGCGCAGGGTGGTTCGAGGGGGTGGACTTCTCCGTCCCTCCGTTGTCCCTTCCTCCTCTCGCGGTGGAGCGGTGCCGACCGCCCATCGCCTGGGCATTGGGAGAACCCAAGAGGGCAGATCCGGCGGTCCCAGGTCGAAGGGCGTTGCATTATGTCGGCTATGGTGGAGGCGAATTCACGTGCCGGGGGTACCCGTTCTCCCTCTCATGGACGAATCACGGGGACCTTTGGGCGGGAGTGGCGTCCCGGCGCCGGATCGGCAAGGTCCCCTTATTGGAGGCTTCGCACCGACGGTTGGTGACGCCCAAGGGTGGTGGTGCACTGACGGTGGTTGGCCGGCATGTTGTCGGGCCTGTTTGTTGTCCCATGGCGCTTTTAGCGGGTGGCTTCAGTGAGGTCTAACCTCGGCCTTGGTGGAGTGGCGGCACCGGTGTTGATCTGTTTCATGAGCAGGGGGCACCGGTGTCGATTTGTTATTTGCAAGTTTATTAGGTGTTATATATTTGAACTTTGAACGACAAAATGTTTATATATAAGTGGCAACATAACTATATTAGGGTTAATGTTTGATTATATTTATTTATATTTATCTTGTGATACTTTACTACCAAGACATGCTTTTAAACAAAGAAATTGATGCTAAATTTGTTGTCACAACATGTCTTAAAAACTATTCTATTTTATTTTTATGAATTACAGCGCAACAGAGGCGCTCATGCATTTCCGTATGAATGCACATACACACATCCTACCCCAAAGAGTAGATTGAGATTAACTAGCAGATGTTGAGATTGGCGAAGTCATTATAAGTGTGTCGACCGAGCTAACCTTGCCTACTAGGATGCTACAAAAAAAGAAGAAGAAAAACCCATTAAATTATAGAAAATATAAAAAATACAAACGTCCATATTAGTTCGGGGACTTTAATCTACTGCGCAGGTTCAGAAAGTCAACCAGCTGAGCTATTGTCAAGGGGCTCATGGCTCAATGGTAAAGGCCATTGGTTAGGGGGCTCCCACCCGGGGTTCAAATCACGGGTGCGACACTTTATCCCTGGATTTATTTTAGGATTTTTCGGCGTTGTGCATTAAGTGGTAGGCGGCGTCCCGTCGATAGCGGGCGCCCGGTGGTGACTTCGAACTTCAAGATTTGCCGGCTCGATCCTTCGAAGGTGCTCATAGGGGTAGGGTTTGCGTGCGTGTGTTCATAGGGGTGAGTGTGCGTGTGTGTTGAGCGTCTGCGTTATTGAATGTAAAAAAAAAAAAAAAAAAAAAAAAAAAAAACAGCTGAGCTATTGCCACTTTGCTTAAAATTATGATTAGTTAGTTGGGTCTAAATCGAAAAAGGATCCAAAAACTAAAACTTAATTTCTCTAATGTATTTCAATCTGCATTTTTAGATCATGAAATATTGAAAAACCTAAAAAGAAAACGAAATGAGTTTTTGGTCAGACGAACGCCCGCCCCTACGTGTAAATCCAGGATTATAGCACGAACAACATCGAAGCAAACCCATTGTAATGTCAAGTTTGCTAGGTTATGCTGAACAACACGAGAAGTAATTCAAAATCATACAAATTTTATTAATCTAAAGAAAATTATGAACTTTTACAACATCAAATAAGTTTAATTAAATCCACCATCAAATATTTGGTATTATAGATATGAATGCTAATATATTTGTCTTGTAAACTAATTAAAGTAAGAGAAGCTTGAGTCTACTAACTACTCTCAATGTCAAATTGTTGGTTAGTTATGTGCTAAGTCAATTACTCTCGCTTTGATCAAAGTCATAGAAAGTTGCACCAACATTATTATGAGTAGCAACAAATTAATCATGTTACAAAATATCTTGATAGTTCATATTGTATAGATAATTGTTTTTTATAAACTTGTGGTCAAAGTTATAAAAAAAATATTTTGAGAAAAAAAAAAAAAACTGAAGAGACCACGCATTTTGCAAAGAATTGTGAACTTGTTCAGTACACATGATATTTTAATGCTCATGGTACTACTATACTTACTTCAGAACGTTTACACCCTCCAAAAGTAGTCGCTCCAAATGTGCCCTATATTTGCTCGCTTAGCTTCTTACATTTTCTTCTTCTATTTGAGTTTTGAGATAAATACACATACACGTTCTTCTGTTGAGCGTATCATTTATTGATCATGGGGATAAACGAGAACTGGACTTGGACACCAGGAGGACGCCCATGGCACTGGGTGACGCCGAGGTCCCGACTCCGGAGACAAAATCAGCACGACCGGTGGTCGTCTTCGTCATCAATCAAAGGATAAACGCGCAGGAACCTTCGTGAGATTCTTCTTTTAGACGAACCGGTACCGGTACCGGAACCGGAACCGGAACCGGAACTGGAGCATGTCCAGTTGCCTTCCTCACAATAATAACCTTGTTGCTCCGGCTAACGACGATTCAGACGCAAACAGCAAGTTAACACACGAGCGACGACACACCAAATGACTCTTCTAAAATCTTGTTACCTTGATTAATCATCACATATTGTCAGCACTGTAAAACTGAAATCGATCTTCCATCAGGGGAAAAACAACAAAATTACCCAAAATAATCTCTTTTTTTTTGAGCCAAACTCAAATAATTCTCTTCGGTGCATACATATGAGATGACACTACAAACAACGGGCAAGCACCTGTGTGAACCTCGTGCATGTTTCATATAACCACAACTAATAAATCTCGGTACAATCATACAAGTATCAGAAATCCCAGCAATGGCAACACATACATACAAACAAAGGTGTCATATGAGCCTACTTTCTGAGCATGACGAAGCCGACGAGTATCCCGAACACGGGGATCAGTGTGAGCGTGGAAGAGCAGAGCAGCGCCATGCCAATGCCATGCCGTCCGTCCTGCCCGTCCAGCCGGCGCGCGACCCAGAATGAAGCAGAGGCGGTCGCGGTGCCGACGATCACCCCGGCCACGAGGAAGCCGTAGTACAGGACGACGAGTGCCTTGCTGTGGTCAGAGAAGATGCCTTGTTCCGGGGTCTTGGCGGAGAACAGGATCGCGAGCGCCGCCACCGCCTGGAAGAAGCCGGCTGTGAGCATCGCCGACGGCACCGTGGCCCTGCTGCGGAGCGCGCCGGAGGCAGAGTCCACGACGCTCGGGAGCGCGGCTTCGGGGTCCATCGACGATTGTTCTCTCGTGTCGTCGTTGCTAGTAGTAGTGTGTGACGCAGCAATGGCGTGGCGGCTTGGCTTGACGCTTGAGCTTGGGAGATGGCGAGAGGTTGAAGATTGAGCAAAGCCCTGCTGCATTCGCTTGATATAAATAGATGCCCTGCTTTGGCGACGCGTGATGGTCTGACTGAGGAGCCAGAAGCGGGAGGAACTGGAACTGGAACCGGAGCTGGAACAGGAACCAGAACCGGTTGTCACTGTCCTGAGCTCTGCCGCCGTATGCCACGTAGACAGAAAAGACTAGCCTGATGGTTGCCTACGTACAAGGAACCGGATCCGAGCAACTTCTGGAAAGTGCAACCGGAACCGGATTTGGAACTGGTGTCATAGTGCTGTCTTTTGCTGCCCAGAGAGAGAACCAAGAGGTTGACCTTTAGTTTTGTCTTGGTCATCTCCATTCCTAGATGAAACTACTAATCCTCTTTTACCTTGTCTTAGGAATCCATATTTATCTTTTCTTACTCTAAAGCATCATTTGATTCTTCACAATCCTGTTTATGTCTACGAGAGCCAGTTCTACCAGACAGTTTCCTCAAAAAAAAAAAAAAAAAAAAAAAAAGAGTTCTACGTTCTACCAGACAGCTGCTGGTTCATACCCAGTAGAGATCACACTCTGCGCTTTCACAGGTTCTTCTGTCAACGCTGTACGCTCCACACCACTGTAGTCTGAATTTCAAAACTCATCCATGCCTTGGAGAATCCATTTCTTGGGATCGATTCTGCTTAGCAGAGACAGAGATCCGGTTCCGATCATGTTGGTCCTTTCTGTTCAGCACATCAGAGGTTGGCTGGAAATTGGACAGTGGCTTTCTGTACCCTGTATCGGTTCACACTTTACAGCAGCTTCTGCGTGGTTATTGGTTAGCAAGAAAGCAAGATAATTGACGATAACCATTATTTACACCAACCCTTGAATTACAGAAGGTGCATTCTATATATATAGTATGAGTTTCTGTAGTCAACAAAGTAAATACTAATAGGGCCTCCTGTCAGTCATATGACAACAGAACGTCTACTACCTCGCTGCTTTCAGAACTTCTGGCAAGGCCAATCAGGAAAACCGTATTCAGCATTCAGCACAACATGGGCATTTGAGCAATGAGCACAAGGTTTACAAGTGAAACACAACCCTGTGCAGAACCAAAGAACCACACACAAAAAAAATTGAGGCTTACGGAGTGAAAAGAACAACACACTTATGGCATTTTTGGCACTGTCTTCTCGCCCTTGGGCCGTGGTCAACAATAAACCCTGTAATTTGTAAGAGGTCTCCTAGGAGAAACAAGGAAATGTTTTCAACACTTGCTCGAACAGCTTGTAACAGTATGATACTCCTATAGGTTCTGAATAAGGTCACTGCATCCATGGTGTCAGCTTGAATGCCTGCAAATAGACTGCTCACTTTAGCATGACACAATAATGAATGTAAACCATGAAAAAAAAAATCATGATCAGTTGTAGAAAGTATACCTTGCAAGGGGATGCGGTGAAACCTGTTGTGCTGGTAGGAACGTGTGCTTAACAAGCGAACCAGTATCAGTTCACATATTCCCCATCAATTATTACCTTTAGCTTGCTTGTTGCTAGCGTTCTGCATTGCTCTGTTAGCTCCTTGCTGCAATAGCTGATATTCAGTTCTTCCAGGGAAGGTGGGAGGCCCCTTTCTAGCAGCCTTGAGATACTCTGGCAATAAATGATCTCCAAGCGCTTCAGAGAGAGAAGGCTATGCAGACCCACGGGAAGATCCGAGAGTTTGTAGTAATTAACAAATCGGAGCTCTTGCAGGGACGTGAGGAGCTGAAGCGCTGCCTCTTGCTCGCATGTTAGTCCTGCCACGGAGTTATATATACGTTTTTTCCCGAGCTGTAGGCATTGGAGAGAGGTGAGGTGCTTGCAGAATGGCCTGGTAAGAAAGGACTCGTCGACCTGAAGCCTTTCCAAACGAGGGCACAGCTCATAACCCTGAGTCGATAGGCTCTCCAAACATTGAGATAAGACAGGGCACATGTATACTTTCAAATACCTGAGACTGCAGAGGGATTGGACGCCCTCTAGTGTCTCTAGCGATTTGCAATATTTAATTGTCAGCTTTTCCAGTGCTGTGCAGGAATGCAGCTGTAGTGATTTCAATTCATCGCTATGCTCCACTTTTAGTACTTTGAGGCGGGTCAGATCTCCTGGAAAGCAGAGCTGGAGCGTTTTTAGGTAAGCGTTGTGGATATCCAGTACGCCAAGTGAACACGGGAGAAGCCATCTTCCGTTAGCCTGGTTGTCAGTTTCATCTTCGTTCACCAAAGACAATATCAGGTCTGAGCAAGAAAAAATTTCTAGCTCCTCAAGGGAGGTGAATCCAGATATGCCTTCATTGTTCCCCTGAAATGTTAGCTCGCAATCTATAATTTCTATCTTCTTGATAGAGGGGATAAGAACAGATGGAATGCACAAGAGTTTGCTAGGATTTCCCTGTGACGAAGCATGTGGAGCTGAGGTGAGATTTGATAAACTGTTCTCTTTCCCTTCTATCAATAGCCCTGTTATCTGCTTACAACTCTCTAGATGCAGTACTTGTAAGGTTCGCACATGTTGCAGCATCACAGATAACCATTCTCCGGTTATTCCACAACCCTCAATGTTGAGGCACTCGAGAGATGGGAGGACATCAAAATCTGCAGCTGCCATGTCTTCATGGGTACGTGCTGACGGAACATCCGAAGAGAAAAAATTGGGGCCGCCTTTTATTTTCAACCTCTCCAAGCAGACGAGTTGCCTTAAACCTTCGAGTGAAATAGGCAAAAGGTTTTCGCTGCCCATTATTTCCAATCCGGTTATGGTCCTCAGGTTGTTAAATGACAAAATTTTGTCAATCAGGGTTATTATGGTCCCAGAAGTTTCGATTTCCATTTCTCCATTTGATGACTCCTCCATCTTTGCAAGTGTGGAAATATTTTTTATGGATAACTTACAAAAGCTACTTGGTGGTAGAGAATATGATACCATTAAATTAGGACAATCATGGATGGTCAGCTTGCTAACATTGGGCAACCATGACTTCTGCTCGATTTCAATTTTTTCACAGCTCTCAAAGAGGGGAAAGGCCATTAGTAACCAACAGCTCCTGATCTCCAGTACCCTCAAACTAGAGTTCAAGTCCCTCACTGAATTGGAAAAACATCTATCTAAGTTTGGCATATCAATCAACACCAGCTCCTCCAACAAAGGAATTAACAATTCTGTTACTTCTGACATATTCCTTAACTTCAACTTTGTAAGACACGATAGCTTTTCCAGAGATGGCAGTATTTCCTGTCCTTTACAATCCTCTAGATGGATCGTCTGCAAGCAAGCAGACCATGCTGGGGAACAAGCACCACATGCTACCTTTGAGAGAACAAGATTCCTCATGTTGACAAGATCACTCGAACCAGCAACAATAACTGGTTGTCCAACATCTAGTACTTTAAGATGGTAAAACTTGCTCAAGGATATAGGCAAAGCTTCATTGCTCCCTTTGTTCTCAAGTTTTAGGTAACGAAGATGGGTACAATTTACCAAACTACACATGAAGGTACGGAAGGACTGGAAGAATAAAGAGTCATAATGCCCAATTAAGATTAATGTCCTCAATCTTCTTGCTGAAGAAATTATACTCTTCAATTTCTCTTCAAACTTCCCATTACTAAGTATGTTCCCACATTCGTCTTCATGGTACACTGGATCAATTAGGATTGAAAAATGGCGTACGGTTGGTAGAACTTCTTTGCACTCTGAACCGTCAATAGTTGCAAACTCGGCCCTTGAAACCAGTCTTGCAAATTGATGCATCATGCCACACATAACATAGCATTGTCGACGCTGTGTTAAGAAACCTGAGTTAACCAGAGCATTGAAGTAATCTTGTCCTACCTCAACAGATTTCACAAATCCCGACGATATCCACATGTAAACCAAATCGTCATTATGGAACAAATAGTCATTTGGAAATATGGAACAAAACAAGAGACATTGTTGTAAATTGTACGCCAGCTGATAATAACTCATCTTCAAAGCAGTTACGATGCCTTCACGGAATTGCATAGATTCCCAAACACCATTCTTCATTATGCTTTTCCAGTGTTGAAGAGTAGGCTGCTCTCTCAACATGTCTGCTGCACTTTCTGCTGCTAATGGGTTGCCATTTAACTTTGTAGCTATTTGACGGCTAATAGATGTATGCTCTCTGTAGTTGTTATCACCAAATGCACATGCTTTAAACAATAGCCAAAAATCATCACTTCCTAAAGCTCCTAACTGTAATGGTTCGATTGTACCTAGCCTTTTTGCAACAGACAAATTCCTGGCAGTCACAATAATCACATTACCCTTTCTGCAATTTGATCCCAAAGCATCTATTAGATCTTTCCATTGGGAATTACCCATGCAGTCGTAGACATCATCTAGAACAAGTAGAAACTTTTTGGATAGACAAGCCATATGTCTCTTTAAGGCCTCTAGAAGCTTCGAGTAATTGCTGACTCCTTCATAGCTTTCTCTTTTGCAAGATCCTTCATGGCTAGCCAGAGTAACAACATCTAAGATCTCCCTTGTCACTCTTACTTCATCAAAGATGTTGGACACCCAAATCCATATCCGCTCAAATTCTCTTTCAACACGTGGATCATTGTATACAAGCTTAGCTAAAGCTGTCTTCCCAACTCCTAGAATGCCTACAATAGGTAGCACAGTTATGTTGTCTGACTTAGCAGCTTTGATCACCTTTCTGATTTTGTCTCTCTCCACATGCCTTCCATATACCTTTCCAGGACGATAGCTTGTTGTTCTTTCTCGTGTAACTGAGATATTAATCTGACACTGATCAGACCTTGCAATAGAGTCTTTGAGATACTCAACCACATCGCCTCGGATGCTTCTTAACTCAAGAATTATTTCCTGAATCCTTTTACAAAATTCGGCCTTGTCCCAGGGGTGTGTGGTCGTAGCTGCATTGTACTCAATTCTCATTCTTTTTCTGCCCTCTGAATCATTGGTCGAAATTGTGGAACAATTTTGTACACTGGTGCCGACACTACAAGAGAAAAAGGATCACAGTTTGGTCATCAGAAAATCATTACCATATTTAAAGGATCACATGCACGCATATATTAAGTGTCGCGGTGCAGAACATGAAGGCTAAGTTGTACCTTGGACGGTTCGGCGTCTCTTCAATTGCTGAACGTTTTTGTTGCAGCTTCTGAGATGCTTGCGCAAAGCGGATGTCCCGTGACCCCATGTAAGCTCTCTGCCGCAGTGTTTGCACTTCGCTTTTGCAGGCTCTGTGTTAATAGATGGTATGATGTGAAAATAATCCCGCTCCTTGCATCGATTTTTGCGGTCTTTGTTGTCCGCTATACCAGCAAAGTACTGCCCGATGCATCTACATGCCCTGCTCCATCTCCAACCATGCCTTCTGCTTCCGGCCTAATAGCAGGAGCAAGCATAACTGACAGAGAAAAGAGAAAACGATGACACGGTACGCGTTTATAATCACAGTTTGTTCATAAGAAAAAATGTAAATAAAAATCACAAGGATTGATGTATACCAGCAGTGTTGGCCAATACGTCTATTTGCTCTGCTTCATCTCCAACCATGTCAATAGCAGAAGCAAGCATAACTGATAGAGAAAGGAGAAAGTGAGGACATGTCAGGATTATCACAATTTGAAGGGAAAAAACTAAAAACATACAAATCGGAACTGGCAAGGATAGATGCATGGGCATACCTCCTTGGACCTTTTGCTTGAACCTGCAATAGTCGAGCTCGTCCACCACGTCGTCGGCGTCATCCATGAGCTCCTTCACACGAGCGAGAGAGCGCGCAAGCGGCTTGTTCCCGACCGCCCTCCCCTTGACACCATTAACCACCGTCTCCATCCTCTCCACCTCAGACTTGAGATCCCCGGTCACACCAGCGAGGCCGACTCGATGAATCCATGCGTCGAGCTCGCCGAGCTGAAGAGTTTCCAGGATGGTTTGTGCCCGCCATACAATCGCGGCCTCCAGATTTGCTGCCTCTGCCGCCTCCATCAGATCTGGAAGAAGCACTGTTCCTGAGCGATCCAAACGGAGGAGGAAGAAAAGGAGAAGGCAGTGTTACGGGAAAGAATGGGAAGAGCAATAGTAGAGCGAACGGGTGGTAAACTGATAGCAGTAGCAAACCCCAAAACCCCGTCTCCCACCAGCCACAGCTATAGAAGGGAAAAGACAAAATAAAGAGAGCACGCGCTTTCAACTGTTCTGAAGCAGCTTCTTTTTAGCAATTTCAGCTAATTTAATAATGCTTTTGCATTTCAGAACTGTAGCCTCTTCGGCTAATTTCGGCTGATTTTATAATGTTATTGGAGAAGCATCCTCCTCCTCCGTTTCAGCAAATGTTGAAAAATATTAAAATCGCCAATCTCTGGTAAGCAGATTCTTTGAAAAAGCGTTTTTCTTTGTTTGACTAAAAATATCACTCTAGGATAATACGGTGACTTTGAGTATGAGGTGAAGTAGAAGAGCTAATTTTTTATCCACCCCTAAACCCTTGATCTGAGGCCTCGTTTAGATGGCAACTGTCATGACCCGCAATGGAGGGGGGCACCCGCCGCCGCTTGGGGCCCAAGGCCCAAGCGGCGCTGATGGTGGCCGCCGCCGCCCACCCGTGATCGCGTCATCTCGCCGCCATTAAGTAATGATTATTTAGGAAATAAAATAGGAATAAAATAGGAAATCAATCGAGAGATTTCTTTAGATGCAAGTCTTCCCTGGACTATAAATACGAGATACTTGTAATCAGTTGAATCAAGAAGAAAACAATTAAAGGGGTAACTCCCAACGGTTCTTGTCTCTCGACGCTCTCTCTCTCTAACCTTAGTTGCGCGCCCCGCCCCCCTCCACACGCGCCGCCGAGGCCGCCGCCACCGCCCGGCCGCGCGGCGCCGCCGCCCCACGCCGCCGCCTCCACCAAGCGGCGCCGCCCCTCCCATCCTCTTTCTCTCTACTACCTCGCCATCGTCACCAATCTCGCCACCTCCAATCGTCATCATCACCACCGCCACGCCACCTCCATCACCGACGATCGACAATCGGTGTCAATTCCGCCCAATCTAGCCGGAATCGACGGTGATATCCGGAGACCGGGGCGATTCCCACCACCGACGGCTTCCAGACCACCACCAACGCCAAGATCCGATGGACAACCACAAGTGCGCCGAGCTCGGATGGGAATTCACGAGCTTGGTGATTCCATGAAGGAAATCCAGGCCACCTTCACCGCCCTCTTGGAGAAGCTCGATGATCGGCCCGCCCGACGACGTACAATAACGACACGACCCACGGCGCCGCCAACATCGCCGCCGCCGCCATGCCTGCCTCGGACATCAACAGCATCATCGACAACTACATCACAGCCATGGAAGCAAAAGCCATGGAGGCAACTTCATCCTCATCATCGATAAGTACACCAACCTGCCCGACGTGACGCGCCTCGACGTCATCCCTGCCACCGCCGCCGCTCCTGTCATGGGCGCCACCGACGGCAACGTCGCTCTCACAGGCGCCGTCTACGTCACCCCCTCCAAGATCATCGACGCCGCAAGCAACGAGCACGCCTACCCCAAGGATGCCCCAAACCGCCGCGACCCGGATCAAATCGGTCGAGGCTACCACAGGGCGTCCACCAACCGCCGACGAAAAGCCTACCCAACTAGGTCAACGTCTCGCGGCTACTACAATGGCACAGATAAGTTCCCCGGTCACTACCAACATCATCTTTGACATTGGGAACATCTGGAGTGCCAACAAGGACGACTCAATGACATCGCCTGACGTCGGCACCGACGTCGCCAATCTCAACCCTGACGTCCACAATCCTGGACAACAACGGCAACATGAACAACAACGTCAACAACTTCGTCGACCAGGACATCATACGCTCCACAGTCACCAGGCAAGTCCATCTCATTCAACAAGGAGCTCCTACCTCTATCACCCATGCTCCAACGATGTCGCTTGATGTTATCAACCAAGGCGTCTTCGACCCCGGCATCATTGGCGAGAACAACGACACCCCCTCGAAGCGTCAACGACATCCCCGACATCGCCATTTACGTCCGCTAGCCACAATGCTTGCGGCATCGACAACATTGAAGATCTCTAGTTTGGTTTTGGCTAAATAGTGACACCTAAGGACTAATCTCTCAACGCTAAGTGTTTGACATGATTAGAGATTGGTCGTGCCGGAGTTGATGTGTGGTGATCATGGATGAAGGATCAAGGTGATCCAAAAGTTGATCAAGCATGCAACTCGGTGGAGTTTCGAGATCAAAGGTCCCAAGGCAAAGGTATAACCATAGGGCTTTTGATTTCACACCCAAGACACTATAGAGAGTGTGGGTGATTATAGGATCGATAAGCCGTACTATAAAGAGGGGAAAACTTTCGTACATATCGATCCTCACGTGCCTTTAGGTTCAAGTCTCATATGCATGCATCCTAACCTAAAGTGCTAACTCCGTCCTTGGTGGAATTGGTTTCGAAAATGCTAACACATGGTGTCGAGGTGTTCTTCGACGTGTCGGCAACAAGAAACAAGTGACGGAAGTCGGTTTGGAGCAAAGGCGAAGGAACGACGACGAAACGACGGATTTTCGCAGCTCAGGAGCGACCGGACGCGGTGACCGGAAGCACGGGAAAAGTGACCGGACGCACCGGTGGGTGCGTCTGGCAGAGAGCATGTTTTGGAGCTTTCGGCCGAGGGCCGACCGGACGCACCGACCGGATGCTTCCGGTGCTGACCGGAAGCACCGAACGGACGCGCGACCGGACGCTCCAAGGGCAGGTCCAGCGCCGGTTTCGGCTTATCGGTTGTGACCGGGACCCACCGACCGGACTCACCGGTGAGTCCGTCAGTCGCGTCCGGTCAAAGCCGCGAAAAGTGTGTTTTCCACCCTTTCCACCACATTTCGTGGTGTGGCCTATATATACCACCTTGGCTGCCACTTGCTCTCTCTCTTGGTCATTTTGAATCACTCCTAACATCTTTGAGCAAGCAAGCAAGCCTCCCTCCTCTCTCATTCTTGTGTTGAGCTTCATTCTTGATAGAAGAGTTGATCCTAGTGCATTGCATCGAGTTCTTGCATCTAGAGGCACTTGAGGATCGTTGTGAGACGGTGGATTTCCCGTTTCTCTTGGAGGCACCGCTCCTAGCCGGCTTGGTGAAGTGGTGGAGTTGTTGGCAAGAAGAGGTGATTGTTTCTTGGCCACCTCCGGTTGATTTGTGAGAGGATTACGCACTCCTCGTCGGGAAGACAAAGTGCAAGGAATACATTGCTCGTGCTTTGGGTACCACACTTGTTGAGTGGTGTGTTGAGGCTAGCAAGGGCACCGCCAAGCTCAAACACTATCCTTGTGTTGGTCGGCACAACCGGAGAGTAGTTGTCGGTGTACAAGCGAACTCCGGGTGAACAAATCAACTTGTTCATTGTCTTCGTGTGTGGATCATCACCATCGAGTGATTGATTGTTCATCTTCATCCCGGTGATTGGTTGACATCCTCTACAAGGCGGTATAACAAGCTTTCCACTCTTGCATTACCTTCCTAGTTTACTTTGAGTAGAGAGCTAGCTTTGCCTTGTGTAGTTGTTCTTGTTAGGATAAGGATCATATTAGGATTGTTCTTTAGCTAGAGTAGTGACGTAGACCTTGTGTGGACTAGAGATCATAGAAATATTTAGTCTTGTCACTAGAAGGCTTCCTTGACCATTAGAGCTAGTGCAAACCGCTTTTACGCCGTGTTTTATATTAATCGGTTTGTTTAGTTGAGCTTGTAGAAAATTTTTATAGGCTATTCACCCCCTCTAGCCATCTAGGAGATGTTTGAGATTGTGCAAAAGGCAGAAAGAGACGTTAAATTTTTATAAATGGGACCGGAGAATCTGTCAGGACAAAAATTTCTATTCTTAATAATAAGAAATGGTATGAATAGATGTTTAAAAAGTTGTTTTAGGTTTAATAATGATTTATGACGTGCGTCTTCTACCTATTCGTAGTGAAACAGGATGGTCCGGTTTTTACGAGGTTGCTGTAAGGCTGTAAGCTCATCGTCGATATACGGTCCTTGTCTTCGATCTATTTCGTGTGTGCGTCAACAGCTGGTCAACGCTGGGACGACGCCACACGAGCGCTGCCAGGCACGCAGATGACATGTCGTGCTAGGAAGGGTGACACGTGCCGAGCAAAGCAACCGGAGACAAATCAGGATGTTCAGTAGCCTTCTTCGTGAATCAAAGGATACAATAACGCGCAGCAATCTTTACCACAGGTTGACTTCAATAGAATCTCTGAAACGAACGGTGGAACTGGAAGCAGAGCCGGAACCGGAACCGGAGCACGTTCGGTTGTCTTCATCACAAATTCACAATATCCTTTCTCTGTTCCGGTTAATGTCGATTCAGATGCAGACAACAAGTTAATGACCAACCAAATTAGTGATAGAGGTATGCAAACACAGGATACACTACCTTAGCGGCACCACAATCTCACTACCTTGAACAAACAAAAATCATTACGGCACAATACCACAAATGGCTCTTTCTTCGGTCAGAAAACTGACTGAAAAAATGACTGAGATCACCATTCTCACGCGTACAGAAGACACTACAAATAATGGGCAAAACACCCTCGAATCTCACCTTTCAAAACGAACGCTGCTAAATTTCGGTAAGTATACGAATACGAAATACTCCAACATCCCAACATTACAAGATGTCTGAAGAATCTATTTTTTTGAGCAAGAAGAAACTGACGAGAAGCCCAATGACGGGGATGAGAGTAAGTGTGCACGCGCAGAGCAGGGCCATGCCAACGGCATGCCGGCCTTCGAGATCGCGTGCGACGTAGAAGGAAGCAGAGGCCGTGGCAGAGCCGACGATGGCACCGGCCGTGAGGATGCCGTAGTACACGACGACGAGCGCCTTGCCGTGGTGGGAGGAGAAGATACCTTCCGGACTGTTGGCGACCAGGAACGCGAGCGCCACCACAGCCTCGAAGACGCCAGCGGAGAACATCGCCGACGACACCATCGGCCTGCTGCGGAGGGCGCCGGCGATCGAGCTTACGATTCTAATCAGTGCAGCTGGGGAGTCCATCTGTCTTGCTAAGTGTGTTTCTTCAGAGAAATGGCTGGTTTTTGTTGGAATGGCTGAGACCTGAGATGGAGCTTCTACTCTACCATGGCGTCTGGAATGGCAGAGTATGTATATAGAGATGGAATCCTACCTTGACCGCCAGCGCCAAGTGCACACGCGTGTTCCAATCTTTAAAAAGGCACCGGAACTGGAACTGGAGCTTGAACTGGAACTGGAACTGGATGTTTGGAATCGGTGTCACTATCAAACGTACGCTGTCGTCAGCAAGCAAGCTGGTGTTTGCTCTTTCAGACAAAAAACACATCCGACCAGTACAGTAATTCACAGAAAAAAGCAGTTCTAATGCGGTAAACAAAAAAAATACTACTAGCAAATACATACAGTAGCAACGATTAGTGAAGTGAGATTGCTGTGCGATAGAGATGCCAAACAATAAAGGCTGGAATGTCTGGGGAAAAACAATAAAGATGCAAAACAATTTAGCGGGCTAACCAACCGTTTAAATAAATTGTATTAACAGTGTTAAAACAGACTATTATCATGGCCGTTCCTTTAGACACCAAAACTTTATTGGTCAAGAATCAACATGTCCAAGCAAGAATTGACAATGGACGTTGGGAGACGTCAACTCGCTTTCACCTTCACCTTGCTCGCTCTGCTGGGCCTTGGACCAGCAACTGCGACCGGGAATGGAACCGGAACCAGGAACCGGAACCGGAACCGGTGTCCTTGTGCCGGCCAGCACATCCCGATCGTGCATGTGCTTGCACTTTTAGGGGATATTTTTATTTGCCCGCCGTCATCTGACGGATCAGTTGGCCCATTTCATTTCAATCAGTGGAGCCGAGAGCAGTTGCGTTCTTGCTCATGACTCGTGACGTCCACAGCAGTCAACCGGCCGGGGGGATTCATTCCACGAAGGAATGCGGAGGAAGCCACCCAGGGAAGGAACCCTGGGAATGGCGGTTTCTGGTGCGGAAGGGTGGCGTGGCACGTGACACGCGGGAATCTTCCGCACCGATACACAATCAACCTTTGATCCTGACAATAGCGTACGGTTGATAGTGACACAGGTTCCGGTTCCAGTTCTAGTTCCGGTGCTTTTTAAAAAATTGAACACGACACGAACCTGGACGCCCATACACAATCCTCAATTTTTTTTCCGCCAAGCTTTCCCCGTCCGGACTACTCATTATCAATCAAAGGACTTTTTTTTTTTTCTGCCTTTTCGCCCAACTATTTCGTTTTCCCGCCAAGCCAGGATACGTGTTTGTATAGCATACGGAATATGCGTACTAATCGTTAGGTATAGTACATTTAAAAAGAGCTCTAAATCCAGGCAAAAAAAAACTCTCCACATATATACATATATATGATTTCTTGTCCAAAACCAAATAGGTGTGACGGCGGGCAAATAAAACTCTCCACGATTTTTTTTTCTTATATACGATTCATCAATCACGAAGTCTATATCCAAATCCAAATAGGTCTGACGGAGGGCAAAGAAAAAACTCTCTGACATACATATATACCATTCATCAATCCTGGCTGGCTGTCGACGTCAATCAGGCTGTACGGCGAGGGCAAGGACACATGCGTGCCGAGGCTCAACTGCAATGCCGAGACCTTGAACAAGAAGCTGAACGCCACTGTCAAAGCGCTCAAGCGGCGGCACGCCGACCTCAAGCTCGCCATCTTCGACATCTACACGCTGCTCCGCAAGCTCGCCCAAGACCTGGCAGCTTATTGTACATGCGTACGTGTTCAATAATGCCGCGATCGAACATGCCAATATGAGCGAGCTAGCATATATATGCATATGAGGGTCATCGATATCGTGGCCGTTATCGTTTATGTAGGCTTCGCGAACGCGACGTGCTGCCGAGACTGGCACGACCAAGATGATGTGGTGTACCTCTACAGCCCGACGACGGCCGGAGCGTGTGGGAACGCCAGCAGCTACGTGCGGGCCACCGTTCCTGGTCTGCGTATACGTACTGAGTGACGGAGGTAACAAGAAATTGCTAAGCGGCTAAGCCCCATGATTGTGTTTGTATACGTGGTATATATATTCTTTAGATTTGCAATTTAGGATTCCCTTGAGGTGCAGCACGCATGTTTAGTATGACATTGAATTCTCTAAAATTCTGAAATCGAATTGAGTATTGATAATTTTCTTAAATCGTCAGAGCGCGGCTCGCAACGACGAGGTGGAGCTCGAGTGCACCGACGACATAGATCTCGAGTGCCCGCCGAGGGCCATAGAGCGTTCTTTGGGATGGCGGCAAGGGGGCGCTCGGCTATGAGCTAGCTAACGGCGGTGGTCACCGAGGCGTGAATCTAGGAGAAGGGGAGCACGGCGGGCTGCAACGACGGCGCGAGTTCAACCACGACGAGCTTGATATATACATTTTTCCGTGGCAGCGCCGCGGGCACTTTTCCTAGTTATCAATCAAAGGATAAACGGCGCGAATAACCTTCATCTATATATGAGCAGAAAGCACGAGGCCCGGGCACGCACGAGGCACGAAATTTTGGCCCGACACGAGCACGGCACGGCACGGTTGGATTCGGGCTGGCCGGCACGAAGCCAGCTTCGGGCGGGCTGGGCCGACCCAAAAGCAGGCGGCACGGCCCGCACGAAAAATCAAAATAGGCCGAGTAGGCCCGGTTGCAATTGTGGCCTTCTATAAAACAAAGAAAAATACGACCCATTTACCTATCAGCCCACCACATCTCCCCCCGCCATCCAAACCCTAACTTCATTCCCTCTCACACCGCCTCTCCCGGCGCGCCACCTCCAGCGGCCAAGGCGGCGGCGCCCTCCGAGGCTTCGCGACAAGACGGCGGCGCCCTCCTCCAGGAAGCTTCCCGGCGGCGGCGCCCGCCACGAGGCTCGTGCGGCGGGCGCCCTCCCTCTGCGCATCCATGGCCGCCCGGCCAGCGCCTCTGCGCCCCATCCGCCGGCGTCAGCGGCGGCGCCACCATCGCCGGCGATTCCACCCGGCGAGCACCACGCCACCATCTTCCCCTTTCGCTCTCGTGGCAAATTTGGGCCTCGGGCCGGCTGGTATGCTATTGGGCTCGTGCTTCTCGGGCCGGCCCGACGCAACGAGGCCCGTGGGCCGTGCCGGAAGCCAACCCGGGGCACGGAGGGCTCTGAGGCCCGACACGGTGGCCAGCGGGCCAATCAGGCCCGATGCCCTAGCGGGCCGTGCTTGGCATGGGGCCGGGCGGGTCGGGCCGTCGTGCCGCCCGTTGCTCATCTATACCTTCATCACAATCTTCCTTTAAAACGAACCGTGGAACCGGAACTGGAGCTTGTCGAGTTGCCTTCATCACAATGACAACCTTGTTGCTGTGTTCCGGCTAATGAAGATTCAGATGGAAACGTAAGGTAACACACGAGCAACGTACAACAGAGTGCAGCATTTGCCTAGTCTAGACATGGAAACACAAGAAGATCCACCACTTTAATTACAACCAGAATCTTGTTACCATGAATAATAATCACAGCAGGTCACCCAAATTAATCTTTGCTCAAACCAAAAAAAAAAAAATCAAATCAATCTCTTACGTAAGAACATGTATATATGACACTCCAAATGGGCAAATACACATGCAAACCTCATGCAGGTTTCATACAAACACAAGTGATTCACTCAGGTACGTATGCCAAGAAAAAAAATGATCAATCCCGACGTACATACAAGGTATCGGAGACTACTTTTTGAGCATGACGAAGCCGATGAGTGTCCCAAACACGGGGATCAGCGTGAGTGTCGAAGCGCAGAGCATCGCCATGCCAATGGCATGCCGGCCATCAAGACGGCGCGCGACCCAGAATGAAGCAGAGGCCGTCGCAGAGCCCACGATCACACCGGCCACAAGGACGCCGTAGTACACGACGACGACCGCCTTGCCATGGTGGGAGAAGATGCCTTCCGGAGTAGTCCTGTAGAAGAAGAGCGCGAACGCCGCCACCGCTTGGAAGACGCCGACGGTGAGCATCGCCGTCGGCACCATCGCCCTGCTCTGGAACGCGGCGGAGACAGAGTCCACGACCCTCCTGAGCGCAGCTTCTGGGTCCATGGATCTAAGCAGTAGTGTGAGCTAGTAGCAGCAATGGCGCTTGAGCTTGAGCTTTGGAAAATGGCAAGAGGTTGAAGACTGAACGAGGCCTGCTGGATTCGCTGAGTCGCCGTGGGATATAAACAGATGCCGAGGCTACTTTGACGACGCGTGACAGAGGAACTGGAACCGGAACCGGGAGGAACCGGAACTGGAACTGGAAGTCTGGAACTGGTGTCTCTGTCCGGAGCTCAACGTGCTAGTAGTATGCTGTCAGATAGAAAATTCCGAAGAAAGCAAAAGAACGTCGTCAGATACAAAAGTGGTTAGCTTTAGCTTGGTGGAATGCGAGAGGCACAAGAATGAAACTCAGGTGCGCTGATAGTGATAGCAGGTCCATTTCACACCAATCCACATGGACATGGGGAGTCTGCGCTACTGCAAAAGTTCAAGCCGATGTGGATTCGGAACCGGTGTAGTGATGACCTCCACGGCGCTGGATTCATTCATGTGACCCATCCAACCCCCGGTTGCCCGTTTCTGGTCCTGAAGGAAAGACCCGGCTGACCGTGCGCACTGCCCAGCCACCACGGCTCGGCCTGCTTGGCTGCTTCTCATTGTGCTCTTGAGCTCCGACGGTGACGGTCTGACGGAGGAACCGGAGCTGGAGCTGGAGCCGGAACCGGAACCGGATGTCACTGTCCTGAGCTCTGCCGTACGCTAGGAGTGCAGCCCGGGAGACCACGACTCTCTGGTACAGTACAGTTCAGTGTCTTACTAGTATGCCACATACGTAGATTTTTTTAAAAAATAATGCCGGTAGAGAGAGAAGACAATCTACGCTCTCCTCCCTAGATGATTTTGACAAACCAAAGTGCACACGCGTGGAACCGGATCCGAGCAACAGCCGGAACCGGAACTGGAACGAGAACCAAAGCCCATAACCTGTTCGCTTCAACTTATTAACCATATATACATTTGCAACATAAGGGAGAAGAGACCAAGGCCGGTCAACTCCAGTCATCATCAGGGTGGGACCGCCCTCGCTTATAGATGCCCTTGCTCGGCCGAGGATGACCTATATTTGCTCGTTTAGCTTCTTAGTACATAGTTACATTTGCTGATTCCGTCCAAAAAATAAACTTCTTACATTTGCTCCTGTTGAGTTTATCATTTATTGATCATAGGAATAGCATCATCGCTTCCAACATGAGAACTGAACTTGGACGCCACGAGGAATTCCTCGACTCGGCTCTGCCCTGCCTTGGCGCTGCGTGATGCCGAGCCGAGGTCCCACTCCTTTCCCCGTCCGGTCTCCGGAGACAATCGACAGGTTCGGTAGTCTTCATCATCAATCAAAAAATAAACAAGCAATGGCCTTCATCAGGATCTTCTTTATAACAAACCGTGGAACTGGAATCGGAACCAGAACAAGAACTGCCTTCGTCACCATAATAAACTTTGTTGCTCTGTGCCGGCTAACGACGATTTCAGACGCAAACATCAAGTTTAACAGTCAAGGCCAGACAGCACAAACCTGATCGACCATGTGGTTGCACTTTCAAGGGTACTTTCTATTTGTCCGTCCTTGTCTGATGGACCTCAGGTTCAGTTGCCGGGACCAGGACCGGAACCGGAACCGGAACCAGAGCACGTCCAGTTACCTTCATTACAATAGCCTTGTTGCTCTGTTCCTGCTAATAAGGATTCAGCTGCAAACACCATGTTAAACACCAAACGATTTCTCTAAAATCTTGTTGTTTTGAATAATCATCACAGATTAACAGGACAGTAAAGCTGAAGTCAACCTTTCCTCATAGAAAAAGAAAACAAAATTACTCAAATGAATCTCTTACGTACACAAATATGACGATTGACGAAACCCACACTGGCAATCCCAACAGACTAGCGACTTGCCAATCCCAACACTGGCAAGTGGCAACACCGCAACACATACATACAAAGGGGGTCATCTGAGACTACTTTATGAGCATGACGAAGCCGACGAGTATTCCGAACACAGGGATCAGCGTGAGCGTCGAAGCGCAGAGGAGCGCCATGCCAATGCCATGCCGGCCGTCCTGCCCGTCCTGCCCGTCCAGGCGGTGCCCGACCCAGAAGGAAGCAGAGGCGGTCGCGGTGCCGACGATCACGCCGACGACGAGGACGCCGTAGTACAGGACGACGAGTGCCTTGCCGTGGTCGGAGAAGATGCCTTCCGGGGTCTTGGAGAAGAGGAGCGCGATCGCCGCAACCGCCTGGAAGATGCCGACGGTGAGCATCGCCGACGGCACCATCGCCCTGCTGCGGAGCGCGGCGGAGGTCGAGTTCACGACCGTCGTTACCGCGGCTTCGGGGTCCATCGATGATCGATCTCTCTCGTGTCCTCGCTATTCGTCGCTAGTAGCTAGTAGCAGCAGGCAGCAGGCAGCAGCAGCAGTGTGGAGCAACAATGGCGATTGGCTTGAGCTTGGGAAATGGCAAGAGGTTGACGACTGAGTGAGGCCCTGCTGCATTCGCCGAAAATGCCGAATCGTTGTGGGATATAAATAGACGCGTGCGCGTGTCGCGTGACTGAGGCCGAGGGACTGGAACAGGGGAGGAACCGGAACCGGAACTGGAACTGGAACCGGTAGTGTGTCAGATAGATAGAAAATTCCAAAGGAGAAAGAACGTCATCAGATAGGAGTAGAAACATGGCTAGCTGCTTGGAGGAAAGCGAGAGGCACAAGACTGATCAGGGCTTGCCTACGCAGCAGCTACTACTACTTGGAAACTAGTTGCACCGCCAAAGTGCACGCGTGTTCGAATCTTCAACTGTGGAACCGACACAACGGGAACCAGAACCAGAACTGGAACCACTGACACTGTGTTGTGTCTGTTGCCTTATTTATGGATTGAAAGGTTAACGTCAGGTGCGGATATAATAGAAAGAAAACATGCTATTCCTCCGCCGCCGCCGTCGTGCGATGGAACTCAGGTTTGCTGATAGTGATAGCTCCATTCCAACAACCACCATGGACTCCGTGGTACTGCCAACGTGGATCTGGAACTGGAACCGGATTCGAAACCGGAACCAGTCTGCTGCTCAGTGATGGCTTCGGCTCATGCATGTGATGCGACCGACCCGACCCCGGTTGTCCAGAAGGAAAGGGCTGACCGTGCAATGCCACCACGGCTCGGCCTGCTTCTGATTCTGCTCGTGAGTCGAAATTTTCTTCGTTCGTATTTGTAAATGAAAAAAAACCCAGACGTGGGATCTAGATCATGTGGTCTTAATTGGTGGTTGCGTATGTTGCACACAAAATTTGGTTGCACGAGGATATGTTCCCTATATGTATACCCCTCCATACTAGCGCAAAAATTCATTCCAACAATCTTAGACAGTTATCTCAAATTCGACTAAATTTATATGATAAAATAATAACATTTATGATATCAACTAAGTATTATTGAATTTTTTGTTAACTATATTTTCATAGTATACTCCACCTATTTAGTGTCATAAATCTTTGTAATTATCTTCGTAATTTTAATCAAACTTAAGCACGGCCGGCATGGCGGCGAGACTAGCGAGCACGACGACGTCCCAACTCGCCTGTAGAAACAACCAGTTTCTTCCCAAAGTGAAAAGAACAGTTTCTTCATGCCTCGTTCCTTGCTTCGACGTTGTTGTTTCCTTCTCAAGAAATGATTTCCTCAGTTTTGCTTCTCTTTCTTCATTAATCAGGTTGTCATGTCATCATTTTGCTTGAGGTGGCATCTTCTTTAATGATGAAGATAGAAACTATGATTAATATTCCATTGGAACTACCCTTAGCCTTCTCAATCTCTGTGACCGTGTAGCAACTAGCAAGCCAGCAGGTGTTGGACGATTGGGAGCGACCCAGGCATGGTCGCTCGGGTCGGGTGGCACCCAGCGCCCGCAAGCAACATGCCACAAGGGCGTTCAGGGCGGTGCAGGTTCCATTTTGGACCCCGAAACTTTGTAGGCTCGGATACAATTGCGGGTGTGGTGGGGTTCTTTCCCAACATGGCTGAAACGAACGGGCAATCCAACTCAGATATGCTTTGGAAACCATCTGCACTTCCACCTCTCTTGCACCAGCCTGCTACCAACACCACTTGTTAATCTGCAACGACCCCGCCTCTCCTACACTAAACAAGGGACTTGTGCCCCCCTCCGCACAGGTGACAAATCCTCCATTGCGTATCAAACAACGCACTTGAATTCCACCGCATGAATGTGAACATGTACTTGGAATAAGAAGGGGACGTTGCAGTCCATGTACGCAACCTAATTTAGCTTCTCAAGCGTATCGATATGAATGGGTTATTGGACACCAGCGGTTGCGGCACATCCTCTGGCTGATCTCTTTGACCACTGAGCTCAATTCAGCGAAGGAAGTAGTACTACCTTCACCAATCACCACCACCGGTACCACCCCCAGGGTGGTCCCGGCGATGGAGGCAGACAAGCGGGGGCTGGAATGGGGATGGCGACCTCCTCCTGTGCGCTGACCTAGACGATTTCCTCTGTGCTAGCGGCCTGGACAATCTCCTCCGCACCTGTGCCCTGCATGCCGGCCTGGACGATGTCCTCCACGTGCGTCGGCGGCCAGCAACGGGTTGGCGCCGAGCATGATGGCAGTGACCCCTGCGCTACACTAGAGAAGCCTTAGTAAGCACTGTACCAAGTAGTAGTCGATGTCATGTAAAGACCTTCTCACATTTTGTCTTAACTAGCTGATACATCACTAGTGGGCGAGTACACGGCTTAGCGACTCGGAGGTACTACATCACCGCCAACCTGCGCCACCACGGGAACATCAACGAGAAGAATGTGCGCTCTTGGTTCAACAACCGCAAGAGGATCGACAAGAACCTCTGTCTCACCAACATCAACGTCAACATGCCCGCGCCGCAACAGGTGGAGATGTCCCTGCTATTGATATAGATTTTACGTGAGCAAACTTGTTATTGAAGTTGAGTGCACTTAATTCTTATATTGTTGTCCAGTAGTGCCGTTCTCATGTGCGTCCGGGTAGGGGGGCTCGAGCCCCCCCCTCCCCGCCCCCCCCCCTCCCGCCCACCCCCCCTCCGTTCACATGGTGCCTATTTATATTGTAAGGCACACAAATGCGACAACAAAGCCTTCCTCGGTCACATTTTAAGCGCGTCTGAGTGCATATTTATATCGTATGGCGCACAAATGCAACCGAACCTTCCTTAGTCACATGTGCCTATTTATATGGCTTTGTTGAACCCGTGGCCGCTCGACGGTCGTGGACTCGACCTCCGGGCGATGACCTCCATAGCGGGTGATGCTCACCCGTGTTCAGCGGCGGTGGCGCTCGTGCTACTATTCTCCACTAAAATTCGGAAGGCATCTTCTCCCACCACGGCATAGGCGGCAACTTATGATTAATTAGTAATATAAATAATATCAACTGTAAAATCATATTAATTTCATATACTAATTGTTTATAAACTGGTGATATGTTTTAAGTGGAACAACTTAACAAGTTCGTGTACCTAAGTGGCACAACTTAATAAGTTCTTAGACATAAGTGACACGTAGTACTCGATTTTAAGATTTTGTGAACCTAAATGTCACAAATTGAAAGTTTTGGGCTCAGATTTCGATTTCGAGAGTTCATGGACCTAATTAACACAACGCCACAAGTTTAAGGGTCGCCTGTGTATTTAACTCTTTTATTATTAGTAATGAAAGGAAAAAGCTAGAGAGTTGGGCGTCTCTAACGGGGTACATCTAGCTAGCGCTTTGAGTACATGGTAGAAAGAGAATGTCAAAACTTAGTTAGCGACGAGCTAAGGTAAAGTTAAATTTGCTCCTAGGAGCACATGCTTTATTTACCACACTCTAGACCACTAGATACGCACTGTGATTCGTGCTTGCACATTTCTCAATGTGTATTGCTCGAGAAGTGTCTTGGGCCACGAATCACAATGCCAGATCTATTGGCCTGAATGTGGGAGCATGTGCTCCTAAGAGTAAAAACCGCCTTCCACGAGCTCCTCACCTAGCTCGCACAGGTTTCTAAAAATTTACTCTCTCTGTTGCCGAGGCCCACTTGTTCTTAGCTGTCTCCAATACCACAAGGCAAAATCGAAACCCGTTGCCTTATATGTGCTACGTATAGGAAAAATTTCAACTACCCAAATGTTGTCGTCTCCAACTGAGCCGCCCCAAACTCCACCGCCGAGCGTTCGTTATTCTTTTTAAAAACTTTGCATCTGGACCCTAAACTTTTCAGAAATCAGATAAGCCCAGATCTAATAAAACCATCTCTCTAGCCCAGCGGCAGCCCCCCCGAGACCGCCGCGCCGGGCAGGCTAGCCTCGGGCGCCGTCGGCGCCCGCCGCCGCGCACCCGCCAGGCCACCCCGCCGTGGACTTGCCTCGTCGCGTCCTGACACCTCTTGCAGGCCCACCACTACCATCACTTGTCAATTGCGTTGTCAAGAGAGAGAAGCCTCAATTTTGCCTCGTTCTTCCGCTCCTGCGCAAAAATGGCACCTTGATCTGCCTCTTCTGTTGGAGCTCGATTTTAGGTAGGCATTACAAGAGCTATTTTGAGTTTTGCCTCTTTGTTGGAGATAGTCTTATGGTGTATGGTTCACAGCTTTTTCCTTTTTTTTAAATTTATTTCTATGAGCCGACGATATACATTTCCTTGTTGTGGACGCCCTTACAGATCCTTTGCAATCCAGCAGTGCAGTCTGGTTGTTTCCTCTCGGCCCAATCTTAAAAGCCCATATAATGCTCAAAAAAAAATCTTAAAGGCCCATATACATAACCATCCTCGTAGCCCTATGGGCCTATGGCTCCATGAGAAATCGAGAACTGGAGCAGAGCGCAGACAGCTGAACTGAACACGTTGTCGACTGGCAAAGCTGGATGCGCGCGCGAGCTCCCGCTATAAGACGAGCGCCCGGTGGTGCACCACTGGTCCACTGTTACCTGGTTCTGGCATGCTGACAATGAACAAGTCACGTGGCCAAGGACTGGGAATTGCACTTGCGAAATGTACAGTCCCATGGTGTATCTTTTGGGTAAGAATATCACTCTGCTTCTACATGTATCTTTTGCTCCGGAGATGCCTAAAGAAGAAAGTAGTAGTAATAATGCCTAAGGATGCCCCATTAGGACTGGAAATCTAATTCCCCCCTAATTTGCCCCCCCTGACAATTCTAAAGATTTAAAACTTTGGTCCCTAGGCTCGGGTAGTTTTTCTGGGATTGGGCCTCTGTTGTGTTTTGCGATACATCATTTTGCTCCCTCCATTCCAAATTATATGGCGTTTGAATTTTTTTTTGACACCAAGTTTGACCACTCATTTTATTCAAAAAAATTACAAAATATCACTTCTTTTGTCGTGACTTCCTTTATTAACAAAAGTTCTTCAAGAATGACTTAAATTTGACTATGTTTACACAATTTTTTTGAATAAGACAAGTAGTCAAACTTAAGGTAAAAAAAAAACATTTTATAATTTACAATGGATTGAGTAAGTCTTTTTTGTTAGGAAAAAAAAAAAAAGCCATGTTCGAAGTTGGAACTTATCTTATCAATCTGAACCCAAAAAGATGCGTTTCTATCCAAAGAGATGTAACTGTCGGCATTTAAAACATGAACTAAAAAACGTCAGATTTGCCCCTCGATGTGCTATAACGAAACTTGTCAGGTTTTCAGGGGAAAAAAAACAGGCTGTGTTTCGCATCCTGTGAATTGCCGTCAAGACATACTTAGTTAATATAGAATAATAATATCATTAGTGTCTTGCACCTCAACTTTTGTCTTGCCTCGGCCATCCTGATTGTCATGTACATATATACAGGCAAGACAGGCACACTGCCTCAAAAAGAAGGAATTAAGGTTGGAGGAGCAAAGAGAAGAGCTTTACATTTAATCAATGGTTGTGTGGTTCACTCATCATCAGCATCATATCACCATCATCGATCAGCCTCTCATCTGGTTGTGTCGATTACAAAAAGAGCACCAGCCACGGCGAATGGTGACGACGGTGCCCACTATACTATACACACCTACCATGGCTTGAGGTCTTCCCGGGTCCCCTCTGTCCAGTTGAGCACCTTCTGCCCGGGCTTGAGGAACACGTCCTTGCCATGGGGCAACTTCCGCGCCAGCCCATTGAGCACCTGGTGGAATGCGTCCCTTGGCTCCGCGGGCTGCGGGAACAGCATCGCCTGCTTCATTGACGGGTTCGCAAGCAGCCTCTGCTTGCGGAGGATCTCCTCCATGGGGATGGACGTCAGGATGGTGTCCAGCTTCAGAATATCGTCCTCGGCCACGAACACGCCGATCTCCTCCCACGGGATCGCGTCCGCGAAGGGCAGCACAATGTCGTCCGCGATGATCACGGGGATGCAGCCGAACACCACGGCCTCCACCAGACGGGGGCTCCATGGCGCCCACCCCAGCGGACACAGGCAGAAGATGGACCGCTGCATGTCCTCGTAGTAGGTCAGTGGGTGCTCTGTCGAGATGTCGAACAGCGCGTTGCTCTTGAAGTTCTCCCATACCGACGCACGGGCGCCCCTGCATTGTACACACACGGTAGGAGGTGCGTCGAGACTTTTGAATCAATGATTCATTTTCACTGATAAGACTGCTTATTAGGTACATAGTTTAGGTGCGTACCTTGCATAGTAACCACCCTCGGGGTCATTTGCGGTGTCATAGAACAGACCACGGAAGTAAACAAAGATAGACCGAGGGGTCTCTGGCGGAACAATGTGAGCTCTGATCTTATGAGGAGGAGCATACGGCGGGATGGTGATAGAGCCTTCCTGAAGGCACACATGATGCTTCTGCCCAAAAGTCTGGATCAGTGTAGCGCGGCGCAGCACTGGAAGGACACCTCGCTTGATGGCCGTCTCTTCCTGAACAGTAGCAATTCTTAGTGCACGGTTGGTGGATGGTGCTAGAACAGATGCTGTGTACATACGGGGAAATGACTAGGCTAGAATTCCATTTTATTATTTTTGCATTCCACGTTGCATTGGTACTTATATATAGCAGAAATCATTCATGGTTTATGGCTCTGTGACTCACCTGGAAATAGAAGCATGCTCCAAAGTCATGTGGTGTGACAAAGAAATGGTCTGCTCCCTCTGTCCTGTTCCAGTAGGGCCAACGCTTGGAAATATACTGAATCGCACTTCTCATCATTCGTGGGGACTTCGTAGTCAAGGGATGACCCCATGGTGTAAGGTCGCAGGTTGTGTATACTGGAGTATAGAACCAATCAGCTTCGTCCGGATTCAAAGTCCGGACAGCGCTCGTCAATAGGAAGTGATGCATGAATATCTCTGTAGCAAACATGTGGCTGAGGCATCGCGAATCTTTTGCCAGTATATTCTTGTTGTACTTGGGGGGCAGCTCATAGACATATACCTTGAGTCTTCCAACAGGATCGTCTTCAAGCACATCACCAGCACTTCCTGAAATTTAAACACATCCGCATTGGAAAGATGAGGATTATGCACCTTAATACCATGATCAATACAATGATGTTCTATGACTATGAATGGTGGCTGATGGTAAATGGCTTGATCCCCAGAGCTCTCAAGTGAGGCCTTAACTCTGATTATTTTGGCCGCTGGGTCTCTATAGAAACATTGAAATAACATGGTGTTCAATGGAGCCAACACTAATGTTCAGCTAGTTCTTAGAAAAATCGCTAGGATGTCCATCTCTGGTTTCTAGATGGTGCTAGAGGTTTGTTTCATGGGTCATTTGGAGGTCCTGGCTCATAGATAGATTGGCTGGTTGTTGGTCATGTTTGAGTGGTTTTGTGTTGTAAACTTGTGTTTGTCTTCATGCAATTGAACACATATATCTTGCCTATTGAAGGAAAAAAGATTATGATCCAAATACAATGGAGTCCAACAGTTTTGCGAAGTTTTTTTTTTCCCTTCAAGCAAAGCATAACTGAAACTATATAGCAAGTAGGCACACAGACAAGTTATGCAGAATTCTTTTTGTAGGCTCAGGGGGTAGCTAAATATCACATCAATTAAGAGTTTGAAGGATCCATCACAGTTCTATGAAGTCGATAAGTAATAAGTGTAGTTAGTGGGCAAAATACACATCAGAAACCATATCTTATGTGGAACCCTGGAAATGAAATAAAAAAAAAGTAATTCAATGGCTCAATATTTTTTTTTGAACCATGGCACACCCAAAGTGCATCCACAGATGTACTTTATCCCTTTAACGCAAATATTGTGGGTGCAAAATCGTTTTTGAATGAATTCATTAAAAATGACAAATTTGAGGTAATCGAGTCTGCCATTTTGGAGCACATAAAAGGGAGGATCATGATCCATTGCAGATTGCATAAAAAAGAAGTAATTGCAGGTTTGATCTCAATATTTGAATTTTGTTCCTTTCCAGGATGAAATAATTGTGGGTGCAACAAACTCGTTTTTGAATTCATTAAAAATGACAAACTTGAGGTAATCGAGTCTATCATTTTGGAGCATATATATAAAAGGTAGGATCATGATCCATTGCAGATTGCATAAAAAAAAAATTAATTGCAGGTTTGATCTCAAGATTTTAATTTTGTTCCTTTCCATGATGAAATAATTCATTGCGCGCAATGAGCTTGACTGAATGTCTGAATGGGAGCACCTAGTTGCTAGTTCGTTCATGGATTAAAAAAGCAAGCGTGGAAGCATCTCTGGCAGTAAAGACCTGATCTATCTCGCCAAACTACTCGCCCACTCGCCTCCCGCAAAGGCTCGCACGATTCGTCGCGCGACATCAGATCCACTCCGGCCAGCAGAACCGCGGCGAGGAGCACGGACGGACGGAATTCCCCAGATCGATCAACGCCCGGCCGGGGCGGGCGCAGGCACCGCATAATTCACTGAATAATAGGATCAAAGAGACGCAGACGACGACGAAGTAAGCAAGGAAAGGCGAGGCCGCGTACCTTGGATCCGCTCAGTCTCCTGCGCCGTGACGACGACGGCGACGTCGGAGCAGGCGGCGAGGAGCAAGGCGGCGACCGCCAGCGCCGTCGCGCTCCTCGTCCCCATTAGTCTGAGCGCCTGCCTGCCTTCCCTCCCTCCACTCTTGGCAGCTGCTCAGGCGTAAACGCGGAGTCCGGGGAGAGGTGGTAGGCAACTGGCGGGGTTCTTGGCAGGCAGAAGAGAGAAAAAGAATAGACTAGGCGCCCCAACGCGGAGTCAAAGCGAGTATGGCAGGGGATGTTGGTGGCGGTGGTGGTGGTGGCCGTGCTCGCTGTCGGCGGAGACGGTGGGTGGGTGCCTGCCAGGAGCCAGGTTCCCTGTGTTTCTTTGCAAGATGACGACTATGACGACTTTTTTGCATTCCCATGGACGACTCCTACCATACCATTACCAGCACTACCAGCAGTGGTTTTGTGACTTTTGTCCTTGAAAATAAATGAATAAAATTCCAAGAAAGTGGTAGTAGTAAGTACTAGGCTATTGCTGGTACTGCCTCCTCCTTTTTTGCAAAATGGTGTCTCGCTTTGCTTAGGGCACACTTCATGCCATCATTTTTTAATTTTTTCCTTTAACAAAAAATGTTTTTTTTAGTTTCCTCCTCGTTACCTACTGTATTTGATTTGGATCGTCTGATCTGACAGTGTTATGTTAGGTGGTATGTTTCGTCGTCTTCTCCACCCAGTTAGGTAGGTCGTGGAACGCCATAATGTTTTTTTCCTACCTTTCGTTGACCTCACAAACAAGTCACGACGCCTTGCCGAAGATTTTTATCGTGTGGTTGAATACAGGATCAGATTTGAATTTCAAATTTGCACGCAGGTGGATCGTAATCTCACTCGGCTGCGCAAAACTTTAGGGATTATATATAATGTTTTTCTCTCACAACCAAACAATATAAGCCGGCTTATGTGCTATCAGCATCACGACCTGCGTTTTTAAGAACATAGCACCCGACCCAATAGGCAACTGAAATACATTTCTGAACTGCCATCAGTTACCATTTCAGTTCATAGCACCCGACCCAGCAGGCAACCTTTGTTTCTGAAATACATTTCTGAACTGCCGTCAGTTACCATTTCAGTTCGTGACATCCCAACTAAGTGCAGGTCCTGATGTTGACCTCATTTCCTAACCTACCTACCACCACCCTCTTTGCACCACCAACTAGCAATCGTTCTCTAGGTTACTGCGCTCACATCACGGGGGCAATCGCAATTTGCTCCAACATTCCTTTAGAACTCAGCAACATTCAGTTAAAGACCGAAGTGACGTGCTGCCTGATCAGCAGATCGGACAGCCATCGCTATGATGATCTTGCTTCGGATAGCAGTTTCACCTTTGTCACCTAATTATTCAGACACACAGAATCAAAGGGAATCTAAATCCCTTCAAAGAAAAGGGAATCTAAATCAGACAGGTCGGGCACCACAAACACACTGGACAGAATGGCAACTGCAGTGCAGTAGGATAAATTTAATGAGATCAACAATCAGCATGAGTAGTACAATCTTGTAAATTTCATTTATGATATATCCACATATGGTCGACAGGGCTTGGCACTCTTATCATTTAGTGAACTGAGAAAGGGAAAACAAAAAGAAATGAAGACATATATATAACAGTTATAGAAGAAAAAAGACATACAAAAAATGTACATTTGGCTTGCGGTCAGCACTATGAGCACCCATGGTAATTCAAAGGCACAGGTATGTATAAGCATGTTCTTGAAACTTCCTTTCCGAAGAAGTCACACACATCCCAGATCCACAAGATGCTACCAAGGCTTGAGGTCGCCAGGTGGTCCAGCGGTCCAGTTCAGGGCCCTTTCACCGGGCTTCAGGAAGACATTGCTACCATGCGGGAGCTTGCGCGCGAGACCATTAAGAATCTGGTGGAATGCATCTCCGGCCTGAGCAGGCTGGGGGAACAGCATCGCCTGCTTCATCGATGGGTTCGCAAGGAGCCGTTGCTTCCTCAGTATGACATCTGTGGGAATGGATGTCAGGATACTGTCCAGCTGCGGGACATCCTCCTCAGCAACGAAAACACCGATGTCCTCCCATGGGATGGCGTCCGCAAAGGGAAGGACAATGTCATCTGCGATGATCACTGGGATGCAGCCAAAGACCACGGCTTCCACTAGCCTGGGACTCCATGGTGCCCAACCCAATGGGCACAGGCAGAACACTGAACGCTGCATGTCTTCATAGTATGTTGGTGGGTGATCGGTCGAGATGTCAAATAGCGGGTTGTTCTTGAAGTTCTCCCAGACTGACGCACGAGCACCTCTGTAGAACAGGCATGTCATCAGAGACTAGACCCAGGATGCAATGGGGAGGATGGAAAACGAGCGAGGTGTCAATTGGACACATATAGATGAATTACCTTGCATAGTAACCGCCCTCGGGATCATTGCCGGTGTCATAGAACAGACCTCGGAAGTACACAAAGATGGATCGAGGGGTGTCTGCAGGGATAAGGTGAGTCTGCATTTTCTGAGGAGGTGCATATGGTGGGATGGTGATGGATCCATCCTTCAGGCAGACATGGTTCTTCTGTCCAAAGGTTTGAACCAGCGTAGCACGTTGAAGCAAGGGAAGGATTCCTCGTCCGATTGCTTTCTCTTCCTGATACAGTAGAAATGCTTATTACAAAAACATCAAGATACTGAAACAGATAGTAACAGTAGTCAAATGGAAGACTGGAAGTCTAGTAAGTGGTAATTTCTACTTGCTGGTCAGTAGACAATGAATATGGATATCAGAATGATAAATAAATAAACTAAAATCAGGGGCATGTTTCTTCTAAAATGGGGAAATAACATATGGAGCCTGAACCAAATAAGTTTAGTTCATTCTCAATTCATGTTGATAGAAGCATCCTGATACCCCACCTCATGTTTACTGTAAATTAGATGTGTCTCAGTTGTTTGGGCACAATGCACAGTTAAACTATCTAATCTTCATTAGTACAATGATAAATAAATGCACGTAACCGCTAGTTAATCCACTATCATTGTACCTGATAATGAAAGCAAGCACCAAAGTCATGGGGTGTGACAAAGAAATGATCAGCACCCTCTGATCTATTCCAGTAAGGCCAATTCGTAGCAATCAGCTGGATTGCGCTACGCATCATTCGAGGAGACTTGAAAGGCAAGGGAAGACCCTTAGGGGTCAGATCGCATGTTGTGTATACGGGTGTGTAGAACCAATCTGCTTCCTCAGGATTAAAAGTTCGGACAGCGCTTGACAACAGGAACCGGTGCATGAAGATCTCAGCGGCAAACATGTGGTTCAGGCACCTAGGATCCTTCTTCAGCAGCTTCTTGTTGTATTTGCTGGGGAGATCATAGACAAAGACCTTGAGCCTCCCAACAGGGTTATCTTCTAACACATCACCAGCGCTTCCTGTATTTTATTGGCAACGGCATTAGGGCTAGCATAAAATCGGGGGAAAAGAATATACCTAGCTAAGAAATCTAGAAAAGCATGGGTACGCTAGCTAAGCAATCTACATGTCTAAAAACGAATTGTGCGCCTATGTTAAACTGAATGAATAAGGATTATCATCATGTATCATTGAATGCTCCATGAGTATGACTATGATCCTGTTTGTCAAGCTTGATGAGTTAAAGCTTACAAGACAATACCACTGTAAAAGGTAAAGAAACTATAGGCATGATGATTCTAGATTTCTCACAACGGACACTACAGAGAGCATCAGGTGGTCAACCACAAAAATCTAAAGCAAGTATGTGAGCAGTAGCAGGATGTTCGGGGGAAAAAAGTGCTTTCTAATTGAATTAAAGCCAGAACCAGATCAAATAACTATGTACAGAACACCAAAGGATCGACCTGCATTCTGGTCATCTGTAATCCAGTAGCATATGAGTTCAGGATTCAGAGGCCTAACAGATCAAACCGACATACTAATAGATGTCAAGATTCTTGCTTTGCCAATTTACTAGATGTACAAGCAAAAAAGGACCCTAGCGACAACGAATAGCTCGAGTCACGCAACCTGACAAGAACGTGCTCATCTGATCAGAAGCAAAATGGAAACGAACACAAGCAGAGAGAGAGAGCCGCCGGCGCGTACCTTCGATCCGCTCGGTCTCCTGCGCCGTGACGGCAGCGATGTGGGAGCAGGCGAGAAGCACGGCCAGGGCCAGGGCCAGCGCTCGCGCGCTCCCCGTCCCCATTGATCCTGACCCGCGCCGCCGCCTTCCCTCCCTGCCACTTGACGCTCGGCTTGTCAGGCAGGCCAACGGGGAGAGAGATCGAGAGGACAGGGGGCAAGTAGTAGTAGGAAGCTGGTGGGATGGGAATGGGATCCTCGGCAGGCACCAAGGAGGAGAAGGATCCTGCTGGAGTCAAAAGGGATGGTAGCTGGGACGTGTTGCGAGCTGGACGCGGTGGTGTCGCCGCTGCTTGCTTTGACGTCGCGTACTCTCTCGCTGTCGGCGGAAGAGGGCAGCAGCGGCGGCGGTGGGGGAGGAAGAGGAGGAGATCCCACTCGCAGGCAAGCCAAAGGGGAGGCCTTTTTGCCCCCTCCTAGGCTCCTACCACCAAGCTGTTAGCTGTGTTTGGTGGTGGAGGGAGAAGGTGAGCGGTGGCTTTCTCTCCCTTCTTCCACCTTTGAAAAATTCCACAACACACACACGCACATTTCAGCAAGAAAAGGGCATGGATTGCTCGCTGTCTGCGTCTGATTCTCCCCGTTTTCCTGCCGCTTTTCCTAATCTTTCTTTTTTTTTCCCACAAAGCAATGATGAGCTTAAACTATAGCCCTGCTAGGCTGCTACAGTAACTAAATAGACTGATGATGTATCATTATCAAATGAAAGTAAACAAGTGTGATTTGTGCTCCAACCATGGGTTGGTGATCTCCCCATCAGATGTCAGGTTTCTTTGCCCCTTTTTTTCACCAAACTTTGATGCAGGACATCTCACTTGCCCTAGCTTATTAGAAGATCAAATCTCTGTTTTCAACCAATGTTTGATGCTATTGGTACATACATTGGTCTTTATCATTGTGTTTAACACACTATCATTTTTTGAAAAAAAAAATGGGGATTGCTGCAGTCTGATGTGAAGTGATTGGGATTGTGCAACAATCACGAACAAATTGTCCAAAACGAAGCATGGTGATTGTGATTGTGATTGTGCAACAACAATCAGAAACGAACATGTCCAAAAACGAAGCATGGTGATTGGGATTGTTCCTGTGCACGTGGGTCATGCATGCATGATGGGTCATGGCTCATGACTCGTCAGGAGTGTTTTTTTTCTTGCTTATAATTTGCAGCCAAAGAATGTGGTCGATCCAATGATTTCCTCTTTTATTTTTTTATTATTTACAGATAAAAAAAGGCAAAAAGCAAAAAGCATTGGTGGAGCTCGTTGCTGGTCGATGGGCGTAGCGATTGGATTGGATCTGTGTAAACTTGCCTGTTCCCTTGTTTTCTAGTTGGTTTAGCTTACTTTTTCATATAGAAAACTATTAAATCAGGCCTCGTTTAGATGGCTAAAATTTTTGCTCCGTATGTCACATCGTATTAATCAGAAGTGTTTTTCGTTTGTTAGTGGTAAATATTATCCCACCATGGAGTAACTAGGCTCAAAAGAATCGCCTCCATGATATACATCTAAACTGTGTAATTAGTTATTTTTTTTAACCTACATTTTATACTTTCCAAATATACGCTTTTGGTGTATTTAATGTGATGTGATGGAGAGAAAGTGGGAAAAAGGTTAGAAACTTTGGCCATCTAAACAAGGCCTCAGTCGAAATCATCGGACATCAACGCAAACATACTACTACATGCAGAAGAAGAGTTCGGTCACATGTGAACGATGGATGTTTGATGTGCTCTAATTCTAACTGCTGCGTGCTGTGCTGCCTAATAAAATGTGCTTTTGAAAATTGAAACCACCACATGCTTAGGTCCGGTTTCACTTTGGGTCTAGGAGTTTGGTCGTGGTGGGCAGGTAGGCTGTGCATAGATATAGCGTCGGTGAGGTATAAACCGTATCAGCCGACAGGAGCCGTGGCACTGCAATGGCGCGCAGCCGACAGGAGCCGTGGCACTGCAATGGCGCGCACGTATTGTAGACAGACAGGCAGACGTGGATGTTGCCGGAACAGTATGTGACAAGCTGGATGCACGAACCTGCAGGGTGCAGGGATAACTAACGAACTGACCTCATTAGAGTCAACTGTGTCAGTTGGACACGCTACAAAGACATGGAGCTATGGATGGACCAGGAGAGTGCGTTGCGGGATACTGTAGTTCTTACCTGTATCAGAATCAACTGTGTCGAATGCAAATGAATTTTAAGTTTGTTTGTTTTTTTAAAGCTTCGGAGCTATTCTTTGGTCTCGCAGAGTGCGTTGCGGGGTACTGTAGCGTCTTTTGGGCCTAATCCGCCCAGCCCAATGTGTTTATCACGGAGCTGTTCTTTGGTCTCGCAGAGGCCCGAATAAATATATATACGGAGTCCCAAAGTGACAGACCCAACGCATCCCGGTCAACAAGCGAGAGGGGAAGTCGGAGGGCGCCATGCCGCAGACTCGAGACCCCATTATCGCCGAGAGATTTCACGGCCACTTCAGCGGCACAGTCCCGCACCACAAGCGCTAGGTGGTGCGCGTGCTCATCCCCAACAGCCGCCTCAATACGCCGGGGTGCGGTGTCCGCTCAATAGAGATTTCGGAGGGGTGGGGCGAAGACTTCGCCCAAGTCGCACATTAGTTTCACTCCTCAATACATCTCGACTTCAAAACACCTTCATATGCAAAAACATTCTCATTTCTCTTAATGCAAGGGACGTAAGAACATTTCCACTTAGGATGTAAAAACACTGCCACTTCTTCTAATACAATCCAGTTTCAAAAAAAAGATACATTAATATTGATATAATTTGAATTTAGTTTGTTGGGGCCCTCCCTTAAATAGGAGAACACCCTCCAAAAATTAGCGTATGCTGCTAATTGTGGCGAGCACACGGTATTCTTTAGTAAAAGGCGAAAGAATAGTTCGCTTTGTGCTCACCACGCAGCTGCGTGATTTGTGCCTCCGGCACTGCCCTTACTCTTATACTAGAGCCATAACCCCATGCTTACCAACTGCACAATATGGTACTAATCCATCATCAGCTGTTAACCAGCTTTCCCCGAGGCTGTCCAGCACTTCGTTTCACAAGGGATGGGCCGTTGTACATAATTATTGGGGATGGGCCGTTGTACATAATTATTGGGCCGTACAGCAATCCATCCGGCGGAGTCTGGCCCGCACTTGGGAGGCTGCACAGGCCAGCCAGCGTCTTTTGGGCCTAATCAGCCCAGCCCAATGTGTTTATCACAGAGCTATTATTTGGTGTCACAGAGGCCGGAACAAAAAATATATATACAGAGTATATTGTAAAACACATGGTGTACTGTTAGTTATAAGGAGACTAAATAATCAATTATTATAAATGTACATCGTGTATCTATGATAATGGGGTTTGGATCCATAGATAAGAATTGTGCACGACTGTTATAATATGCTTAAGATTTTTTTCTGAGAAATCTACTACTGTTAAAATAGTATTAACTTAACGCAGGTAAAATAGTCTTACAAAAGAAGGCTCTCAAGAGAAAGAAAGCAAGGAAAAAAAAAATCCAAAAAGGATTACAAAAGATTTTGGATCCATAGATAAAGCACCACTTAAATACTTGTCTTTGCTCTCAGTTCAGTACAGAGATTTCACTATTAAAGAACGTCCTGCAGTTTTGAACAGTAGGATGAACTCCTATGAAGAGTACATCTTCCTTGCTGTCCGGATTGTCCCTTACATTATGACAATTGCGTTCATAAAATAATTGGATATGAAATTGGTCTTTGATTATTGTGACATAGGAGTGACTCTAGAAACAGGTTTTCCCTTCCTAAGATATTTCTTGTGTACTCAATCTATCCTTCAACAGTAGACATAGCAGTTTGGTTTACTTTTATAACGAGAGGATGTTTTTAGTATCAATGGATTTTTTCCTTATCGCAAAAAAAAAAATGCTTAGGTTGGCAGAAAGCTTTCCAAAACCCTTGAAACCTATCGTTGCATAAGGCTGCAAGCTTAGGTTGGCAGAAAGCTTTCCAAAGAAATTGAAACCTATCGTTGCATAAGGCTGCACGTGAAGCAGAGTAACTATTTCTGTTCGATCCCCAACTGTAATCCCAAATATCGTTCTTGTCACTGAGGTCTGATTCCTCCAAAATGGCATGGCATTTACTTCCTGTAACTGTCTAAAAGGAATTTCTGAGATCGGAAGGTTGAACTGTTTTGTTAAAGAAAACAATTCTGGGAACTTGTTCTTTAGAATCTAATCACTCCAACAGTCTTCACAGAGAGGCACCTTAAGGGCACTCACATTGCAAGACCATGTTTGGACTGTGATCACACGATAAATTACACGTTTTTCTGTATCTTACAGTAGATGGTTGTACAACTTTTATCTTCACCAATTACATGTGACGTCCGTGAAAAACCGTAAATATGCAGCATCCAATTAATGAGTACGTTAGCCTAAGATGTTTGTTCGTTTGCCAAACTAAAAACAAGCACCGATATGCTGCCAAAACAAAATCACCAAACACAGATTATCTATGATTTTGCCTAAAAGAGGATACCAGATTATCTACTTTGCCTAAACTAGAATACCTGATTATCCACTTTGGACCACGCCCATACTTGATTGATTGGACATTATTGGTGATGGTTCTATTGTCGGCATGTAGTATTTGCAAACGACATTTAGGCTGTCATACTAACATCTACTTTAGACCACGATGATTGGTGCAAGTCATGGTCACAGACCACAAACCAAAATTCAGGCATCCAATTTGCTACGAAAACTCAACAAAAATTAAGGCAAAAACAGCAGGTTGGCATCCATTGTCACCAGTTGCTTTCAGCCACCATTGCAACACCAAAATGATTAAACTACAACCCACACAGTAAGAGCCAAAGTACTCGACAAGTTCATGCACAAAGGACAGACGAGCGAGTGATGATTATTCAATCCAACATCAACACAATCACTTATTCTGGATGGAACACATCACAGTACAAGAGGTAACCACTCCCAGTCTTGCAAGAGATGGCCACTCCCTGCTAAACTCTCCTCAAACAGATAGCCTGCCTCAAACAGAAATTTTGAAGTCTAAAAGAGACCACCTAAGGACTAGCAACTGCTGAATCCACTGCATTCGAATCAGATGTAGAACACAATTGGCATTCAGTAACCAATTGGAAATCAGATGCAGAACACAATTGGCATACAGTAACCAATTGGAAGTGTTAGTCAAACACAGGTGCTCAGAGCTTACCCTTAAGCCTCTTCTTCAGCACATCCATGACAGCACCAAAGTCAGCCTTCACGCTCACAGGCGGGTTGGAGTACTTGCAAGCCATGTCCTCGATCTTGCTGTCATGGTAGTCGATCTTCGACTGCGAGAACTTGAGGCCATGAGCTGTGCTGACGACCACCGTGCGGTCATTTGCCCCGATGACGCGCTGCTCCCTGAGCTTGAACAGGGCGGCGAGCGCAACCCCAGTATGCGGGCAAGCAAACATCCCAGTGCGGTCAGCCAGGGACATTGCATTCATGAGCTCTTCCTCTGTGGCCTCCTCAACAATGCCATTCGTTGCCTTGAGCGCGACCACAGCTCGGTCAACAGACACCGGGTCACCGATCTGAATCGCCGATGCAAATGTCGGTCTGGCCACCTGCGGTTGGAACTCGGTCCAGCCTGACTTGTAATAGCCGTAGAGCGGGTTTGCGTTGGCCGCCTGAGCACAGACGAGCCGTGGCACACGATCAACAAGCCCAAGAACACGACACATCTCGAATCCCTTGTAGAAGGCATATATGTTCCCCAGATTGCCACCCGGCACAATCACCCAATCCGGCACCTCCCAGTCGAACTGCTGCAGTATCTCAATGGCCGCTGTCTTCTGCCCCTCAAGCCGGAGGGAATTGAGCGAATTGGCAAGGTAGATAGGCAGCTCGGCAGTCACCTCCCTGATGAGCCGCATGCACCCGTCGAAGTCGGTATCGAGCGAGAGCACGGTGGCGCCGTTGGCGATGGGCTGGATGAGCTGCTCCAGCGAGATGCGATTGGCGGGGAGGAAGACAATGGCCGGGATCCCGGCGGCGGCGCAGTATGCGGAGAGCGCGGCGGAGGTGTCCCCGTGGACGCGCACCCAACACCGGCAATGGGGCGCGAGAGCGGCGCGCGGCGGAGGCGGTTGACCTGGCTGACAAGCACGGTCATGCCGAGGTCCTTGAAGGATCCCGTGTGGGAGATGCCGCAGTGCTTGACCCAGAGGTCGTTCATCCCGCCGAGATGGTCACGGCCGAGGCGCTCGGCCCAGAAGAGGTTGGAGTTTCCCTCGAAGAGGGAGACGATGTGGTCGGGGTCGATCTCGGGGAGCACGAACTCCTTCTTGGACCAGACGCCGGAGCCGTAGGGCCAGGTGGTGCGGCCGACGCGGGAGTCGAAGAGGTCGCGCCAGTAGGCGCCCGAGAGCGGGACAGCGCCTCCATGTCGTGGCGCACGTCGAGGAGACCCCCGAACTGGAGCGGTAGACGATCTCGTCCAGGGGAGTAGCGCTCGTTGGGGTCGCCGTTCGGGGCCGGCGGGAAGGGCTCGTACCACGCGGAGAGGCCCTGCTTCGGGGCCGGGTGCCGCGCCGCCTCCTTGCGGATGTTCTCATCCGCCGCGCGCCGGTGCTTGGTGGCGACGACCGGCGGCGGCGGCGGCGGCGTCGGTGGCGCAGCAGCGGACGCGGCGGGCTGCCGGGCGGAGCTGGAGGTGGCGGCTTGGGGTGGCGGAGCGCGACTGCGGGTGGGAGAGGAGGAACGACATGGAGGCGGCGTGGGTCGTCGCCGCCATGGTGGGGCAAGGTGGTGGCGGCGGCGGAGTGGGATTAGGGGAGGAGAGTGATAGTGATTTGGATGTGAGGGTTTAAGAGAGGTGGATGGATCTCGTGGTGGGGTTGGTGGAAGGCTGGACGTATCCGCGACGCCAACAGTGGAGAAGCACACAAAAAGACAACTATATAAATATAGAAACCAAAGTATGTTTTGTTCCTTTCTACGATATATACTATCTCAGTATACTCAAAAAGTTTAACGTTTAAGGCAAAGATTGGATCAAACATTAAAAATATAAAATTAACGTTTAAAGACAAGGATTGAATCAAACATTAAGAATATAAAATCATCAATAATTTTTATGTTGTTGAGTTTACAAATGTAAAACCTATATAAATAGATTTGTCTTGAAAAATACTTTCATAAAAGTATACATATATCACTCTTCAATAAAGGAAAAAAAAAAAAATATAGTAACTACATGTTCAAAAAGGAAAGAAAAAAAGAGATAAGAGTAACTACTCTCTGATTACCTAGATTGTCCTAAGAGTTTGGTAATCAGCCACATAGCAAACAGATTATGATTAGGACTCCCTTTGTTCTACAATCCATTTGTATTGAAACATAACTGACAGAGTTGGCGACAGATTCTGGATCGAACAGTCCAGACGGCAGTGGCAATTAGCAGACTGTCAAAGGGAAAAACCAGCCATTGCATCCCTTGATCTTGATGCACAAACATATACCAAATGGATAGTCAACATGAGCTAAAACATGAGACCATAGCTTCAAAACAGTTCTCTGAATAGAGTGTTGAACATTTTGGGGTTTGATGGTGTTGATCGATGAACGTTGGAGCAGTACATATCAGTTATCACGGAGAAAAACACAGAAACGATAAATTCATATAACCCCGTAATCTGTAAACAATTTACATTACTTGCTGTCTGGTAAGTGAAACCTCTACAGATCAATTAGGGTACATATATCTTGGCGGCAATGGCCCTTGTGTCAACAACTAAGCAAGTCTAACAATAATCTATGTGTCGTTTGTTTTTTCATCTATTCAACATTTCTGGTGGCTGTGGAGGAGTGTTCACAAATTGTGCACTCTTATTGAATCCTTCCTGTACCATAATTCTTACTGCTTGCAAGCCCCTTTGGAACACGACTTCAAGCTGCAGAAATTGGTGAGAAGAGTTAACGGTATCCTGCTTGCATAGATCACTGTAGTGCATTTCAGGTTAAGATTTTATGATACCATGGTTTGCTTAAGAATAACATTATAGGAATAGTGATCAAGCCAATTTGCATGCATCCAAATGGTATATATAGTTCAGACTTGCACAAACCTCATCCTTTTCTTGCTCGGTGAATGAATCTAGAACAAAACTAATAGTGCCCAGCTCCTCAGGTGGCCGTCCAATGCCTGCACAACATTTTTTTTGGGGAATCATATTTCAGACTTAACCCTGATGAATAAATAAATAAATAAATAAATAATGCCATACCAATCCTTAGACGTGCAAAAATTGCGGCTTTGTTTCAAATGGTCAATAATACTCCTCATCCTGCAATTTGCACAGATGGTTAAAAGCGAAACAAAGCATGGTAGGTTTGATAGAAGTACATCAGCATGTTTGTAAACTATTGAAGAAAACAGAGGGTTGACAAAGATTTATGTTCCAAGTTCCATTTGAAGAAAAAGAAATGTAACAGTCGCCTCATAATGGAGGGAAGGCTTGTGAGGAAAAATCAATTTATAAAGCAAGTGTTATATTATTTTTATTTAAGCATTCACAGAAGTCCCTTTCAATTCAGCCATGGAGATTGGAGACATGGTAGTGGGAGGAAGGGTTCTAGAAAAGAAATGAATACCCATTGTGTCCACCATGTCCCCTTTGGCAGCAGACGCAATTTCGCAAAGGGTAGATCAAGATCATCATAGATCTACAAAGAACAGAAGACAATTTGTGGCATAAGATTCTCATAACATGACAAAGTACCAGCTCAAGTAAAAAATTTACCACAATTAATTGATTGAGTGGTATCTTGAAGTATGAAACCAGCTGTCCCACCTACATACATAGGAGTAAGGAGAAAAGGACTAGCAAGAACAATTGATTGCAAGCAGCAGTAGAGTAATTTCACTTACAGACTCACCACTTGCATTCATAAAAGTCTGTGGCTTGGCAAGCATTACAGGGATATCACCAATGAGGCCTAAATTAGAGTGAAACATTATATTTATTGTTATAAACATACATGTTTGTTTTAATTACACTAGATATATATTCTAAAAATGAGGGTAACACCAAATGCTTAGCTAGGTGGAAGTTTATCACTAAATGATACACACACATATATCAGTAAAATTAATTACCTTTTCCGACAATTGCCTTAAATTGCTTACTGCTGACTGAAATGCCCTCAGCTTCCGCAATAGCATCAATCAACTCAAAGCCAACCTGTGCCATGACATAAACTGATTAGAATATTATTCTGGATTTTACAATTATTTACTACTGAATGCACAACATGATAGACTAAAGGCAATAGTTTAAATCCTATAATAAAATAACTTGAGATCCGATTTTTCCATAGAACAATGCTACATTATGCCTATGTTTGAACCGTAAACCAATGCATACTTAAAATCCTAGAAGACATACAACAGATTATAAAGAATTAAATGGAAGCTCCAAAGTGCCAAGACAACCAATTTGCAAATTAAGCAAAGATAAAGATGCCTAAATGCCAAAACTTTCTATGAAATATTATGAAACAACTAAATATAACAAGAACAGCTTTAGTTGAAGTGACCTGGTAGATAAGATTCAACCCTCAATTACTCTACTCATAAACATGCTGTCTTGGTTCTTCTAGTTGAAGTTATAGCTCTGTGAATGCAAAATTGTAACTTCGGACTAACATTTACGTTTCACAAATTTGGTTCATGCTTAACTAGTTTAACTACAACAAGGTTCTGATCTCTATATGCTAACTACTAAACAACAAATTCCTCCAATAATCAGACACGCAAAAGGGATTCAATACAGGATTCCTCCAATACCATGTCTCTTGTATTGAATCCCCATTGCTTGTCTTGAGTTAGCGAAATTAAAGGGATTGCACATAATCACACTACTTGGAAAAAGTGATAGACCCCAAAAATAAATTTCTATTCTTCTACTTCGCTTTTTTGGTGGTAATGACAAAATTTCCAAATTCATTGTTTAATGCCAAGGGTAGTTGTGACGGAAACATGGGCATGTAGAATTGCTTGATGAGTTGACGCAGATAAAATTTTAGCACTACAACAGCAGCTGTTGTCATCAACCAAGCATGCCTACCCTTCAACACTACCGAACTTATTCCCCACTCCCGCATCAGCTGAATCCAATATGATCGACAGATAGCCCATCCATATATCGAATTAAAAAAACTAGGCTAGATCAAATTGCCTTTTGCCCCCAAACGTTAACAGGAGCCACCGCAATCACCGCGACGAGGCCGTCGCCCTCGCAGCTATCGTCATCTTAGCTAGATTTATAGATTTATCCTACCCGAGACGGCGAGACGTGATGGACGGGCAATTGGAGAGATCTCGCGAACTTACGTTGTGCCGTGTGCCTTTGTACATCCGCCCAGGGTTCCCCAGACCGACGAAGAGCCATGGTTTCTGGGCGCCGGCGTCGGCAGTGGCTGCCGCCGCAGATGACGAGGCAGCGGCTTCACAAGCGAGAGCCGGCATGCTAGAAGGGCTCCCTCGACCGAAAAATACGCGTGAGAATCCGAGGCGGTCGGACACGGAGCCCAGGACGGCGGATGCGAACGCGGAAGAAGAGTCGAGGACGCCGGAGAACAGCCGCATCGCCGCCGTTTGCTTGTTGTTATAGCACGCGCTTTCCAGGAGTCCGAGCTGAACAAACCAAAGGTCGCCATTGACCGGAGGATAACCGGGCCGAGTGTCGGACCAATTGCCCATGGGCTAGATGGCCTGGGCCAAAATCTGGGCAAAGGGCAAAGGGCCTGGGCCGCAGTCGTGATTGGACGACATTTCTAGCTGCGTTTTACTCATCATATAAAAAAAGAATCCATTGTTGCTAAAAAAAAAAACAAACCCTACAAATCTGGACTCAAAAAGTCTCATAAAAAAACCCACAATTCTAGCTATGAATCTGGACACAAAAAGTGTCAAGGTTCACAACAAAAATTGTGCTTATGTTGTAGAGATAAGGATGGAGGGAGTATTGTTTTTGAATCTAAAATCTCTGAAAACAACGTCGAGTTCCAAGCTTTGTGGTGTTCACTGAAAAAAAAAACTTGGAACTAAGCACAATTTTCCTTAGATTCACACGAAGCTTAGTGCACATGATACGTTGCCTTGTAAGTAATAACGAATGTGCAAACATTATTGTGTCCAAATGCAAACATTGTCAAAAACTACTATTTTTGAAACCGGATATGAACTCTCGATCTGTGCTTTTGATGGAAGAAGAAAACAAGCAATGCAACTAAAATAAGAAATAGAAGATGACAACAATGTGAAGATCGAGCTGGATAGATATATATAGATATTTACATTAAGATGGCAAATTGATATGGGAACTAACTTAAGCAAATATATATAAAAACTAACTTAAGCAATTATATATAGGAACTAACTTAATCATATCAGGGTACTATATAATTAACTTAAGCAAATATATAATCATATCAGGGTACTAATAAACTTTAACCAAATGGACGAATCCTGTTCTTCCTCTCGGACGCCATGTCGAACGGGCCACCAGGACACAACTGGTTGCAGAGCTCCATGTAAGTGGAGTAGAGCACTCTATCCTTGGCGCCGGTGCGATGCTGCCTGGTGCGCGCACAGAAGTGCTTGAGCTGCTCCAGCGTACAGAGCCCCAGCGTCTGGCCGAGCAGCAGGAACATCCAATTGATCCTCCATTTCTCGGCGGCGATCACGGGGCGGAGGCTGTTCTTCTGCCCGCACTTGTCGCAGTCCGGCAGCACCGGATGCATCCACTCCGGCGGCGCGCGGTCGTGCATGGTCTCCACGTTGCGGAGGATGAAGCCCGACAGCTCCTCGAACCTGGCCATGATCTCGTAAGAGATGGTCTTGCCGGCGTCGCAGCGCTTGCAGCGGACCTCGCCCTCGACGGAGTCGATCCTCGCTCGATTAGCTCGGCGAGCGTCGGGTGCGTGCCCGCGGTCTTGGTCGCCCATGGGAACGGCGGCGGCGCGTTCTCGACGTCATTGGTCGCGTCAGCACCGTCACCGGCTGCACCGTCGTCGTCGCTGCGGCGGCGGCGGCGGCGCCGGTGACGTTGCCGCGCGTGTCGCCCACGCGGGGACTTTTTGATGGGAGGCGGTGGTGCCGGCGGAGACGTGACGTTGCCATGGACTGGAACGGGGATGGGGACGGGGACGGCGCCACTGCCATCGCTATTAAACAGCAGAGGAGGGAACACAGACACCTGATTCGCCACCGCCAGGGCCTTGGAAGCACGGACAAGGACATGGCCGCCGTGGCCATTGCCGTCGTCGCCGGGAACCGCCGAGGCAGCAAAGTCCAGCGCGAACGTCGAAGCGTGACTTGCAGGCGCAGGAGACGCGTAGACCGCCGTGGCCGCGGCGACAAACGGCGGCACGGCTGGCGACGCATCCGGCGAGAAGCCGCAGCCGTCCTCGGCCTTGGACGACGGGCTGTTGTAGATGGAACCGAGCGAAAGGTCGAGGAAGCCGCTGCCGCTGCCGCAACCGCCCTCCTCGGCGATCTTCCGCCTGATCAGCCCGGACGCGCGGCCGCCATCGCCGGCCACCAGCGAGTAGCCCGGCTTGTTGTCCGCCATCTATCCACCCTCCGCTCGCTGCCTCGATCTCACTGCACGTAGGCTTAGCTTGTCTGGTTGGAGATAGGGCTAGAGCGCAGGCGGCCTGAAGAATGGCATTTGACTAGAGTAAGCGAATGGGGTGCTGAGGGTTTTAAAGGCCCGGCCGGGTGCTGAGGGTTTTAAAGGCCCGGCCGGACCGCCGGAGTGCCGGTGCGAACGCGACTCCTGTACCGTCGTCGTTCCGACTTCCGAGGAGTAATTGCACGGGTTGTTGAGATTAGCGATGCATGCATGCAAGGATTTTTGACAGCAGCGGGAGCGGGCCGGGGGTTCCGGTCAGAGATTAGTTACTACAGTGGAAATTTGGTTTGCCAAGGCGACGATCGACGGGCTACCTGTTCACACGGGGAAAATCTTTTATTTGGGACATAATTTGTTCATAAAAAAAACATAATTCTAGCTTTGAACCTAGACAAGCATTTGTCCAGGTTTAAAGCTACAATTGCATTATTTGTTAGAACAGAGAAAGTATATATGTGCCCATCTGAGCACACGGTTTTTTTACAACGGAGGAAGTACTTCGTACGTAGCTGATAGAACCTTCCTTTTCTCCTAGAATATATCTTATCTTATTTATAATAACTATATGATTTCTTTTATAATTTATAGTTGTTTTCTTACATAGCTGATGATTGAACTTTCCTTTTGTCATGGAATATATTTTCTTTACTATTTCTTACACAATCAGTTGTTTATTTAATCTATCTCTTTCATTACGTGAATGTCCGTAAATATCACTCGTAAATTCACCCCCTTTGATTAATTCATTCATTTGTTCGAAAACGACATTTTTTTTTCGAATAGAAACGTGTGCTGGTGACACGGGATCACGACGAGCCGAGCCCACAAAGTAGTGTCATTCTTCGTCCAGTCCAAAGCAGGATGGGCTTGGCTACTTTTTTTGCGAGATATGGGCTGGGCTACGGCTGCACGGGCCGTCAGCTGAACCCCACAAACCTGTCCTTCTCCGTAAACCTTTTTTTTCCCCTTTGTTGCATTGCAGGTCTAATTGTCTAAAGCTCGTGAGTGGGTAAAAAAATAAGCTAATCTACAACTGAGGAACCACGGGCACAACCGACCAAACACTTTGATACCCCTTTCATGTGCCAGCTTGCAATGCCATCTGGCTCTTGGACTAGGGGTAAGTAGGCTGACCAATGCCGATCTCACCGCATGCGCCGCTTCCACATTCCAACAGCTTCAGGTATTTTCATGGTTAAAGTTGTGCGATGATGATGGCATTTTCAAGCATTTGACTTTCAGAAGACGCTTATTCTATATACACACATGTACACTGAACCACTACAGGTGCTATGATCTGGGAGTCTGTGACAGCCACTTCTTCAGTACTGTAAAAATGTGAACAATGCAGAATTGCAGATTGCAGATCGAGCAATGCCTAGCCTAGCTTGTGTGGGATCCAATCGTATTCACCGTATCTTAACTCACAAATGTACCACCTCTCACATGCCCATATCAATCACATCATCATCACACTCCTAATACACCACTTTCTAGTTCCTAATTACATCGTGAGTTAAACTAACCCTCATGCTCATTATGCTCATCATGATCTTTGGATGATTGCAAGAAGAAACGGCCAAAACATCAGAGCTACTGGTCCAAGTAAATCAAGGAAAAAAAAGGAGAGTAAGTAAGCTGTTATGGGTTGTACTATATTTTAATTTTACAGCAATGGCTCTCGAAGTTCTGAACTCTGAACTTGGACGGTTGATCATGATTCCTCATCAAGCTAATAGTACACCATGTTCATGTGGTTGTCTTATACGCCTCTGGCCTGTCCACCCTGAGCTCTCTCTGTCTGATGGCGAGAATTCCGCTGGTCTTGCCGACCCTAGGTAATTAAAAAGGGACACCGTGTTTGGAACCGAGTCAGTTTGTACTAATCTAAGTTATCTCTGAGATAAACAAATTGTGGCATCATCGTGCTGGTTCATTTCAGGTTGAAGCGTCGAGGAGATGACCAGCTAACTGATACATATTTTTTACTCTGATGGCCATAGTAGAGCATGACATGTGTACATTCTTCTGTTGGGAAGGAGAGGGCCATTTGACCAAATTTATTGCAGCTTCATCCCTGAAGTTTTGACCGGGATCCAGTGTGGTTGCAATAGCCGTTGCAGGATCTCAACCGTTCAAAAGACCATTTCAGGATCTATTTGGAATGCGGGAAAAAAATCCTGTTGCGCAGATTTTCTTAGTTCATCTATTTTGCATTTGAAGTTTGCACATATATATGTTTTTTGGAAAAATAATATTCAGTGGTATTGTTAGCCTATTACCATGCTCAACTGCTGAATTGGTCATTTAGTATTTCCTAATTTGCGACGGGTCTCTTCTTTTTAAAGAGATGAAAAATTTTGGAACAGCATGCTCATTACAGTTGAAAAGAGCAAAAGTAACACCTGAAATCTGAGAAGCATCACAGACAATGCCGTTGCCGGACATGAGCAGTAACACCTGAAACCTGAGAAGCATCACAGGCAATGCCGTTGCCGGACATCAGCAGATGTTCAGTTTATCATGACATTTTTCAGAGCTTCTTATGCAGATATCAGCTAATGAAGAGTTGATGTTAATACTAGCTGCATTTTGTCTTAATACAAATCGCATATCAATTTACAAGAAAAGAATAAATTTGCCCCACATGGCACACTGGAAACTTGGTGTTGCCATTTTTCAGAGCAGAGCAATTTCTGAAGTTGTTCATGGTAGCTTCAGAGCTACGTACGGAACAGTATTTTTGAATCACGCAGGAGAACTGTATCATTTCATTAAGAAGACGTTAGCAGTGGTAGTATACAATGGCCTTCTAACGCAGAAAGATTCTCCTTCAAACTCATGCGCTGGATGACTCAGAACAGATGCATGAATGAACAGAACAAGTACTTAGAACACAGTCAATTTTTTCTTCTGTTTTTTTGGATTTCTTAAAGAGCTGAGCAACTAGACAAAAAGGATACATACATGCCAACATTTTCGCGGTACATCCTCGCCATTGTCGGACTTAGGAGTTAAAAAAAAACAGCACAACACAAACAAGTGTTGTTAAAGCTGATGGAGATACAGACACACACACACACAAATGTGTGTGAAGAAGAAGAACAACCCTATATGTACATACATGACTACATGAGGCACATCAAGGGATATGATCAAAGATCAATCAACGACAAAAAAAAAAAGAAAAGAAAAGAAAAAAAAAAAAGGGTAGTCAATGGCCAGGAAGAACCGCAAAGGGCATCAGTGGAGGGACTTGGATCAGTCATGGTAGAAGAGGAGCATGATGACGCACTCCCGGATGATGCAGAGCCTGGCCATCTGCTTCCTCAGCGCCCCGCCGAGTCCGCCGCCTCCTCCTCCCTTGCGCTTCCCCGACTGGCCACTCCTCGGCTTGTTCATCTCGTCCCGGTGACGGACGGCGGCGAGTGAACAGAGGCACGGAGGGTGAGGAACCGAGCACCAAGGCTCCCGCCGACGACGTGCTAGCGCTGGATCTGCATCTCGGCCGCTGCTGTGGTGTGCTCAGTCCAGCGCGTCTGGTTGGGTTATATAGGGACACGGAGGAAGGGCTCACGTCATTGCCTGCCTGCCCTGGGCTGAACCTTCCATGCCAATGTCTCCCTAGCTAGCTCAGCTCAGCTGTGCAGGCCGGTGCGCGAGGTGCCTGCCCCCCTGGCCCCTGTGCATAATATCCTAGCAAAAAATATCTTCAGATTGGAGGTGGCAGCGGCCTGCGGAATGCTGAATTGCTGATAGGGCAGGCAGCAGACCACAAGAACATCTCAGTCAAGATCTCCAAATGCAATGCAAGGCCGGCTTTGATGATCTTCTGGGATGCAATTACTACTACTATAGTATACTCTGTTTCTACATCGAGCACCCCAGAAGATCAATATTTCTCAGTAAAATCTGAAACCCAAACTCGATGTGCATCGAGTAGATCACAGAGTACTAATAGTACTAGTAATTCGGAGCTAAAGTGCTAAACACAGTACTTAAGAAGTTCATTATCAAAAAAATACTAAGGAGTTGAAGGCTGCTACTCCACCTCCACAGGAGGCATGCACGTTCATGTTGTCTTAAGAAGTACTCCCTCTGTTCCAAATTGTAGTTCACTTTGGCTTTTCTAGATGCATTGATTTTGCTATGTATCTAGACATAGTGTATAACTAGGTGCATAGCAAAAAATCAATGTATGTAGAAAAGCCAAAGTGAACTACAATTTGAAACGGAGTGAGTAGTAATTCGAGCTAAAGTACTTAGCACAGTACTTAAGAAGTTCATTATAAAAAAAAGTACTTAAGGAGTTGAAGACTATCTCCAGTTCTCCACAGGAGGCATGCACGTGCAGCACCGTGTACTCCCTCCGCCCACAAAAGAATTCAATTCTCACGTCTTAGCAAGGAGTCAGATCATTCAAACTTTGACTTGAATTACATAATAAGAAATACTAACACTCATGGGAAAAATTATAATTAAATTAGTTAAAAATATGATTTTATAATAATTTATTTAAAAATTATAAATGCTCATATTATTTGCTATAAACTTGGTCAAAGTTAAGCTAGTCTGATCGGCATGCTTCCTATAAATTGCATTCTTTTGTCAACAAAGGAAGTAATTCTAAGTAAACCAATGCCTCTTTGAGTACCAGATAGTCACCTTGGTCTTTTAAGTTCTTCCTCCCCTCTCAAAAACTCGAAATTAAAAGCAGACTTGTCAGGAGACTTTAACTAGGTAGTAGGGTACAAAGAAATCGGTTTTAAATGACACTTCAAATGACGTTTTAGATAGTAAATTTTATAAAGATACCTTTCTCCAGTTGTTCTCTCTAAGTCCACACCAGTGCAGAGCTGTTTTCACTTGGTGTTTTTCTTTATTTTTCCATTGGTCGCACCACTTTCTTTATCTTTTTGGCTTCGTGCATTTTCTTTTCGTAGCTTATTTTGCTGTCTCTCCAATGTTCACATATGTAGCTTCACGCCTTCACGTATGTTCTGTTCGTAGCTCAGCACAAATTAACATGTGGTCAGTTATTGCAAACTAGAGATATATATTAAGTGTCTCATAATACACCACATACAAAACAAACATGATTTTTTTTTTTTCATTAGATGCATATTAATCACCCACTTTGGCTCTCTTATATAAGGAAGTAGGAATCAATCCAAACTTTAAAAAGAGGATTATCATGCATGTTCATGTTCCCTCTAGTCATCGTCTTGATCGATTCTATATGATGTTCACATTTGCGTCTCATAGAAGGATTAGATCCCTACGTTTTGTGGTGGTAGCTTGGACCAATATAAAACTGCCACGCTGGTGTCATGCGCCGGGACAGGGCTCTGACTTTGCCTCTGGAAACCGAGATATTTTCTCATTGGCCAGCGCAAAAGATTCTTAAAGCGCAGAACCAGATATTTTTGTCTACCGCAACAGACTGGCAGATACCTTTAGATAATTCTAAAATAAGCATATATACGATTAGTGATATTATCAAGTACACTAAGCTATACGCATAGATGACACGAAGGATCCTAGTCATTCGTTCTAGGGAATAAACAAATCCAGTTCACGATACTATTATACCCGCCGGGCGCCGTGACAGAATTTGAACTACATTCACTGCAAATCACCCATTTTCAGTCATTTCTTTTTTTTTAAAAAGAGTTTTATTAACTCGGCTTTTAAGAAAGCCAGCGCGAATCCAACCATATCCATCCTGCTGGGGTTACCAGCTTACAAAGACAGCATAAGAACAATGCAAAACAGAACCTAAGCAAGTCTGAAAGATACTTCTAAATTTCTATTACATCCGAAGAAAATAGACCAAGCGGTACAAAGTTTTTGCTCCACTCCATGATTTCTTCCTTGCACTTCATGACCTGACTTCTATCCTCTTCCTTAAGCAGAATCGCCCATTTCTATATGAAAGATAAAGCACGAAATACAATGTCAATTGGAGAATTTGGAAATGATTTCTCAATCGCCATTTTGTTTCTGTTTGTCCATAGTGCCCATGCAAAACAAGCAAAAAGAAACATCATAACTCTTGAAGATATCGGACCCTTCCCATAGATCCATTTAAAAGTGAAATCTTCTAGTGATCTTGGGCAATCCTGGAATTGCCAAACTTCTTTTATTATTCCCCAAACCATGTTTGCTAAATGACATTTGAACAAAACATGTTCTACACACTCAGGTCCATCTCCCAGACAGCACTCCCCGAGCCCTTCCAACCCCGTTTAATCAATTCCTGTCCCACCTGCAGTTTGTTGTTGTAAATTTGCCAAAGAAAGAATCTGATCTTTAGTGGAAGTTTAGCCTTCCAAATATGGCCAGCCACCCTACTCGGCATGCCCCTGTTTGTGATAAATCTGTACAAGGATTTAGTAGTATAAGTCTTGGATTTTTCCAGTTCCCAAATTACTCTATCAGAATTGTTCTCCAAGTTCACCTCTTCTAACAGATTTTTAAGATTTATCCATCTTTCATATTCTTCAACAGATAAAGCTCTTTTGAAGTCCATTTCCCACTCCCCTTCCTCATAACATTCATTCACCACACAAAAGGGATCCCTAGCCAGTTTATAAAGATCTTCATATGCAATGCATAAAGGGACATTAAGAATCCAGCAGTCCTGCCAAAATCTGCATGTCAAGCCATCACCTATACTGAAAGTAGCCCCCATTTAAAAAAGGTGTTTAACCTTGTGTAGGCCCTGCCAAAACTGTGAGCTCCCTTTAGTCTTAGACTCAAAAAGTTACAGTCCTTCTCATGTATTTAGCTTTAATTATTCTATACCAGAGAGCATCAGGTTTAGAATGTATTTTCCAAATCCACTTCACTAGTAAGCAATCATTCATAATTCTTGTGTTTATAATACCTACCCCCCTTGATCCCTTGGTCTGCAAGTCATCTCAAACTTAGCCCCCTTGCCACAAAAAATTAGATCTCATCCCATCCATGTTAGCATGAATTCCCCCTGTAAGTTATAGAACCCCATACAATACATGGGTATGCTACTCAAACATGTGTTAATCAGGATCACCCTTCCTCCTGAGGCAACATGTTTACCCTTCCATGGTTCCAATCTCTTCATCATTTTGTCAGTAATAGGTTGGAAGCTTTTCACATCTAAATGTCTATCACTAACAGGAACCCCTAGGTATTTCAAAGGTAATTCACCCAAAACACAATTCAGCTTATTGGCTGTCTCATATTTCTCCTCCTGAGATGCTCCAAAAACAAAAACCTCACTTTTATGATAGTTTATTTTCAAGCCAGATAGCCATTCAAAGCAATATAAAATCAATTTCAAATTTCTAACTGAATTTTCTGACCCATCTATCATTATTACTGTATCATCCGCATACTGGATATGTGACACACCCCCAGGGATTAAGTGTTGCAAAATACCCCGAATATGCCCATGACTAGATGCCTTATCTAGCATAACACCCAAAACATCAGCAACTAAGTCAAATAAAAGAGGGGAGAGAGGATCCCCTTGTCTGAGTCCCCTAAAGGTTTTAAAATAAGGAGTTCTCTCTCCATTGACATTAATACACACCTGACCCCCTTTAACAGTCTGCATAACCCATTTGACCCACTTCTCAGGAAAGCCCCTTCCAATCATTACTTGCTCTAGAAAAGACCAATTTACCCTGTCATATGCTTTTTCGAAGTCGATTTTTAAAATAACACCCCTTTGTTTAGTTCTTTTGAGCTCATGCATAGCTTCATGAAGAATCACAATACCTTCTAATATATTTCTACCTTTCACAAACCCAGTCTGGTTAGGCCCAATAATCTTGGAGGCTATAGGCACTAGTATTTTCAGTCATTTCTAGAACAGTATCGTCATTCGAGTCAGATGGGTTTCCCCTCTTTGAACTTTAGAGGACCCTGTTACTTGGGTGTGTAAAATCCAGTCCTAGGCAGGTCCTTTTACAGATCAAACCAAATCCTTTCATTTATAGATTTGTGCTATGGATGTATGGTGAAATTTGTGTGTGACCACACCTATCATATAAAAAATTCACCGTACGTCCATCCTTTATAACACAAATCTATGCACCTACAAGGAAATTGTATCCCCGCTTTAATCTAGCTTTGTCACTGAAAAGGATCTTAAACACTTCCAAACATGCCCTAATCATCGCCAATATATATAGCTGTCTAGAACTCAAACAGTTGACAGTGTCTTTGAACTGCTACTTTATATAAAACAAATATTGACTCATTAATATTGGTGAAAGATATAAGTTGTACCAAGTCTCATCCTCGCTGCAGAACAGAGAGTGCGGCTGCCATTCCCTTGGCCCCTATTCGGCCAGGGTACTGCAGTTGTCTCCGCATGTGCACTGATGCCCGTCTTTGTCAGGCACCGGTTGGGCCAGAGGAGGAATATGATGCCTCACCGCATAGGGCGCCATCAACTCGTCCACGTACAACATTGTCACTGTTTGCAGAGCCGTGCATAGTTCGCGGTCCTCCAGGGTGCAACCATCGTCGCCGCTGTGTCGCGCTCTAGCTCCCGCAACACTAACAGCTCCATATGGGCGGGGAACCCTAGCCCCATTGTAGTAGTTAAATATGGGAACCAAATATTCAAGTTACATATGTTCGTTTCTTTGTCACTGAAAGATATAACCTGTCTTAACTAATACAAATTCCATGAGTATACATCACAGATCGCTTAGCTTGGAGTAGTAGCATTCGACTACTACGTGATCATTGCATAAATTCTCATGGTTCACCTTTAGAGAGAGAGAGAGAGAGATGTTTGGGACTGCTCCGCTTTGCGTTTTTCAACTCAGATCCACGTTTTTCAGCTAAAGGGCTGTGAAAGCACCTCAAGAAAGCAGAGTTTATGGAGCAGTCTCAAGCACCCCCTAATAATGAGTTATGAAAATATGTAGTAGATATTTCCTAGACACATTATTTTAGTCACGGTTAGTGTTGGAGAACTAAAAATACCGTGTCATTTATATGCTAATGCTACTATATATATACTTATAGAGAGAGATGGTGTTGTTATTAAATGAGAATGTGAGTTTACTAAATTTTTTTTGTGACCACGCCGTTGCGCGTTTTTCATTAAGCAGAATAAAGTACGAACAACAAGGTGTAACGGTAACCAAACAATTGCCGAGGCGAAAACCTAACAACTACTAGATACCAAAGCAAAGGTTATATCTTGACCGGCTTACGACTAAACAACGTGTCGCGGGGTGGGTTAGGCGACCTCCTCGGACAATCCCTCGGTGTTGAGGTCCAAGGCAGAGAGGTCAAAGCGCCCTTCAAGCAGCGTTTGAAAGCGACGCCGCTTAGCCGGGGCACGCCACCCCAGAAGACGGCCTTGATGAAAGGTCCTAATGGCTAGAGGGGGGTGAATAACATATTAAAATTTCTTTCAACAACACTAAACAAACGGATTAGACAATAAGATGGCGAAGCTAAATAAGCGATGCTACACTCTAGCTATGCAAGCCACAATTCAATTCTATTGTCTCTAATCCACACAAAGGCTATGTCTCTAATTTACTCCTAGGTAAACAAGATATACTAACTAGAATTACCACTAGGAGCTAAACAAGACTAGCAAGAGATACTAAGCTACACAAGCTACACAAGTATACTAGCAAAAGTAATGCAAAGGAGCTAGAATACAATACCACCGCGGAGTGTAGAGGATGATGCCAATCACCGTGTTCAATGAGAAATCTCCAACGAGCAAGAACAAATGACACGATGATTTTTCACCGAGGTTCACGTGCTTGCCGGCACGCTAAGTCCCCGTTGTGGCGACACACTCACTTGACGTATGCTAAGCTTAATGACCGGTGCCAAATCTCCTATGGGAGCTAAAGCAAACGAACACAAGAGAGGGTCCAGCAAGCCACGAGCCATCCACTAGTGCTCCTTTCGCGAATCTCCCGCGGGGTAAGGAACGACCCCTCACAATCACCACCGGTGTGGCCTCGAACAAGCTCCAATCGAGCTCAACACCGCCTCTTGCTCCAAGCCACTAGGGAACCAAGCAAATTCCCAAGAGAAACAAGATCCCGCTGCTTCTCCAAGGATGAAGTGCCTCTAGATGCAAGACTAATCAAGCAATGCACTTCTATCACTCTCAATCTCACTCAAGATTCGAATTTAGAGTGAGGGGATGAGTGGAGAGGAGTCTCACAAGCTCACAAATGAGTTAGGCTGTTGAAATGTGCAAGAGAGACCTCAAATGACCGCCAAGCCACTATATATAGACCCCAAGTCGAAAACTAGCGCTTTGGTCCAAACTTTCCTCTTCCTCGTGCGGCCGGGGCGCCGCCAGTGACTGCGCCCCGACGGCGCCCGAGGCGGTCCCGATTGGGACCGCCCGAGGCGCGCCCGCCCGGGCGCCGCCCGGGCGTCGCGTCCGCGGGAGCCTCCCGACATGCTTATCGGACGCGTGCGGCGCGCGCGGACGCGCCCGCGCCCGCGTTAGGCGCTGTTGATTTCGTTGTCGGATTTGGATGAACTGCGCCGGACGCCAAGATCCAAAAGACCGCGTCAGCGCTCTTCGCCGGGGCCACCGGTCGTGCTGATTTGAGCTTTACCGGCGCTGGCGCCAGCGCCCGCCGAGGCGTCCGGCGCAGTTGCAAAGCAGCTCCACTTCATCGTTGCGTCGTCGACTTTCCATCTTTCCAAGTTTCGCTTCTTGTCTTGGGTTGCCAACACTTCGAATGTGTCCCGTGAGCACAAGTGTTAGCATGTCGCGATCGGTTAGACAAGAACGAAGTTAGTGCTCTCAATCCTAAATGCATATGCAAGTCAATTGGACCTAGAAGCACTTCACCAAAGGATTGTCGCGGCATCCCCTCTTGATAGTCGGCTATCTATCCTATAATGTGATCACACGCTCTATCGTGTCTTGATCACCGAAAGGAAAACCCTATCAAGATACCTTTGCCTTGATCTCCCGGGTTCCTCTCAAGCCGATCACCGAGCTTGACGATCCACCATGTCCATCATCATCATCCATGTTCATGATCATCATGCTCCACTTCATCCATATAATCCTATCTCTCAAGTCAACACTTAGAGTAAAGGATTAGTCCACAAGTATGTCATCAATTTTTAAAACCAAACATGAGATTTCACTTGACCTTTTCCTCAACGGCGGCGGGAGCCTCCCCGCCTCCACATCCATGCCCAGCTTCCGAAGCAAGACAGTGTGAGCCGCAAAAGTCATATTAGTTGCCCTTGGTCGCGACGCGACACGGCCGCGGCGTAGAGGGTGGGTGGAGGCTGGGGTATGCGAGGCGCGGCCTTGACTTGATAATAGGCGATGGCAACGACACACATCAGCTCTTCGATCTCTTGCTGCAGGGACCTCTCCCTATGAGGCGGTGTTGGTCCTGTCATCGAAAGACACGGGGGGGCGGCTCCGAGTGAGTAATAGACCCAGCCTGCACCGAAGGTCCCAATGTCGACGCCACCTGTCCAGCGAAGGAACGCCCCCGTCACAGCGACCTCATCGACCACGCTGAGTTTACTATTCGAAAAGAGAAACAGTAGTTCCACACAGATCTTGGGAGCATGTGCACAAATAGTCCCGTTGACTGAGGTCACGTAACGCTCAGCAAAGCCATTTCTCGGAGCTTACGTGGAGTTGCAGCTTGTGAAGAAATAAAGCCTGTACATATGCTGAGATCGAAAACGTGTAACACTGTACTGTTGCCACTTCTCGTACTACTACAAGCAGCATTGCATTTTTTCTCTCAAGTTTGTTTTGGTATTTTCGGAATTACCCCATTCCAAATTATGAACCGTTTTATTTTCTCTATAAAATCATATGTAAATGCATAATAAAGGCTATGTACAATTTTTCTAAAAAAACCTTCTAACTTAGAATAGAAGTACTACTACACATTAGATTTCACAAGTTTTTTTTTTTTTTTTTTTTTGACAACACATAGATTTCACAAGTTATATTTATAGTCTCTTGTTCTCTGGAAATCTTTGGTTATATTGTGTGGTCCAAGGATGTACTATTTTTTAAAGCTTGTAAATTAGAATAGAGAAGTACTACTATACATTAGATTTCACAAGTTATATTTATATTCTCTCATTCTCTGGAAATCTTTGGTTATATTGTGTGGTCCAAGGAGTTTTTTTTTTTTGGAAGAATGTTTAACACGGAAAGCTAGATTCGTCCTTTCAAAGTACATGTGCTAGATCACAGCCATACAAATAAATAAATATACTGAACTGTTAAGCCAAGAAGGTACTGTAACAAAATAACTAGCTGTAGAACTCAATGTTTGTTTTTAAATTCTGCATTTTGTACAGAGCAAACACACACAAAAGATACATGCTGACATCTAGCGGTATGTACATCCTTGCCATTGTAGGACTTAGGAGTAAAAACTGAAGTAGCACAATGGCCAAAACACAGACACAGAAGTTACTGATACATAGATGAGGTACATCAAGGAATCAAAGATAGGAAAACCAATGGCCAGGAAGAACCGCGGAGGCAGCTAGAGGATGCATCAGTCATGGTAGCAGAGGAGCAAGACGACGCATCTCCAGATGATGCGGAGCCTTGTCATCTCGTCCCTGAGCACCCGCCTGAGCCCTCCTCCTCCTCCTCTCCTTCGCTTCATCCCCTCCTGGCCATTCTTCCCACTCCTCGGCTTGTTCATCCGATCCCTGAACACGGATGAACAGAGGCACGGAGGGTGAGGACGGAACCGAGCACCAAAAGGCGCCACGCCGCTACTGCGGGACCTGCATCTCTGCTGCTGCTGTGGTATGGTCAACACGGAGCACCTGGTAGGATTTATATAGGGGGTGAAAGCTCACGTCATTTTGCCTTGGATCTTCTCTTGGTCATCTCTTCCCTCCAATGGCTGCCTAGGGCTACATGTGCATATCATCGTGACAACCACCACCTTGGAATTAATGGTTGTGGAGGGAGCTGCTGACAAGGCATACCAGGTGCTCCTGTCTTTGTCCTCCCAACGTAGAGCATGGCTAATAGTACAGCCAAGTGCTTGGCTATAAGCCAAGTACTAAGAGCCAAGCTATACAACAATTAGTCTCTTAGTTGGCTGCAAAGTTTCTTTATTAATATTTGTTTCCCTTCTCTTTCCTATTCCTCCCCACATCCATATCTATTGGGACCCACTAATACCTATGCATCCGTGCCCAGCTTGGTGCTAGAACAAGACCAAGCTCTCTTCTCTCTCTTCCCTTCTCCCTCCACATCATCAAAATTGCTTTGACTAGGTTGGCTTATAGCCTATTATTGTACCTGCTTTCATTATAGGAAGCATCAGCACCCAAAACATTTTGTTGCATAATTTTTTCCCTTTGCATTGGGACTACAAGAGCTTGCATCCAATTCCAAGGTGTTCCTCCCTGCCATCTGGAGAAAGGGGTGGAGAAAGACAGACACAAGGTCTACAGTTTTTTTTTTTTTTTTTTTTTTTGGCTTAAGCAGCAGCTTGCCAAGTTGCACGAATGTTAATGACAACGCCTCTTGATCAGTCTTGACACCGAACAGATAGTGAGTGTAATTAGGATATTATATATAAATAGCTTCCCCTGGGATTCATGTCTTATAATAAATAGTACTCCGTATTCCAAACCAGCAAGTAGTAGGCTAGTAGCTAACATGTAACACAAATCCATGAAATTTGATTTGCATGAAGATGCTAGTGCCAAGTAGAAGTGTCTAGTAGTATAATACATAGGCATTCAGCTGTTGCTGCAGAACTGTCTTAGCAGCACAATGTGCTCACATTCCTGGTTCAGTCCTCAACTTGGAAGATGTTTTTTTTTTTTTTTTTTGAAGCTAAACTTGGAAGATGGTGATATATATGTTTAAGGGAATTTGTAATAACAGAAGATTACGATATGTTGAGTGCATGTATGTATCCCATCAGGATCATTCTTTTATTGCTAAAAATAATAAACCGTTAAAAATTCAATGAAGTTGCATTGCTTTTTCACTTATAATTTAAAACTCAAGAGAAATCTGTGGAGTACATCATATTCATCGCAAGAGAAGTCATCTATGTACTACCCTTTGTTAGTAGTATATAATAAAACTGAAGAACACAAAAACTGCCAGGGCTGTGTGTTGTGTATGTTTCAGGACAGGGCTATAACTTCAACAACGGGATATTTTACGTGGGCCAGCACAAGATTCTTAAAGTGCAGAGCCACAGAAGAAGATATTTTTGTCTAGTGTAACAGACTGTATGATATCTTTGAATAATCCTAAGATAACCATATAGTATATGGTTAGAGATACTATCTACGTGCTAAACTTATGGGAGGATCCTGATCATAATACATACACATGTTACCTGAAGCAATAGTATATTTGCCATGAGAGAATTTTGAATCATGTGCAAAGGGGATTACGTCATGACTGGCTGACTCATTACTCAGAAAATCTTCTTTATCTTCTTTTCTTATGATCTGCTCTTTTTATAATGGTGATGTTTGTGCAATTTTCTCCTTCTTTCCCTAGTACTTACAAAAAATTTATTATGGTTGAAAAAAAATAAGAATTGTTGGTGAGGAGAAATCTAATGGCTAGAAAATTAGGGGTGCAAAAAGGTATCGGGAGGTAGCAAATGTGTACTAAATCTGTGGGAGCAGAACCAAAAATATGTGGGTACTATCATCATTTTGTAGATTTTTTGTTATTTAACTAAGTGTGAAATAGTAAATTCATATTGCTTTGGCATAATCAGCTGAGGAGCTCTTTTGATGCATACTTATACCACCTTCTATGGTCGTAAATTCTATTAACCGTTGGCTCGCACTCTAGCGTGATGGCGCGACGCCACTTGTGCATTTATGCCTCCTGCGCTCTTCCTCCCGCTCGCATCTGCGCCCGCATCGGAGATGAAGAGAAAAAGATGGCGATAGAGGGCTTAGAAGTGGGTTTTGGGTATGGCGATCGTGAAACGCCGGTGGAGGTAGGAGAGACATAGTGGGGGCGGGGTGGGGCGAAAGGAGTGCCGCCACCGGGTGGCGGGGATGGCGGTTGGGTGGGGCTGCTTGCGGTAGGGACATCGCAACCAGCGGCGAAGCCAGAAAAAGTGGCAGCCGGGGTCACTACTCGCACTACTAAGTGCTAATTCCAATAACATAATACCATGCATGATATCAAACTCACAATATAACAATGCATATATTGTGACAAAATAAAAGCCCTATTTGGCGGTGCTTCACTTCACTGGTGAATTTTTTTTTTAATTTTGCTTTAGCTCCACGAATGGCTCTGCGTTGGAGCGAAGCCGCCAGATTTTAATATCTTTTGCAAAACGGCTTCACCTCGTCTATCATGCATGGCTAGGGGAGGACGATTGTCGTAGGAAGCCGTGGACTAAAGCTACAATTTTTTGCTCCTTCCTACCACAAAGGTATGTGAGAGCACGTTTTTTAGGGACTTCATCGGTGGAGCCATTCCATTTTACCTAGTTTGGCATAAAACCACTCCAAACAATCCGGTGGAAAAGCCCTACCAAACGGGGCCTGAGGTTTTCTTAGAGTAGTTACATGTTACAGTCTGAGAAGCCGATAAACCAGAGGATGTCCATCTCTTCTTGTTCTTGAAGTGTCGCCATGATAATTCTCGTTATCACCCGGCAAGCAGTGGCGGAGTTTTTAGATGGCAAGGTATGGCACTCGCCATACCTTGAAGTTAGAAAAATTTTGAACCTGATATACTATATACTAATTATAGATATGTTGGTGTACAGGCTGATGGTAGAAAATGTACAGCCTGAAGGTACTGTACATGTGTCCTATTTATTTGAAATAGTTTTACTTATGTGGTAGATTATAATCATAAATACATATATATGTGTATAAAAGAAATCTTTGGTATCTATGTTATCGATTTCGCCACACCTTAATTTTGTTTCGTGCTCATAGCCGCTACCGGCAGGGGACACTTATGTGTAGATGACTACTCCCTCTCGTCCCAAAATGTCGCCTTTGCGCTTCCCGGTAAAACAACTTTTAAAAAATATAGATTAAAAAATATTAATATTTATCATACATAATTAGTATCATTGGAAAGATCTTTGAACCTAGTTTTTTATCAAATTTATTTTAAGATATAAATGTTATAATGTATTTTGTACAAATCGAGTTAAAATTATGGCACGAAAACCGAAAAGCGACGGACATTTTAGGACGGAGGGAGTAGATGTCAGGGGATGTAGGAGTAGGATAGCCGGAGAACTTGGGATGAGATAACGATTGGCGGGCGGGCCGGCGCTAGGGGCGACGCTGCCACCGGCGGCCGCACGAGTTTTGCGATGCTTTAGATATGAACTGAAAAGGGTGCGCACACCTTGACGGTTTATGCTAGATCGAAACCAAGTTTTTTTTAGCGAAGCTACTCCTAGATCGGAACCAAGTGGCAAGGTATTGTTTGGCCTTCACCAATTAATACGTGGCCTTGATGTATGATTGGATCGGATGGGCTGAACACATGAACTGCTGCTAGGTTGAGCCGGACTGCAGACTGCTCCTGCCGCTGGGCCACTGGGGTCTCGCCAGAATTTTGGTGGGGTCGTGAGCCGGCTGGGCCACTGGGGTCTCGCCAGAATTTTGGTGGGGTCGTAGCCGGCAAAAAATCAATCGCTACGAGGTGTTACCGCAAACTCGTCGGGGTCGTCAGACCCCGATGGTTGAACGTGGCTTCGCCACTGACGCAATGAGCTCGTTGAAGCCCTAGGACTAGGGTGGGAGGGGCGAGAGGTGGTGGTACGACAAGGCGCTCACCGTAGGCCATCGGTGGTAGGGGGCAAGGGTGGGGGCGGGGGCTAGTACGGGACGACGGAGGCATGTCGTGACGGAGGTTAGCGGAGGGTGAGGGCAGGACGCTAGGGCGCTGGTCGGTGGCGGCTGGGTAGGGCGAGGACGAGCACGAGCATACGGTGGAACGATATAATTGGCTATTTTCAGTTGCAATCGTTGCTTCCTTGGTTATAATTGCCACTGACTCGGTAAATTGTGGGTCCATATAGGTCTATGAAATGTGGACATGATGGCAATTTTGCAAATCCCAACATTATTTACCCTACAAAATGTCGTTGTCACGACTCATGAAGGTCATTTGTGGTCATGCTACATAAATCTTAATGGAGGCGTGCAAAATGATTAATTATCATTGTTACATCATGTGTGGTGCCCTTAATTATAGATGGCCGGTTAGTTAGTTTTTCATAAAATGTTTCTAAACAATAAAAATAGTTTTTCATAAAACGTTTCTAAACAGAAAAAACGGTGATTCATTATTTCCTACACTAGATGGTACTTTTTTTTAGAACCACACTAGATGGTAGTGGTAGGTCACTTTTTATATGAAAATCTGTTTCTAGATAGTAGTACATGTAGGCCGTAATGTGAGTGCGTGACAAGCTTAGGCAAATGACGTGCTTCCTCGGGCTCGGCTAGCATCTTCCTCTGCGGTCCACTAGATTTTTCGGCCCACTAGATTTTTTTGTCTCCCATTCTGTTCTTCTGTTTTGGGGTTCTATTTCTTTCATCTCAATGCATGAGCATGTGCTGCCTAGAATTTCAACATTTAGATCCATTAGTCCTTAAATATCTCTCCTCAATCAGCTAGAAGCTCTACTACGTACTAGTACTAAAGAACATTGTGGTGCATCAAAATTTTAAATACAAAGAGGAGAAAAAATTGTTACAGTTAACAATGCACATATCGTTGTATTTATCACTACGTGTGAGGGTTCAAATGACATAGCACTCAAGAGACCGAGGATTTATATTAGTTTGGGCAAAGTGCCCTACGTTGCCTCTAGTCTAGACTAGTAGTTAGAGTATCTGGGTAGCACCCAACACATCTAGGTTCGACTCGTGGGAGCGAGTTTAAACAGTCTCAGATATTATTATTTTTAAAAAATATAGGTTAGGTTTCCCTTGCTGACTTCGCTAAAAAAGAAAGTGCCCTACGTCTAGTGATAATTTGCTCTAGTTCTTAGGAAAAAGCTCAAGGTTGCAGTAGAGGTTATAAAACCGGTGATAGAGAAACTAGGGTTTAGTGAGCTTTACGTGGAGGATGTGTATCGAGAAGAGAGTCTACGGTGGAGGTGCCCATGTTAGATCCAGATGAATTCCAAACTCATCTTTTTTCCATTGGTAGCTCTACCAAACAACGACTTATTGAACTGACGCTTTCTGCGGCTAATAAGACGACTTATGCTATTTTGTTGTGAGAGAAAATAATGTATTATGGTTGATAAGCTAGGTTAATAAGAGTTCAAGCTTAACCGCTTATTCGACCGATGCTTTCTGTGGATAATAAGCCGGCTTATGCTATTTTGTTGTGAGAAAACATTGTATTATGGTTTATAAGCCAGGTTAATAAGTTCAAGTGAAGTTGAGGGCAAGCTAGTGCCGTTGCTAAGTTTGTGGGCGGGTCCTCCCTCCTACTGCTGTTGCATTGTTGTGTAGGGTCATCACTTATTCAGTTATCGAACATAAAATAGATCGATAGTTGCTAAATGAATGGACGTATAAAATGAATTAATTACTGTAAAAAATGATTTGTGCCACGATAATAGCTCAAGACTTCAAGAGGGTGACAATGGAGTGGCCTCCCTCTTCGGCGCCTTCTGCGGTCCCCGGCCCGCATCGCCTTTCCTCTCGGCCCTCTTCGGCGCCTTCTGCGGTCCCCGCCCCGCATCGCCTTTCCTCTCTCGGCCGGCTTGTTGTTGTGAACTACTGTAGAAGTATGATGGCTTTGCCGCCGCTTTGAGCAACGCGCGCATCAGCACCACACACGGCCAAGGAGGCAAGGAGCTACTCGTACTCGCAACAAACTTTTAGTACTGTGCGAGCACTGGTGTACCAGGGCATACCATACCACCAGCAGCAAAGGGACGGCGTGCTTGAGACTCGAGAGAGAAGAGACAGGAGATCGAGCGACCTTGAAGCTTGGCCTGCGCGGCGCGGTGGTACGTGATGGATGTCAAATGCCGGCGCCTGGAGGGGAAGGTGGCCATCGTGACGGCGTCCACGCAGGGGATCGGCCTCGCCATCGCTGAGCGCCTCGGTCTGGAGGGCGCCGCCGTCGTTGTCTCCTCACGCAAGCAGGTCCAGCCGCCGCCGTCTTTGATCACCTTTTTGCTTGCATTGCTTGAATGCTTGCTGTCCTCGATCTCTTGGGGTTTTCCTTACTGCGCTGCTTCTGACTGGGGGGTTTCTGTGGCTGGAATTGGATCTGTTGGTGGTGTTGCAGAAGAACGTGGACGAGGCGGTGGAGGGGCTCAGGGCCAAGGGGATCACCGTGGTGGGCGCCGTCTGCCACGTGTCCGACGCACAGCAGCGCAAGAGCCTCATCCAGACGGCCGTCAAGGTTTCAATTCAGTCTTTCAGGGCTTTGGTTGGTTGTCCTCGTATTTGTGTCAATCTACATTAGTTAATTTTTCAGTCCAATTCACTATAACACACACCAGTGGATTCAGGTGATTAGGAGTACGTGCAGCCAAACAAAGACTTCAGTTCAGATGGGTTACATTACACTGTCAGTTTCCTCTTGTTGCTGAGCGATCCCAACAGTCCTCGCTGCTGCCAACGTTTTGCTGAATCTCGTGGGGAAGCCTAGAATTAAGTTTGGCGTAGATGTGCATCAGGAACTCCTATAAACTCTGTATTTTTCTTCCCCTTAGTTGGTGAAATATTTTGGGTTCGAACCTGTAGCACTTTTTTCGTTTGTATTTGGCAATTATTGTCCCATCATAGACTAAATAGGCTCAAAAAGATTCGCCTCATACTTTTCAACCAAACTATGCAATTAGTTTTTTTTATTTATCTATATTTAATGCTTCATGCATGCGTTAAGATATTCTATGTGACGGGGAACTGTAACACTTTTTGGGTAGGTGCATGGCAACTAAACACAGCCATAGAACTGGTTTTGTTGCTCACCCAACATTAACTGGCTGCCGTCGTTGGTTCCTCTGCTTGGGGCAAAATTGGGATTGGTTTGTCACCTGGTATTTCTAGCTGCTTGCTTAAGCAGTGGCACTGTCTGAACCAGAAAACATGGATTCATGGTTGGTAAAACACAGGCATTGATAGATGCAGCTTTAAGTTAGGTAACAGTGAAAACAATCTGTACAGAAGTGCAAATAATGCACTAGAGCTAGAATTGTTTTTTTTATGAAATGAATAGCTAAGACAACCTCTGCTATACAAATTTCTAGTGGAGTTCCACTGATGAGTATGACACCTTTTATTAGGTGAGTCAATAGAGCATATATTTACCATGTGAAAATCTTAAGCCAATAAAATTCAAAAAAAAAAAATCTTAAGCCAAAAGATTATGTGTCATTTCTCTTTTTTATCATTGGGGTTGATGGCTACCTGAATAAGGCATCTGCGGATGTGACGATTCTTTTGGTAGTAATCAACTGGTTATATTGTTGCAGAACTTTGGGCACATTGATATTCTTGTTTCCAATGCTGCTGCAAATCCTACTGTAAGTGGCATTCTTGCAATGAAAGAGGCTGTTCTTGATAAGCTGTGGGACATTAACGTCAAGGCTTCTATTCTTCTTCTTCAGGTGAGCAAATTCTTCCACCTATACTTGACATTCTCTACAAATAAAGGTGACATCACTCTCTTCCTCTATCGAATGTTTTTCAGGATGCCGCTCTCTACCTACGGAAGGGGTCATCTGTGATTCTTATTTCTTCAATTGCTGGTTACAATTCAGAGCAAGGATTGTCAATGTATGGTGTTACAAAGACTGCTCTCTTTGGTCTCACAAAGGTATATGCCTATTCTGTTTTCTTGTCATTTTTCACCTTGTTTGCTGGCCGATGTCTCAAAACCATCTTATTGTCCTTTATATGTATATAGAAAGTTCTAATAAATCTTAATACATCTTCATTAATTATAGTATTTGTAATTTATTAGCATATGCGATGCCTCGACCGTTCAGGCTAATGTATTGGCTCATGAACTTGCTAAGTTTGCCTTTTCTTCTTGTTTAGATGGTACTTGGATGGATGATAGCTTAGAATGTATTCTCCCAAACATCCATCGTGATTGTACTTGTTGAATTTTAATGATGTAATATAAGCTCTCATGTTTCTTCTCAAAAAAACAAAAAAGTTGGTTTGCACCTTCGGCTTCCCTAAGCTCACCGTCTAGGCGCTTCGGTTGTGACTACGGAGGGATGTTAGATTGCGGCACAGTGGCATGACATAGTGTTATGAGGTACCAGCTAATTAGATCGCTAAATGCCATGTGTCATCTCAAACAAGCAGGGCTAAATGCCAGTGACAAAACCTTCCGATTATTTGAATGGTATTACATAGTTTAAGGTGCACAACACCTTTTTTAGGCTGGGGGCTGAAGTAGACGACCTGTTATCTGTACATCAGGAGGTTACATAGTCTTTTTTTTTTTAAAAAAAAAAGACACAAAAGTTTGTGCATATTTTTTTATGATAAACTAGCAAACTATTTTTTTGGATACTTCATTGCTGAGCTATTGATCTTCCTTTTAGGCTCTTGCTGGAGAGATGGGACCTGATACTCGTGTTAACTGTATAGCCCCTGGTTTTGTTCCTACACGGTTTGCTAGTTTCTTCATAGAGAATGAGACCATTGTAAGTGACTTCTCCTATCTCTGCTTGCATAGTCTGTCTTCATATATTTTGATGATTGGTTAATGAAAAAGGTAACCATTTTACATTGTTACAGCGTTTCTTCTTTGTCCTGAAAAATTAAATATTCTATATATATCTTTAATGGCCTATGTGGATCACTATTGATTTAGAGGGAAAAATATATGGAAACTCAATTCAAAATGCACTAAACTAACTTTTGAATGCTCTCTTGTGCCACATGAATGCCTTCAAACATTTTTCTGTCTGATTTCAATTGTTGCATATTATTATCTCATTGCTAAATAACGTCGGATGTGATCATTATTATTAACATGTTCCTTCCATTCAAATGCATGTACCTAATAACCTGAATTATTCTGCAGAGGAAAAAGCTTAATGACAGGACTATGCTTAAGAGACTGGGTTCTGTGGAAGATATGGCGGCGGCTGCAGCATTCCTGGTATCTGATGATGCATCATTCATTACAGCTGAAACCATTGTTGTTGCTGGAGGGGTGCCGTCTAGATTGTAAATTTGGGTCAAGTCTATAATCACTTCACTTGGCTATGTGTACTAATCACCGATTGCCACTAGGCCGGTGACATAGCATCTATATACTGTAATAATCCACTCTGAAGCTACGGGTTGTGCTAAGTTGGCTACTGTTATTAGGTTGGATTGCGGTGTGACTACTCCCCTGTCATAAAACATAATAGATTTTTAGTTGTCTTAAGTCGAAAAAGGGTAAAAGACCCTACCGTGAAAAAAAGTTGTCCTGATAGTCCATGTAGGCCGTAGACTACCCTGAAATTTGGCCCATAACATTTTTTTTTTCTACCTCCCATTCATAGCCCAAAACGATGTAATGGCTCAATGGCCCAATAGGATAACCCTAGCCCAGCAGCAGCTCGGTCACTTGCACTCCCGTCTCTCCACGCGCCGACGCTCCCGCGATTTCCCTCCGCCGTCCGAGCGACGCAGTGACACCCCCTTCTCTCAGGCTCGGCCTCTTCACCGACGGCGGGGCAGTCCCAGGCTCGGCGGCGGCATCAACGGTTCCCCCTCCCGTTTCCTCCGCACATCAGCCGGCGACCCTGTGTGCGTACCTCCCTCCCTCCCCCCCGCCCTCCGCCGGACCGTCGACGGCGCCCGGCCCCGGCGGCTGTGCTGCGCGCCGCCCGCGCGCGGCCGTTGGGCAGCGGGAGCCAGCGGCCCCTGCTCCACCATGGCGGTCACGCCGCTTTGGGAGCGCTTATGCCCCAAGCGAAGCGTTACCCGTCCTCTTAGCTGTTCCGAAGCGTGCGTTTAGTGTCTCCTTTTTTGGAACCCTGTTTAGATGTGTGTCATTGATCAAAGCTGTTATTCTTTTTGCAGCAGCCGTGAACAACTAGTAATTTGGAGTTATGGATTTGCAAGAGAAGACAACCCCTACTCATCAGGGAAAAGAAAAGAAGAAAGGAAGTGCAAAGAAAAAAGGAAAAAGGAAGGAAGAGAAACTTCATCTGCTTTGGATTCTACAAATGGTGAGACATGTCCGCTAAGTTTATCACCTTTAGAATTGAAATTCTGGCTTTCGTTTACATCTCCTATACAAATGGCACAGTTTTTTTTTTTAATATATAACAGTGATGGAGTTGAATTGTTGATTATCTCGTGCACGAACTATTTAACTATGAATGAACAGGCTCTTTTTATTTAACATTTTTTGTCTTTGGGAAGTTTCAGACACAGTCATCAATGAGGAAATGCCAGAGTATAATCTTGATGAACCTACTATGGAGGAAAAAACTAGCAACCATGAATCTGATCAATAAAGAGAATGGAATGAGTGAGACTGAAAAGCAATCGCTCTCTGTGGCACCACCAAGTGCAGATTCAGTCCATATCTTGCTGAAGCAAGCTCTTCGTGCTGACGATAATGTGGCATTGTTAACATGCTTGTATAATAGAGATGAGCAGGTATTGTTTTCTGTACTAAGTTTGGTGAAAGCATCTTCTTCTTCTGGCTCTTATCCTTTGTTGGTTGTTTTTTCCTTCTCGAAAACACAGGAGAGCTGCGTATCATTGTATTAAGAAGATATATATCCTTTGCTGGTTGTACTACCAATCTAATCTGAAATCAACTTCATACCTGTTATAACTGATGAAAGTTTTGCTCCTCCAGTCAAAAATATTTGTTGATTTGACATTACATGCTATCAAGCTTATGAAGCTGGACTATCATCGTTCAAAGTTCTTAGACTGGATAAGTAAAAACCATATATGCATTTGTCACAACAAAACATACGCTCAAAAGTTTTCTTTGTTAGACAATGTTGATGTCCAAAGCAGCATATTTTTGTGTCTGTAAGTAGGCCTGCATACTCTGTTTGGCATATGCAAGTTTAGGTGATCACGAGCCTCACATGTTTTCCTTTCTTCAGGTCAATAGAATTCTATCATAACTAGAAAAGGAAAACTACAGAACTGCTCTTGATCAATTGTACTTGGCTAAATGATGAATTTGATGGTTTAACTGAATGTGCTCTAGTCTTAGGTTGATCATATATAGTCATCTTTTCTCTTGCTACTCCCATGTTAATGATTTTATTTCTTGAAATTTGTAAATAAACAGAATAGGTTGTATGAAAACCTTTGTCAAAATTTGTTAATCCATATATTTACTAAAGTTCAGTAACATTCAGATTGTTCTTGACAAATAGCAGTGAGTTCACTATGTCTTATAATTTATTGCTGGGTTACACAGGTTATCACAAAGTCTATATCACTCCTAACGCCGGCAGATGTTGTGAAGCTTCTCAAGTTCTTTGTGTTGCAAATACAATCTAGGTAATATTTTGCGGAGGTGCTTTTTTTGCTGATTTAATACATAAAGGTTATGTGGTGCATGTAACTGGAGATAAGTCATTGAGTACGAGATGGCCCATGTGGGGCTTGCGCACCCTCAACTATATATTCATGCTTGAACTAGGGCCTTCCATTTCTTACAGTAATTAGTCTCTTGTTATTCTTTTCTAATCATTTATTATTACTGTCATGGTTTGTGTGGCTTTCTCCTTGCCTTGCTTTTTGGGGACTCTGGTTTGGAAAGTAGTTATATAATTACACATGAATGGCTGCTGAGAGACAACATGATGTTTATGCATATCTTACTCATATATTTGTGTCCATTGGAATGCATAAGCATGTAACATGTTGTGTTTGTTGATCTTATTTGTATATGTGTGTTCATTGTAATTTATAAGCATAGTGTTGACATCCTGATCCCAGTGACTTTTTCTGCTTGTTGAGTTCCTTATTTTGCTGTAATGCTGTGTATATTGTCATGATATGTTTATACATAGTGCTGTCATGATTTGTTTACCTTTTGGGATCGAGGATCCTGGCTACTTGAAGGATGCTAACGCAGTACATTTCTAAGTTCTAGTGTTACTCTTTGATTAGCTATCGCAATTTGGTACAACCAACTAATTTCTAGACCGTTACCTCCTCAGGGGCGCAGTGTTGGTTTGTGTACTCCCATGGCTGCAAACTTTACTAAATCGACACATGAGCAGCATAGTGTCTCAGGAGTCTTCTCTGTCATTGCTCAACTCGCTCTACCAGGTTAGTAACCAAAGTAACCCCATTGCTGTGAAGAATGTTCAATGCAATATCTGTCTCCAAGTTAAATGAAAAAAAAAACTCTAATAGAACCTTGCGTGCCATCATTTAATGTTTTAAATTATGCTTGAAAGGAACACTCATCCTGGTGATCATTTATGATGATTCATGCCTGTATAGGATCTTACCCCATTAAAAGTGAACTTGCAAATGCACTGTATTAAGGATACTCTACTCATCACTCCTCCCTGGTCATGCTGAGTTTGGTCTGCAAAAAGACAATGTAGCCTCAAAAAAGTCTATCCTACCAGTTTTTGGTTCCCTGTACAGTTCATATAGCATGATAGCAATTTAAGTCATGTCTACCATTGGACACACATTTTACTGTCTACATTTTATTCCAGCTTATTGATGCAAGAACATCAACATTCAAGTCGGCATTGCAATTCTCCACCACTCTTGATTACCTTTTCAGCGAGGTAAGTTTCCTTCCCAGCAACGTGTCATCAGTTTCGAATTACAATTAATCCTACTATTATGATCCAGATTGTTGATGATGAAGCTGAGGAGGAGGTACCACCACCGATAATTTATGAAGACAAGGACACTGATGATGAAGAGTCTGAAGTTGATGCTATGGAAACAGACGGAGAAGAGGCTGAAGAGCTAGGTGATGTTACTGATGCCTCTGAAAATTCTGATGGAAGTGAGATCATGAGCGACTGAGCTCTCCCAAGTACTGAAGGCTCTCATGTCAATTATCCTCATGAGATGGAATTTTCACGATGGCTGCTTGAGATAGTTGTTTGCTTGTACTATGTGGAGCTTAACTGCATCTATTGTGTGCATGATATTATTTCAGTAGATTTTACCCTCCTAAGGGAATGTATTCAACAAGATTTTGGATGACATATTAGTGACATTTGAGCTGAGAAGGGTGGTTAATGCAATTGATTGAGCAAGTAACCATTCCACTCTTATAATTTGTGCTCCTATGAAGGGTAATTGTCTGTGTATATGGTGCTTGAGGTCACAATTATTATTCAGACGAGTGCCCAATTGAAGCTTTGGTCGATGGTCGTGCGTTCTGCGTTGGCTCCGACCGACCAAACACTTTAAAATGATATATATCCCCAAGTGCGAACAACGGCTTTTGACTTGCAAACATCAACAAACCTATCCGGCTGTTTGACTTTGAAAGTCTGCTGGCCAACGCCCATCTTACTGTGTCTTTCATTTTTAATGTCTTGCCGATGGCATTGTCAAGTATTTGACTTGAACAGTCGCATACACTAAACCACTAGCGTGTGTTCTCAGCAGCGTCAACCATTTTTATACCGTGAAGCCGTGAATCTTTCTGCTCCCAGTGTGTACACTGAACCACTAGCGTGTGTTCTCAGCAGCGTCAACCATTTGATTTGCAGGCAGAAGCGGCCAAAGCCTCATCAGTGCTCCTGAGCAGGTACAGCAACTAGTGCTACAAGTAATGGCCAGTGGTCCGGCTTCACTGGAGACTGGAGAATAAGTACTACTAGTAGTAGTAAGTAAACGAGCTGTTACAAACTCTTGTTTACAGCAATGGCCTGAACTTGGACATGGTTTCTGAAGCAAGTGTGTCAAGTGGCTGTAGGATACGGCTGTCTGTCGCGAGCTCCCCAATGGCGGCTAAACCGCTGGTTTTGCTGACGCTGGGTGAAAGAAACAGTGGTTTGGAACTGGAACCGACCCAATTTGCCCTAATTAAGTTGATTTATGTACTGGACAAAGCATTAATCTGTCCTACACCCACACGCTGGTTTCATATCAGGTTGGAGTGTGGAAGGGATGGATCCAATGCAATGCAATACAACAGGACAGATTAATAGTCTGAGCCGTTCACTGCATTAATCTGTCCTACACCCACTTCGCTGAATCGCTGTCCATCAGAGCCAGGACTCACTGGTTTGAGCCTTTGAGGTCACTGCAGGTTGTGACTGCAAATGAGAAAAAGCTTAGCTGAAGTCTGCAACAAAATTCTCTTTTCTTTCTTTTTTTTTTTTCTCTCTTTGGCTAGAAGGTTCGTCGTTCACCTAAGATCATAAAGTTGACATAACGACAGGCTTGAGATGTTGGGAAAGCATCCTGATTCCTAAGATCCATGTAGGATTCCTACATGGAGATGGAGGGTTGGCGTCAGCACTATGCTATAAGAATGACCAGTGGCCCGGCTTCACTGGAAAATAAATATTATACTACTAGTAGTAAGTAAGCACAAGCTCTTGTTTACAACAATGGCCTGAACTTGGACATGGTTTGGTGCATCAAATGGCTGTAGGATATGAATGTCTGTCGCGAGCCCCCATGGCAGCAAAACAAGCAAATAAGCTGTTACAGGCTCTTGTTTACAACGATGGCCTGAACTTGGACATGGTTTCTAAAGCAAGTGCATCAAATGGCTGTATGATATGACTGTCTGTCGCGAGCCCCCATGGCAGCAAAACTGTTGGGTTTGCTGACGCTGGATGAAAGGAACAGCAATTTGGAATTGGAACCGACCCAATTTGCACTAATCTAAGTTGATCGTCTGTCCTACACACTGGACTTCGCTGAAGTGTTGAAGGGATGGATCCAATGCAATCAGAAGATCATGTCACTGCAGATTTTGGCTGCAAATGAAGAAAAGCTTAACTGAACTATGAATGTGCAACAAAATTCTCTCTCTCTCTTTTTTCTTGGCTAGAACATTCACCAAAGATCATTTTGTTAGATAGAGTTGATATATGTAACAAATATAAACAGGCTTGAGATGTTGGGAAGCCATCCTACATGGAGGGTCTGGACTCCCCTTATCAGACACAACTGTGACCGACATAAACATAAACAAACATAAACAAACCTGTCAGCTCCTTGATTTATAATAGAGTCAAATGCACCCCGGGTGCATGAACTTGCACGAGTGTGTCAAACAGGTACATGGACTTCCAAAACGTCCTTCTAGCCCCTTAAACTTGCTTATGGGTTCATGGCAGGTCCATTTTGATTTGTCAGCACATTTTTGCCACCGTGGCCTGGCCAGCGTGGACAAACCCAGCCCCAGGCGCGTGACGCTCGCGTGAGGAAGCTTGGTCCCCGGATTTTTGCACCTTGCCCCTGTTCACGCGCAGACTGCACCTTTCCTTCCCGTTCCCTTCCCCGATTGCGAGCGGGTGATATGCGGCTGCGGCGTAGTGGAGGCCGGCGAGCGCGCGACTTGAAAGCGCGACCTGAATTGCGATTCAGTTCCGAGTTCATCAGTCTACCTTTAATTTGCGGTCTGTTCGTGATGGAGACTTAACTAAGAGAGAGTAGTATGCTAAACTCCAAACATGGATCAAAGCTTTTTGTGTACTACCTAGCTACCAGTAGTATTTGATCGAGGAAGTAGCTATTCAGAATGAGTACTGCATCAGTTGATGCCGCACGCTGGCTGGAGCTTCCGTGTGGTTGCCGACCGCCTTCCTCTTGCAGTTGAAGAGGAGCGCGGGCACGGCTACCTTGTTGTCGTGAGGCGACTGAACAACTTACACAGGACGAAATCTCCTCCCACGCCACCGCCGCCATGCTCGTCGTCGTCGAGCGAGAGTTGCACAATGCACCAGGCCGTGCCTGGTGACCATCGTCCTGCCCCCGCTGTAGGAGTAGTAGGACAGCGTGCGCGACTGACCGACGCGGCGGCCGTCCGCGCCACTGACGGGCCTGACCTCGTCGGTCTCCGAGTTCCATCGCCCCTCGCCTAACGCGCCGGCCGCGGCCTGTAGCGGCATCGTGCGGGGCAGATGAAGTACCAACAGGTCCTGCTGCCCGGCGCCGGGGCGTAGCGCTCGGCCACCCTCTCGGGGGCGATGGAGTAGACGTCGGCCAGGTGGACGAAGCCACCGTCGTTGAAGCCCTACTGCTGCCGGCGCCGGGCGACCATGGGGTGGAGGACGAACGTGATCAAGTCGTGGTCGCTGTTGGGGCGGAGGAGAGCAAAGCCCCATCGAGCTTGAGGGTGATCGTCCATGGCCATGTCGATTGGGATAGTTCTTCCGTGGAACCTGTGATCATGCATATTTACGGGTCGTGTGAATGTGGACATTGGAATTTGGAATTATATATGGCCGTCGACCGCCGCCTCCCCCTTACTCGCTCGCAGCAGCTTCGTCTCCTGCGACGGCCACGACAATCTGGGTCAGAGCCGGCCGACTGGCGCCGCAGCCTGTAGCGCCGCCTTGCGCACGCGAAGTCGCGCGGAGCCACGAGCCTTCAAGTCGCGCGCTCGCCGGCCTCCGCTACGCCGCAGCCGCACATCACCCGCTCACCATCGGGGAAGGGAACGAGAACGAGGGAAAGGCACAGTCTGCGCGTGAACAGGGGCAAGGTACAAAAATCCGGGCACCAAGCTTCATCACGCGAGCGTCACGTGCGCCTGGGGCTGGGTTTGTCCACGCTGGCTAGGCCATGGTGGCAAAAATGTGCTGACAAAGGTAAAATGGACCTGCCATGAACGCATAAGCAAGTATAAGGGGCCAGAAGCACGTTTTGGAAGTCTATGGACCCATTTGACACACTCATGCAAGTTCATGGACATGGGGTGCATTTTACTCTTTATAATATCCCTTCGTGAGGCCAGTAAAATCCGAATCTCCAGCGGCTCCCGGCGCCCCCACGGGCGACTCGGGGCGGCGGCCGCCCACCAGCTCCCTCCCTCGGCGTCTCTCGGCCGCGCCCCCCCCTCGCTGGCGGCGGCGGCGGCGGCGGCGGCTCCCACAATGGAGCACCGTCGCGCGTCCACCTCTCCGGCCCCATCCCCCTCGCTCCCTCTCCCTCCAACCTTCAACTCCGGGCGACCTAGCGGCCGGCACCGCCTCCCCCCGCCGCGCCCGGCGCCCGGGCGTCTTGCGATCCGGTGAGGGGCCATCCCGGTTCCGTCCTCTTTGCCCCGATGTGGGGCCTCGCCTCCCCCCCTCTCCGTGGCGGCGGGCGGCCGGCCGGGCGCCGGCGTGGTTGGTCCGCCCACCGCCGCCCCTGGCCCCTCCTCTGGCTTCTCGGCCGGATCCGGCCCGGGCGGGTGCTCGAGCGCCGGCCGCGCGGCGTCGTGGGCGACACGGCCGGATGTCACTGATGTCGCGAGGAGCGTCCGAGGTCCCTCGCTCCTACAGCTGGGCGGCGGCGCCGTACTTCGGCGGACGCGCGGCGGCCGGCGGGCGCCTGTGGCGCCAAGGCTCCTTGGTCGCCGCTTCACGCCACGCCGGCGTCGGGTGCCGCCGCCCATCTCGGGGCCGCGGTCGTAGCCTTGGGACCGTGGAGTCTCTTGGCCGTGGCGCCGCGCCCACGCCCCTTCGCCGGGTCCGCCCCGTGCGGTAAGCGCCCGCGGCGTCGACGCGCGCAGTTCGGCCGCCTTTGGACTCCCCGCCGTGGCCCGGGCCCCGGCGTGTGGTGGTGGACGACGTTCCGCGATGGTGGTGGATCGTGCGGGCGTCTTTGCGGTTTGGGCGGCGTGGGCCACCGTTTGGCCGTCTCGCATCGTGGTGGTGTGGGTGGCAGCGGCGGCGGTGTCTTCGACGCCGTGGTGGCCGACGACGACGGATCGCTTGCCTGCTGCGATACTTGGGCGCATGGAGCTCGGGCGAAAGCCCAGCCCGGCGTGGTCGGGCGGGCGACGGCGGCGACTTTGCCGCCGCATCCTTCTTGAAGGCGTCGTCTTCGACTCTTATGCTCCTAACTGCGCCCGGTGCAGATTCCACCTTGGCGCTTTGGTCGCCTCGGTGGTCCTATTTGCGCTTCATTGTTCTTCTCATCGGGTATGTCTAGCTAGTGATTGTTGCAGTGTCGTAGTGGTGGTCGTTTCCGGCGGACGCTTTGCTACCGAGGTGCTCTTTGTTGCTGGGCGGATGCTTTGCCGCCGTGTTTCTTCAGGTAGGTCGTCTTCACGAGCCGCGTTTCCGGTGTGCGTGGGCAGCCGAGGTCGCGGTCGTATCCGGCGGATGCTTTGCCGCCGAGGTGTGGGGCGGATGCTTTGCCGCCATGTATCTTCTCTTGTGAGCCTGCGTTTCCGGTGTGCGGGTGCCGCCGAGGTCGCGGCCGTTTCCGGCGGATGCTTTGCCGCCGTGTATCTTCTCTTGCGAGCCTGCGTTTCCGGTGTGCGAGTGCCGCCGAGGTCGCGGTCGCTTCCGGCGGATGCTTTGCCGCCGTGGTCGTCGTCGTCTTCCCGGCAGATGCTTTGCTGCCGAGGTTGATCTGGACGGATGCTTTGCCGTCTAAGCTCTTAGCGGATGCTTTGCCGCTGTTGTGGTTCCGGTGGATGCTATGCCACCGAGGTCGTGTTTCTGGCGGATGCTTGGCCGCCAAGGAGGTCACGGTGGATGCTTTGCCACCGAGGTCGTCGTCTTCCCGGTAGATGCTTTTCTGTCGAGGTGTTTCTTCTACGGCTCCGATCACTACTAGCTACCTAGGTGTTGAGTTATCTTTTGTATAGGCGCAGCTTGCCGGGTTGTTAGGTGGAGGGTTCCCGCCCCCTCGCTTTTCTTGCTTTACGTTTATGTTTAAGGTTATCGTTAGTGTTTTCGTGCGTGATGTCTTCGGGCATCGGGGTTTTGTTGTATTTGGATTTGGTTTTCCTCCTCTTAATGAAATACGGGTGAACGGCCCGATCGCGAAAAAAAAAAATATCCCTTCGTGCGAACAATAGCTTCTGACTTGCAAACATAAACAAACCTGTCAGCTCCTTGACTTTGGGCTGGCCGACGCCGACCTTAATGTGCTCTCTCCTTTTCAATTTCTCCAGTTCTGTGATGGAGCTGGCATTTCTTAAGTATTTAACTTACATGAACCGTAGCATACACAGATACACAGAACCAGTAGCGTGCATTCTCAGCGGGGTCAACCATTTTTATATCTTGAAACGTGAACAGCGCAGACCATCGATGCTTCATCTTTCTTCGATTCCAAATCCTCACGATATCTCAAAGACAGTCGCGTCTCCACATGCCGTTATGCCATGTCGCATCACATTTCCGAGCCACATCAGCTAAATCATCATGCTATCCTAATCGCTACGGTTTGAAGACGAACACACTTAGATGGTTTGCAGATGTTGACTAGGCTGAATGCAGATGGTCATATGGTTCCTTGTAGGAAACAGTGGCTTATGGCTCACGGTTATCAATCATTGGCTCCCCTATGTTGAACTTTTGCATTGTCGGAGAATCTAACACTGGTGAGTGGTGACTTTTATCCCTTTCTGAATTCTGGTCATTTATTTGCAGGCAGAAGAGGCCAAAAACTTGGGAGCTAGCAACTGATCAAGTAGAGCAACTAGTGCTACAAGTAATGGCCTGTGGTCCGGCTTCACTGGAGAGCAAGTAAGCGAGCTGTCACTTACAAACTCTTGTTTACAGCAGTGGCCTGAACTTGGACATGGTTCCTGAAGCAAGTGGTTGTAGGATACGAGGTCTGTCGCGAGCTCCCATCCCGTGGCAGCTAAACCGCTGGTTTTGCTGACCCTATGTAAAAGGAGCCGCTGTTTGGAATTGGAACCAACCCAATTTGCACTAACCTAAGTTGATCTCTGTGCAAAGCGTACGTCCTGCACGCTGGCTTCAGGTTGAACTGTTGAAGTGTAGAAATAATCCAATGCAACAACACTGGACTACGCTGCAGCTGCCCTCTTCGTCAGAGCCAGGACTCACTGGTTGGTGTTGGTGGTCACTATATATATACTCCCTTCGTCCTCACGAAGCATGACATTCTCACCTCCCAAAAAAAATCAATAGTTCATAAAAAAAACAATAAAAAATAAATATTTATAATTCGTGCCTAGTAAATTCATGTAGAGTTCTGTATTAACATGGACATACATTTGCACCTAACGAGATCTGCCAGGCTTGTGTTCACAATGAGCTATGCCTATCAAAATTTAGAATTCAAGAACGAGAGGAAGGTGAGTCATTTTCATCTCAACACTGCATGTATATGAAAGTACTTGGAAGCTCCTCATTTAGTTGTGTATTAATTAATTGCTGCACAGATTTTCATGACTCATCTTTTGGCGGTTTAAGTCTGAAACTATGTGTATTTTTTTGGACAGAAGTTTTCGATTGCTGCTGGAAAACTAAAAGCACCACAGACAAGTTGTCAACTAGATGGTTTATTTATGCCAAAGGATTCCAGCTCAATAGAGCTTTCCGACGACACCCCTCAGGTCTTGTCTTGAATCCCCATGGGAGAAAATTTCAGGCTGAGTGTAACAAAAATCCCCTCGCTGGGTAGCCAGGGTTCGGGTGATTTTTCACGATCGGAAAGAACGACTTTCTCTTAATGAAATACAGTGGGGCCTATCCCCCTCCGATCGCGTTCTTTTTATAGTTTATTTACCGGTTTGTAAATAACCTATTCTTTCAATAAAAGATGTTGTTTAGAAAAGATGGATGATCCTTGCTAGTTGAAAGATAGACAGTACACCTCAAAACTGGGAAGTATGGCATGTATATCAGTGGTGCCATTTCCAAACAGTACCATTCAAATGTCCATTTGCAATCGAATCCAATAGTGTTAGGTGTGTTTTTGGTAATCATGGTATTACCTTGTGTTTGTCTGTAAAACTCTTGCTTCTTAGGGCATGCCCAACGGAGGTACTCTCTCGGGTTTGGTATTAGAAGTCGTTTTGGACAAAGTTTGGGTCAAATATTGAAAATATAAATCAATAACTTTTAAGTTGTTGAGTTTGCAAATGTAAAAATTATATGAATAAATTTGTCTTAAAAAAATACTATGATAAAAAAGTATACATATATCACATTTCCATAAATATTTTTATAATAACAAGATGTCAAAGTTGTGTTTTGGAGACCGTGTCGCTGTCCTAAAAAGCGACTTCTAATACCAAATCGGAGGGAGTAGTAGCAAATATTAGCCTTGTCAGTCACCATCGACATTCGTGATTTTCCACCGCATCCTACGTTCGCTTCATGTACCACCATGCGGTAGGGAGCAACTTTTAGTCAGGTACAAAAGCAAGGTCATCGAGTGGCTTCCTCGCCCCAACACACTTCTCTAGTGCTGGCCAGCTCTTTTCTCTAACGAAGCCATAGCTTCTTCTGCACGAGTCTACCACGCTCCGCGAGACCATCACTGCATGTGACATGTCAGCTTGGTGAGGACATGGAAGATGGGGCAGCACACCAGCGTTATGCATTGGGGAAGACCTTACTCCCTTCATACCAAAATAAACACAATTTTTTAACTTTTAGAAACCGTGTTTGACCGTTCGTCTTATTTAGTTTTCTTTTAAAAATATTATCACTTTTGTTATGACTTACTACATCACTAACGATATTTTAATAATATTTGATTTGTTTTATAATTTAAATAAATTTTTGAATAAGACGAGGGTCAAACATAGTTTCTAAAAGTCAAAGAATCACGCTTTTTTTTGGGACGGAGGGAAATAATAAAATATGTACTTACGGCATGATCTAAAAAAAAAGGCTTTTTGGAAACTGAGTTGTTAATTTTAGTTGAGGCTTCGTTCAGAGTTAGATTAGGGTTGTGTTGAGTTGTATGGGGAATTTGTGTTATTTTTTTACTCGTTCCCTCTCGAAAACTGGGCTGACACTTTGTTTTATTTTCTTAATCTAAGAAAAACTACAACAAAGCTTTTGCCATCTTTAAGTTATTCGAGTGCCGCAAAAAAAAAATGTAAACGGTAATGATGTGTTTTTTTTTTCAGGCGGTACCGTGTGCCATTGCGGTCCATGACTGCATTACATATCTTCAATTAGCAGCATATAGTTGTGCACAAAAAAAAACACTGGTTATGTTTGATTATATCTTCATATTACTAGCACATATTTATGTTTTGTTGGTTATGTGCATAAGGGAAAATGGCTTGTTTGGAACACGGGTAATATAGGGAAAACGCAGGAACATAATTTTTTTTTTTGTGTTCCAAGCATGCCATAAGGTGTTGAGCATAGAATGATTTGTCTTCAAATTTACCTTGTTTTTAGCCAGAATTAAATTTGAAGTCCAAATGTAAGACAAAAAAGGATACGAAAAGACCTTTTTTTTTTTTCTTCCCATTCTTATGGAGAGCAAATACACAAGACAAAACTAGCAGCACACACATCCTTGCCATTGTAGGACTTAGGAGAAGAAACCAGCAACACAGCACTCAGGTGTTTTTTTTTTTTCGAGATCACGCCGAAGCGCTCAGGTGTTAGCAGCTACCTGAGAACTAGCCTATGTACATGAAAGAATCGTCAACCCTACAAGGCTACAACTACAAGCTAGAAACTGAAGATCCAGAGCAGCAGCAAGAGCACCTAGACCGAGTCAATGGCCAAGACGAGGAGCACAGCAGCAGGAGATCATTCAGATCAGTCATGGTAGCAGAGGAGCATGACGACGCATTGCCGAATGATGTAGAGCCTGGCCTTCTGCTCCCTCAGCATCCTGCTGAGCCCTCCTCCCCTGCGTGGCTTCCCCTGGCTACTGCTCCATGGCTTAGCCATCCTGCCCGAATGAACGAACAGTGGCGACTGTGAGCTGTGACTTTGAAGAAGCCGGCTGGCTCTGCAGCACCACACTGCTGCTGCTGCTGGATCTGTTTCTGCAATGGCGTGTGGCCAAGTGACAGCATCCCGTAGGGGTTATATAGGAGAGGCGACGAATGAAGGCTCACGTCTTCCCAATTTCTCATCGCCCACTTGTGCTTTGTGCATAACATCACACATGTCAGGAGGAAAATGATATTCTTTTAGCTGACTTCACTGAATCTGAGGTGAGGGAGGCCATTTTCCAAATGGAACATAACAAAGCTCCTGGACCTGATGGTTTTCCTGCCGAATTTTACCAGGTTTTTTGGGGGGTGATCAAGGACGATCTTATGTCCATCTTTCAGGAATTCCATAATGAGAGTCTAGATCTTTTTAGTCTCAACTTTGGAATTATCTCCCTTATCCCTAAAACCCAAAACGCTACTACAATTCAGCAATATCGACCAATTTGTGTCCTTAATGTTAGTTTCAAAATTTTCACAAAAGTTGGAACTAACAGACTGAATAAAGTAGCTAACACTGTAGTTAGCCCGACACAGACGTCATTTATGCCAGGGCGAAATATCATGGAAGGAGTAGTTATTCTACACGAAACTATCCATGAGCTACATACTAAGAAAAGGAATGGCATCATTCTCAAAATTGATTTTGAAAAGGCCTATGACAAGGTTAAATGGTCCTTCCTTCAACAAACTCTACGCATGAAGGGGTTCTCCCCAAATGGTGTAGATGGGTCCAAAAATATGGTCACGGGAGGTAGTGTGGGGGTTAAAGTCAATGATGACATAGGTCCCTACTTTCAGACCAAACGTGGCCTTAGACAAGGGGATCCTATGTCACCTATTTTGTTTAACATCGTTGCTGATATGCTAGCTCTTCTTATCAACAGAGCAAAAGCCGATGGACAAATAGGAGGGATTATCCCACACCTAATTGATGATGGTTTTATCTATTTTACAATATGCTGATGATACCATTATCTTTTTAGACCACGATCCGGAAAGAAGCAAAAAATCTGAAACTTTTGCTTACCGTTTTGAACAATTGTCCGGACTTAAGATTAACTTCCACAAGAGTGAAATATTCTGTTATGGTGCAGCCAAAGAGATGGAACCTTATTATACTACACTCTTTGGTTGTAATACAGGGGTATATCCTTTCAGATACTTAGGTATCCCCATGCACCATAGACAACTCCTTAATTACGAATGGAGAAAAATAGAAGAACGTTTTTGAACAAAAAACTCTCTTGTTGGAAAGCAAAATACCTATCCTATGGGGGAAGACTTGTGTTGTTAAACTCTGTCTTGAGTAGTCTCCCTATGTTTATGATGTCCTTTTTTGAGATCCCCAAAGGAGTCCTAAAAAAATCTTGATAAATTCAGATCAAGATTCTTCCGGCAAGGGTCTACAGGGAAATCATAAATATAGACTAGCTAAGTGGGACATCCTATGTCGCCCTAAGGATCAAGGTGGTCTTGGAATTATAGATTTATACCTGCATAACAGATGTTTACTAGCCAAATGGATCGTCAATCTTATAAACACTTGATGGTACATGGCAATCCTTGTTAAGGAATAAATATTTAAATTCCAAGACCCTAACCCAAGTGTCGACCAAACCTAATGACTCTCACTTACGGAGAGGCCTCATGCATATTAAAGATGAAGTGCTTGATAAAGGTTGTTTCCTAATTAAAGATGGAAATAATACAAGGTTACGGGAAGACACTTGGTGTAAATGTAACCTCCTAATTACCGGGCCCACCTTTGTCATTGTCCCAAAGACCTCCTGACAAATTGCATGCATACAATCCCGATAACTTAAGAAGCCCTGTTGATAACTCGTACTAGGATCAACAAAGGAGTAGCTACAACATTACAACATTTGTTACAAAAATATAGATCAGAGTACGGAAGAACAATAACATTAATTTTACAAATTGTGAATAAGTTACATTTGAGTAAACTTAACTTATTTGAAGAAGCTAGGTAGAACTAGAAGACACCGGATCATGTCGAGCCCACCGACATAACCTTGGTTAAACAGCACGAGTTAGTACCTGCAACAAGGGTTAACAAACCCTGAGTACGGGAGTACTCAACAAGACTTACCCGACTAAAGAAAATAGGAGAAGACTCGGGAATGCTTTGGTCTAATAGGATTCAAGGTAAGGCTTTCGAAGAAGAATCAAGGACTCTTTTTTTTTGCGAAAAGCTCACTAGAAGTGGATCCTTACTTTCAACATTTTAATTCCAATTTAGTTTCTCACCTATTCTAGGTGATCTTGCATTATAGCATACACTTGTAGAAGTTCCATCACTTATACCATCTCTTCATAGTTTCATATTTAAACTACGATGTAAGTGGGAAACCAAGTCTCCATATCCGAGAAGCACGGGCGATTTAAATCGATTAACCCAGTGGGGAGTTCTTTCCACACGACATATGTAGCACTTAAGCTTGCATATATCAACCCTTTCTTGGATACTCAAAACGGAACCGCGTCCCTCGCCACCGAGTACCGTGCGCCTGTAATCCGGGACTTTAACCCACGAGGGTAACACGTACTCCGCCATCTCTCCACTCCCGGTCTTGCGGTTATGCGTTTCGATTTGACACCCCAAGATTAGGCTTACCGGGTATGTGTCCTGGAACTAGTTTCGACCGTCCCCGGGCGACGCCCGACAGGGCGTGCCATTGGTCCAAGACCTCGAGCGCGCGGTGCGTTCCATAGTCTCGGTCCACATTGCTTACAACGAACGGTCCTTAATCGACAAGCCGAAAATACTACACTGTGACTCCATTCTCAGTGCAAATTACCCGACCGGTCTCAACTTCAACACCATATCCCAGTATGGTTTCATCATATAGCATCCTTTCTCATCAAATGCCCCTTCGGGCTATCATAAGGGACTTGTCACATTTGGACTCAAAAGTCTAACTAATATAGCAAGGCTAAGCGTTCTAGCATTTTACCAAAACGGCTATCAAGGTAGGTATCGAAATAATCAAGGATGGATAATGCATCAATTAGGTTGTCACTCAACTCCTATCACCTAATGCAAAGCATAAAGCAAAGGTGATATAAAGCTTTATAAAACACAAGAAAATGTTTAAATGAACCGGGGCTTGCACGTGTTGCGTGGAAAGTCGATTCTGAAGAAAGATTGTCGAAGTTAAACTTGACATTATCCTTGTCGACGGACGGATCTTCTCTCGAAGCTTGATCATCGTGAGCCATATCAACACCTTCTCCAAAGCTTCGTCGCCACGATCCGAATCACTCTCGTATACTCTACACGTAGATGATGATGCATGTTTTAAGCGTGATGGAATGGTAAATATGATGCTTGATGATGTATGAAATAATAAACACTTAAGTGTAACTTTCCTTCACGATAAAAGTTGCAATCCAACAAAACCAACTTGTTGAACTATTCTACAAGATATCATCACCATTGCCTAAGGAGTTCTCAAGGACCACTTGATAATGGCATGGTTTAGGGTTCACAAAACAATCCAAAATTCACCCAAAACCCTAGGTTATAAGACATAAAACAACTTATTCAACACATGAAATAATAGAGCATGAATTTAATAAATATTTTAACTTTCTTTAAATAAGCTCAAAATTTTTGTACAGGTAGATCATGTCAAGAAACAGTGTCAAAATAATTTTCATGATTTTTGGATAAATAGAATAATTATTAAAAAATCAAGGAAGATGCATTTTTTTCAATTAAATTTTGTATTTTTAAATCGTGCCAAAAGTATTAAAAATTCAAGTTTCATATTTTTTATGGATAGACATACCCATGGGAAGGCTACACAAAAATTTTCAGAATTTTTTGAGCTAGTATTTGAATTTATACAAAATTTGGAAAATCGACACTATTCAAATAAATGAAATTGAATAAATCATTTCAAAATTGGAAAAGGGTTTCGGGTTGAATCTTGGCACATTGCGTACACGGCCCGATGCGTACATGGCTCGTTACTGTACAAGACGGGCCGGCCTGCTATGAATAGATGGCGAGCCGGCTTGGTGAATCGATGTTGGGCGCCCCCCGCTCACGGTGCTTGGCCCGGGGCGACTTCCGCGTGCCATCGGGCGCGTGCTCACGGCGGACGCTACGGCGGCGCTCATCAGCAAGGCGCGGCGCGTTCGGCGCGGTGATGGGCCAAAAGGAAAACGGAGAGGAGGAGGGCGCGGGGACTCACCGGGAGAGCTTGAACGAGGCTTGACTACTGGCGGGGCTAGGCGAGAGAGGGTCGGCCGAGAGAGCGTGGCGGCGGGCGGCGGCGACAACGGCGTTCCGGGCGAGCTGGGGTCTTGGCGGAGCAAGGATGACGACGACGGCGGGCTCGGCGGTGGCGCTGCGACGACAAATGGGAAGAAGGGTCGCGGCGGCGATTCGGCGGTGAGGCGGGTTGCGGCCGGGCTCCGGGTAGATAGATAGGAAGTTCGAAGCGGCTGAGGAAGTTGGTTGGATGAAAAACGGCACGACGGCGACGAGCAACTACGGCGGGCGGATGAGCGGTTCCGGGGGCGGTGGTTTTCGAAAAAAGGGGCGACGACGGCCGGCCTATTTATAGGCATGGGAGGGTTGGATAGGTGGCCGGGGCGTCGCGAAGGTCCTCGGCGCCGCAGGTGCGAAGAAGAGCCGGCCCGGTGGACGGCGGCGTGAAGCTCAACGCCGGGTGGCGCGAGGAGGCCGGGATCGCTGTTCACCTCAAACCCTAACTCTGAATTTTCAAAATTACTCCCAAAATTTGAACTAAACTCAAAAATTTCCAAAAGTAACTTGCCTTAATTTTTCAAGATCTACAATTTTCACAATTGGAGCATTTTCAAATTCAGCCCAGAAATATGACTTTTTGAAATGCAGTTCAAAATTTTGAAATTTGAATTAAAATTACTTTTTTTAAAATCATGTAAAAACTTGAAAAACTTTGTACATGACTTTTGTTCCTCTCAACAAGATCTACAAACTAGCTTTTGAATTTTTCTCAAATTTTGCTTAGATTTTGAAATATAGAAAAGGGGGTAGTTAGGGTTTTCATTTGAATTCAAAATTACTTTAAAAATTTTGAACTAAACTTTGAAAACTCAAAATACCAACTTTGTTCAACTTTTGAAAAATCTACCTTTTTCTTTAATAACCATACCCAAATTCTTGATAGATTTTGAATAAAAGAAAAAGGGGACAAACTAGGGTTAGAATTTAGGGGTTTTCCGACAAGGGGGATAAGTTCCTAATCTGATTCCTCTCGCGTCTTTTCGACCGACGACGAAACCAAACATAAAATAAACTCATTTTAGTTCAATGCAACACATGGTGAGCTAAACATGCATGCTTTGCAATGATTATGATGACATGTCATGTTTTAGTAAAAGTAACACCGTGGGTGTTACAAACCTTTCCCATAAAGAAATCTCGTCCCCGAGATTTAAAGCCTAGGGTTTAGTAACGGCAAAGGAAATGTGTCAAGCAAACACATCTCAAACTATTTCATAAAACAAGAAAAGGTCTTACATTTACAAGGATTAAGAAAGTGGGAATTTAGGAAAAAATTTTTAGTTAAGAAGTCTTCCAATTTCCAAGTAGCTTCTTCTTCCGAGTGTTGATTCCATTGGGTCTTGTACCATTTGATAGTTCTCGCTCGAAAGTGACTCGAGCTTTCAGATCTAAGATCCGGATAGGATATTCGAGTAAGCCAGGTCCGGGTTTTTTAATTTAATGTCTTCGAAATCAATCACACGATCCGGTACTGTAGGCATTTCTTTAACTCGAGATACATGGAAGACATCATGTACGCTGATAATCTTTCTCGGCAATCTGAGTCGATAGGCAATCGGTCCATGTTTTTCCAAGATTTGGAATGGACCAATGTATCGAGGTGCCGTTTTCCTTTAATTCCAAAACGATTCACTCCTTTCATGGGCGACACTTTCAAATACACATAATCCCCTACTTCAAATTCCAAGGATCTACGCCTTTTATCCGCATAACTCTTTTGTCGAGATTGTGCCTCTTTTAATTTATCTTGCACAAATCTCACTTTTTCTTCGGCTTCATTTACTGTGTCTACTCCGTAGAACCATCTTTCTCCCGTGTGTTCTCGACCAATGCTAAAATCAATATATGCAATGCAATGATATCTACTTATAATGCAACAAGATGACCAATGCAATGCATTACGCTCTCTTTCTTCCTCTCTCTTTGTGCGCTATGTTTGCCCGTAGCTCTTGCCATTACACCGCATCAACCCCTCCATGGCTTCCGGCCACTGCTTGCCTCCACATCGCAGAATCCTGTCACCCTAAGCTTGAGCACGAGAGCGTACCATAGCTAGTGGCCACTCCACCACGAACTCTGCTTTTGACTCTCTTTTTTCTCTCTCGGCTTCCTCTTCCTCGGTCTGCGCCCCGCAAAGATCTCTAACCGATCCTCTCGCTATAGAACGCAACCCGGATACCTTGCTTTGCCACTTCCATCTCTCCAAAGCCCATCGCAAATCTCCTCTAAGAATCGCAGTCGATCTCCTTCTCAAGGTGAAGCCGTTTAGCTCAAGATGAAACTGAGTTAGAGACAAAGACGTGGGAGCTAGTACTTCAAGCTCAAGCTCTTACTTACGGATTCAGGTTGCCTGTCAAAGGTTGCTACGCGTCTTGTTGAAGAAGATGTCCAGGTTTTTATCTTAGAAGGTCGAGTCTACATCTAGTTAGCTTATGGCCCTAGGATTCATTCTTTGTCTTCTTGACATGTTGTGCCTCCCTCGATCCCATCCAAGCTCGGATCTGTTGGGATCCTTTTGCGTTTTGGTCATTTATCTTCTTGGTGCTTCTTCTACGTCCTCGTTTGTCGAAGTATCCGGAGTGATGCTTTGTTATGTAACGGATGTGTCCCTACCCCTAGGGAGTAATCCTTGTACCCTCTTTGTATTTCCAATGGTTTGTAATCGTCCCGTCATGTGGCCAAGATCTAATATCTTTAGTGCAGTTTTTAAAGCTATGGAAATCTCTCGCCGCTTTCTTGAAGTTCGCTCAATCTCGGGACGAGATTCTCATTAGGGAAAGGGAAAGGCCAGAACACCCAGTGTTATTTATCAGTTAAGCTATGGATTTGGACAAAAATAAGTTTAGTCATGTTTGGTTACGTTGTCGGTCGAAAAGACACGAAAAGAGTCGAATCCGGAAGTTACCCTCCTTGTCGGAAACCCCGATTTGAAACCCTAGTTTGTCCCCTTTTCTTTTATTCAAAATTTATCAAGATTTTGGGTATGGTTATTAAAGCAAAAAGGTAGAGTTTTCAATTTTGAACAAAGTTGGTATTTTGAGTTTTCAAAGTTTAGTTCAAAATTTTAAAGTAATTGTGAATTTCATCAAAACCCTAATTGCCCCCTTTTCTATATTTCAAAATCTAAGCAAAATTTGAGAAAAATTCCAAAAAGCTAGTTTGTAGATCTTGTTGAGAGGAACAAAAGTCATGTACAAAGTTTTTCAAGTTTTTACATGATTTTAAAAGTAATTTTGAATTCAAATTTCAAAATTTTGAACTGCATTTCAAAAAGTCATATTTCTGGGCTGAATTTGAAAATGTTCCAATTGTGAAAATTGTAGATCTTGAAAAATTAAGGCAAGTTACTTTTAGAAATTTTTGAGTTTAGTTCAAATTTTAGAAGGTTCTCATATTCAGTGCGGCATCGAGCCTCCGTTACCCTGTTATTCTTTAGCATTACTTTATAAAACTTCAAAAGGATTTGGGTCAAACTAGTTTTATTCTTACTTTGGTCCAAATTGCTTATCTTCTTATCTTATTCTATTGGAAAAACTTTCTTATCCAATTTCAAAAGGATATAAGTGGAGTAGTATTATATATTGCCCTACTTATAAACTCCTTTAATGCCAAAGTCTTTATTGATTGTTACGTAGGTTCGATTCATGCATCATGTTTAAAATCATTTGTTAATGTTTACCTTCCCTTTAATGTGGTTTGGGTTAAGTAATATCAATCCCGTTCTTGCTAAACCTTTAGATCCTCCTACCTGAGCCTGGGTAATCTGATCTTAACTATTCTACAGGATGGCCCGTACCAAAATGACCCCTAGGAAGAAGACCGGACCAAAAGGCGTCCCGCATCACCAGCTTGCAGTGAGAAATGACCCTGAAGCAAGCACCAGTCATGCCAAAGCTCAAGAAGGATCGGACTTTGAGGATGTGTATAGATTATCGTCCACTTAATGAAGTGACGATCAAAAACAAGTACCCCCCCGCCTCGGATTGATTTACTCTTTGATCAATTGGCCGGAGCAAAAGTCTTTTCCAAGATTGATCTGAGATCGGGTATCATCAAATCGATTAAACCCGAAGATATTCCAAAGACCGCATTTACCACCGATACGGTCTTTATGAATATTTGGTTATGTCTTTTGGTTTAACAAATGCCCCTACTCATTTCATGTATTTGATGAATACAAGATGTTTATGTCGAACCGACAAGTTCGTGGTGGTATTTATTGATGATATTCTTGTTTATTCCAAGAATGAAGAAGAGCATGTAGAGCATCTCGGAATAGTTTTAAAACGGTTGAGAGACCATCAACTATATGCTAAATTTAGCAAGTGTGCCTTTTGGGTTTGAAAAGTACAATTTAAAGGTCATGTGCTATCATCTCGAAGGAGTTGCCGTTGACCCGAGCAAAGTGAAAAGATATCCTCAATTGGAAACCACCAACGACATCGTTCATGAGGTTCGTAGTTTCCTTGGAATGGCGGGATATTACCGCCGCTTCATTCCCCGACTTTTCTAGAGTAGCAAAGCCTATCACGGAGTTGCTAAAGAATCGGACTAAGTTTGTTTGGTCAACGCGTGTGTGAGCAAGCTTTTCGACATTGAAGAAAAAACACTAACCACTTGCCCTAGTTTTAGCCCAACCGGACATTGAAAAACCATTTGACGTCTATTGTGACGCATCTGGTATTGGTATCGGTTGCGTGTTAATGCAAGAAGGCAAAGTTATTGCCTATGCATCACGCCAATCGAAGCGTCATGAAGAGCATTATCCAACCCATGATTTAGAACTAGCAAAGCGGTGGTTCATGCTCTAAAAATCAAGGCGTCATTATCTCGTTGGGTAATACTTGTCATGTATATACGCACCATAAAAGTCTCAAGTATATCTTTACCCAGTCGATTTGAATATGCGCCAGAAGATGGCTAGAGTTAATCAAGGACTACGACATAGAAGTGCATTACCATCCCGAAAGGCAAATGTTGTTGCCGATGCACTCACCGAAATCCTCGTGTAATTGTCTTATGGCTAGCATAAGGGATAGAACTCTATGTCGAAACTGAGAAACGAATATAGGAATTATTGAGCATGGTATGGTAACCAATGCTACCATGGAATCAACCATCAAGTATCAAGTTATTGATGCTCAAAAGATAAGTAAAGGCATAGCACATATCAAAGAAAAAGTTAGAAATGGGAAACCCACTAGTTTCGTAATTGATGAGTCGATGTGCTATGGTTTAAAAGATCGACTAGTGGTACCAAAGAATCCTGAGTTACGTCAACAAATCCTGGATGAGGCCCATCTAACCGATATTCTATTCATCCCTAAGTACCAAGATGTATCGAGATTTGAAAGCAGGTCTTTGGGACAATGACAAAAAGCCGTGGGCCCGGTAATTAGGAGGTTCTGTTACACTTGGTTAGGGTGATAAGCCCCTCAAGCTTAGATACCCGAACTTATTTAATATAGCAAGGGATTGACATGCTACGGTTTCGAAAGTTTTATCCTCTAACTCTCCTAATATTTCATTTAGGAGATCATTGGTGAATAATAATCTTTCCGAGTGGCTTATTCTGGTAGCCCAAGTTTCAATGTGGCCTTGGTGGATGGTAATGACTATTTTAGATGGTCTTTATCCAGGTCTGAAATTTTCTCCGTTCGATCTATGTATCTTGATGCTATAAATACAAATCCACCTTTCCAATATAAACGGATCTGAAATGGAAAATACCTCAAAGATTAAAATTTTCCTTTGGTTTGTCCAAAGAGGTGTCATTTTGACAAAGGATAACCTTGCTAGGAAAAATTAGAAAGGGAGTCGAAATGTGAGTGTTGTAATTTAAATGAGTCTATCCAACACCTCTTTTTTTGATTGCCCTTTTGCCAAAATGATTTGGAGGATTATTTTCTATGCTACTAATCTTACCCAACCTATTTCTATTAACCATATGTTTGGCGCTTGGCTTCATAATAAACATAAAGAATCCAAGCCTTTGATTTGGGTTGGGGTGGCGGCTTTATTCTGGGCCATCCGAGATGTCGTAATGACACGATTTTTAAAAAAAAAAAATGAAATCTAACTCTATTATGCGGGTTATCTTCGTGGGAGCTTATTGGATGCGCCAGGGCCCGGCCCGGGGGAGCGGCGTCTTTGAAGCAAGCAAAGGACACCCTCGTTGCATTGAGCAAACAACCGGAGATCATTGCTCTAGAAATTTCCAATAGAGGGTGGAAGCATATTTTCCGTTTAGTTTAGTAACAATGTCTATGTTACAGGGCGTTTGGCTTGCTCTGTGTTTTTTTTTCTCCAAACTTTGTAATAATGGGGCTGCGTACATCCTTGGATGTAGAGGCCGGATTTGATTATCCATTATCTAAAAAAAAAAAAATAACATCACACATGCCGCTTTTATATAGGGTGCCACATCGCATCACATTTCAACAGCACCCATGAAGTCCGAGCCTCATCGGCTAAATCATCATGCTATGCTAGTTGCTATGGTTTGAAGACTAACCTATACCCGAGCAAAACTAGCCCGGCCCGACCCGGCCCGCGGGCGGGCCCGAGCCCGACGGGTTTGGCCCGCCCATGAACCTTACATCGGACAGGGCCTGGGGCGAGATTTTGAAGCCCGCAAAAAAATTCTTGGCCCGAACTAGGCCCGAAATACATTTTTTAGCTACTTTGTAGTGCAAAATACGCCAGTAGCCCGCCAAGCCCGAACCCGGCCCGAGCCCGGCCCGAAAAAGGTAGGCCCGACTTGCCCGGTGGGGCGTCATGGGCAGGATTTTTTTTGCGGCCCGAAATAACTGATTTTTTCGCCCGGCCCGAACCCGACCCGGCCGAAAAATGCTCAGGTATAGACTAACCTGAATGCAAATGCAAACAGATAAAGGTTAGGAAACCCTGAATGCAGATGAGCATGTAGTTCATTGTAGGAAACAGTGGCTTTTGGCTCACGGGTATCAATCATTGGCTCCGCTGTGTTGAACTATTGCATTAGGCAATGTGGGATAGTCTAACATTCTAACGCTGGCGAGTGATGCCTTTCTCCCTTTCTGAATTCTAGTCTTCCATTTGCAGGCAGAGGCAGCCAAAACTGCAGAGCTCCTGATCAAGTACAGCAACTAGTGCTACAAGTAATGGCCAGTAGCCCGGCTTCACTGGAGAGAAAGTAAGCGAGTTGTTAGTTACAAACTCTTGTTTACAGCAGTGGCCTGAACTTGGACATGGTTCCTGAAGCAACTAGTTGTAGGATACGTAGAGTCTGTCGCGAGCTCCCATCCCATGGCAGCTAAACCGCTGGTTTCGCCGATCCCATGTAAAAGGAGCCGCGGTTTGGAACTGGAACCAGCCCAATTTGCACTAACCTATGTTCGTCTCTGTGCAAAGCGCCCTGCACGCTGGTTTCGGGTTGAAGTGCTGAAGCGATCAATGCAACAGCACTACAATGCAAATGCACAAATGCTTAACTGAAGTCTAAATGCAACAAGATCATCTTTTCTCTTGGATATAACGTCCATCAAGGATCATTTGATTTATGGAATGTAACATTCTCATGGAGAGAACAACATTTAACGAAAATTTTATTGTTAAGATGTTTGCTGAGACATCTCTATGCCCTTAGTCGCCATGCAGAAACGGGGATGCTTACGGCGCCGCAGCGCGCTGCGCTTCTCAGGCGCACACCACGCACCCCTTCTTCCTCCTCGAGTCCGCCCGCCCCGCCCCCCGCCGGCTATAGCTTCGCCCGGGCTCAGAACGACCCTAAAGCGCCGGCGTCCGCCCGCCCTACCCTTCTTCTCCGCGCCGCCACGAGCTCCACGCCCTCGCCGGATTCCGGCGAGCTCCCCCGCCTACCCATGCCCACCGGATGGGGCCTGCAGCCCGGCTCGGCGGCGCCGCGCCGCCGCCTCGCTCACCGCCGGCGACCGCCACCACCGCCCCGTTCACGACCGCCCGCCCGAGCCGGCCCGGCCGGAATCTATGCCGGGAAGAGATGGGCGGCAAGGGGCTTCGCCGGCGACCTCGCGGAACCTAAACCGGCGGCGGCGCGGAACCCTAAACTCTGGCGGCGGCGGCGGCACCTAAAGCTACGGCGGCGGCGGCGCCGCCCCTGCGTCCACCGCCCGGCCCGGCGCGCCGCCGCCCGGCCGCTCGCCCCCACCCCCCCCCTCCGGCCGCCGCCGGCGGCCACGCGCGCCACGCGCGTCCGTCTTGTGGCGGCTATGCGTAGCGGCGACGCGTGCGCCGTATAAGGATTGTGTGCAGAAACCAGCATGTTCAGTTGATACATTTTTTTACATATACAATCAGTGCCTAGTCATTCATGTTTTTTTCTCGAAAAGAATAGTCATTCATGTTAGAAAGACTTTCAATTGAACCATACAGGTAGTTGTCATTATTCAAAATAAGGGCGTACTACAGTATATTTTACCTGACGAGATCTGCAGGCCTCTTCTCACAATGAGCTGTGCCTCTCAAAATTCAGAATTTCAAGAACGAAAGACAGGTCATTCTTACCTGACGTATATGCAAGTGCCTTGAAGCTTCTCATCTCATTTAGTAGTGGTCCAGAGCTTGCTGCTCACTGTACGCAGTAGTACAATTAGGCCATTACTTAATCGTTGCACAGATTTTCATGGTTCATCTTTTGGCAGTTTTAAGTCTGAAACAATGTATTTTTTTTTTGGACTAAAGTTTTTTTGATTGCTGCTGGAAAACTAAAAATATCAGACAAGTTGTCAACTTGATAGTTTATTACCAATCTGTAAGCAATCTATTCTTTCAATAAAAGAGGCTTTGCTAGTTAAAAGATTGAGAACACACCTGAAAACTGGGAAGTATGCCATGCCATTTCAAACAGTATTCAGATGCCCGAAAAAAAAAAACTTTGCAAACAGAAACGTTGTTTTTTTTCCAGACAATAGTGTGCAGCATTGCAGCCTTGATTCCAATTATAAAATCTTCAGTCAGTAGTGCTTATTCCCCTCCCCTTCAGAGCCTATGCGTCTGATCCCAAAACCAAGGGGGCTTCAGGGGGATTAAATCCCCTACAAGTCAAAATCGCCCTCAACCCTTTTGCTCTCTCAATCTCCTCTATTCCTCTTCAACCATTTGATTTTGAGAACAAACGAACAAGGCCTCATTTGTTCTGTTTGATTATATCTTCGGATTAACAGCATACATTTTCACTTTCTTGTTACGCCCATAAAAGTGTTAACAGCAGAACGATCCTGTTCAGATTTATACTCGATTTGAAGACTTTTTGTACAAGATTGGTCAAATAGCTGTACTAAAGTGAATCTGAATGTAAGACAAAAGGCAGATACCAAAAGACAAAATTTCTTTCCTGATCTTCCCATTCTTATAGAGAGCTATCAAGCACACAAGGCAACAACAACTAGCAGTCTAGCACAGTACAAACATCCTTGCCATTGTAGGACTTAGGAGGAAAAAACCAGCAACACCAACACAACACAACACTCAGATGTTAGTAGCTACCTGAGAACTAGCCTATGTCCATGAAAGAATCGTCAACCCTACAACCTAGAAACTGAAGATCAAAAGCAGCAGCAAGAGCACCTAGACTGAGTCAATGACCAAGAAGAGGATCAGAACAGAGCAGCAGGAGATCAATCAGATCAGTCATGGTAGCAGAGGAGCATGACGACGCATCGCCGGATGATGTAGAGCCTGGCCTTCTGCTCCCTCAGCACCCTGCTGAGCCCACCTCCCCTTCGCGGCTTTCCCCTGGCTGCTGCTCCATGGCTTAGTCATCCTGCCCGAAAACCAACAGAGGCTAGGAGCTCAGATGCTCAGGAGCTGCGAAGGCTCTGCTGGATCTGCTTCTGCAATGGCGTGTGGCCAAGTGAGAGCATCCCGTAGGGTTATATAGGAGGGGCGACGGGCGACGCTTGCAAGTAGCACCGGCCTGCAGGTGCCTACTTGGGCATATCATAACGTCACCTTGGAAGGGGCATTATACCCTTTCTTGGAAGCGGGAGGCTGCCACTCCAGGAGCACATGCGCCCGGCCGCCCCGTCAAGTGGCGCGAACTCTGATGACGCTCCAGGGGACAGTGGCTCCTCTTGACACCGAATCGATGCCGCAATTAGGAATTTGGATTTGTAGATGATGCTTAGTAGGACTGTAGGAGTAGTTAGGAGCTTAAATTAGCTCCTGTCTCGGATTCATGTTCTGCTATAGTGTGCTAGATATTCCTAACTGACAGATAATGTATATATCCTAGTGGCTGCTATTTCGACATGAAATGGAATTTGATTCCTGGAAGATGGCAGCAGGATCATCAGTAGGCTAGTCCTAGCCTAGCAGGTAGGTGCTTGCCTTCGTCTGCAGAACTGTCTTGGTCGGTTGCACACGGTGCAGTCGGCCTCAACTTGAAAGATGATATGCTATTCTAAAGGGAGATATAGTGGCATGTAATGTGATGTCACATTAATTATTATTATTCCATCAGGAAATTAGGATGAGAAGTTTTCGATTTCATTGAACACATTTTGTTTCTTTATTTTGATTTTCTAAGAACGCGCAAACTGTTCGCGTATCTTTGCATTATTAAAAATTAAAGAAAGGTGTTGATGAAGTAATGATCTGGCTGATGAGGTATCAGAGATTCAGAGGTATGGAACCGTACAGGCATTGCATCTGAAGGGAAGATTTGTGTGTCTCAACTCCAGTGCTGAGTCTCTGATGATGTGTGCAAATGAGGTGTGGACCTATACTGGTCCATAGGAACCCTTCCATAGCCTGGTTCTGCTTCATTATTCAGAGTGAACTTAAATGATTCGCAGTTTCCACTATAATAAAAGAGAATTTTTATGGTGCTTGGGAGGAACCACCGTTAATTTGTTTCCAGACGGTTCCTCCCCACTAATGACGATTAAGGGCAGTTTAGTCCGGGCCGTCCGGGAATCCGGCCTTACGCGTCGTTGCAATAGGCGGCAGTGCACGCGCACCGGCTGCATGAAGCTGCGCGGGTCATCGTCGCGCAGCTCCACGGCTGCCTCCTACTTGGCCATGTGCCCACGTACGCCCTGTGCACCAGGCACCAGGTTCCGCCGCCGGGCACACGCGGAGCGACGACGACTCGCGCGGCGGCTGGAAGTCGATGGCGCCTGGCCGGCGCGGATGCAGGACGAGTCCGCTGCCGTCGCGGGGGCGTCTGGCAGCTCTCAAGGTCCGGGCCCGGAGGCAGCTCTCAAGGGATCGGGTTCATACGAGCGAGCGAGCTTGTTCGTACTAGGCCGTGAGGCAGCTCTCAAGGTCAAGGGGCGTCCTGCGGTGTGCGTACAACTAGTCTAGTCGCGAGCCCGGCCGCCGCCGTACCGTGGCCCAGCCCGAGCAGCACGTCGCAGCAGTCGACGACGCCGTGGTCGACCCCAGCGGCTGGCATCTTCTAGCGCTTCGGCAGCAACGCCGGCGTGCCGATGAGCTGCTACGGCAGCGCACGCATGCAGAAGCAGCGGGGCAAGCTTTGATTAAGTTTTTTTTTTTTTTTTTGAATTTGACGACTTCTCCACAAAAGCTGATTCGATGATTAAGTTAGGAGAAGCAGCTCCTCATCAGACCTGAAAAGACTATTGTACCCTTTTAAAATTCATTATAATTCAGTTCGGTCCCATGATCCCCGTGCTGGCACTTGGATTCTCTCTCCGGTTCCTCTAACTTTTTTGGCCGTTTAGATCCCCTTAACGAAATGGAGGGCTCATATTAATTCCAACGTGGTAAAAACTCTCATAATAAAAATGATGTTGGAAATTAAACATGGAATTTGTTTACATACAATTCAGGAAACTGATGAACTGGTGCTGAACGAACCCTTGGGGCCTGACTGCACTACACGCATTCACAAATCCTGATGCAAGCGAGTCAAGGCAAAGTCCCTCTGCTCGATCGGGTCACGTGGCGATCACGTGCGCGGATTCCATGCTTCGGCTAGCTGCGTTTTCAAGCCATGGAAGGCCACTAGGCAAGCGTACTATTGCCGTTTCTTTTACGGGTCGCCTATACGGCCATCTTCGAAAACCGCAGGAGACACATGGGCATGGGGAGCCTTCGCCACCTCACAGTCACAGGCTCCTGCTCGCGCTGCTCGGCGTGGCCTGGGTCTGGGTCTGGGACTTGCTGCTGCTGATGCTGTCTAACTATGCGAGCAGGCAAGAACGTGGTTGTTTCAGACAGAGTATGCATCAGTTTTCGTATATGCATTGCCATGTTTGCTTCAGACAAGGCCAGAAGGGTTACTGGATTATTAGTCATGAACCATCAGGAAGGGTTCAGGAGAACAAGTGCAGCAGGTTGATTGCCATGCTAACTGAGAAACGTAGAATGATGATAGACTGGTAACGTTTTCAGAACCGATCGAGCTATGAGTTGGGACTTTTTGCTCGGTGGCAATTGGTAACCAGACATTTGTATGGGCCAGCAGCGGATTCCTGAAGTCCGGAGAGAAGCAAAACATGATCAGGGGTATATTTTTGTCCAATGGTGAGTGCCCTACCAAACGGTATGATATCTTCGAATAATTCCAGGATGCATGATATGCAAGCATATAGTACATGATTAGAGAGGCTGCATACATACAGGATACAGAGGATATATATATTTGTGTATAGAAGGATCCTAGTCATCGTGCTAGGGACAAGAAATAATTCTATGGATACATGAAACCATACATCGTATAGTTGTCATGGCATGGATTTGATTTATATTGTTCCGAGGAAATGAAATCAGGACGATGTTCCTCGCAAAAAGAAAAATAAATCAGGATGTGAGCCATTTCTTGAACAAATACATCTGCATTTCCATGTATATGACCAAAACTATTTCTCCCCTCCAAGCTTAACAATCATCAAACAAATTAGCAAACGACAGAAACAAAGAACGAATCTATCTACTAGGCGCTGCTATGCAGTTCTTTATGCACAGTTAGGTGACCTTGCTGCTATATATATCTATCTGGCGAGTGAAGAATCTATTATACATGCAATCCTGAGATACGTCTAAACAAGAACACCATTAAGATTTCATTCCCCGCAATATTTGCAATGGGCTAGTTTATTTATTTATTCTTCTTTGACTCTTGAGATTAAACCATTAGAAGCAGAGGAGAGCATGCATGAACCGCATGAACAGACCCACACCCATGCATGCGCGGTTTGCATGGCTGTTAAAATTGGTTTTTTCTTTGGATTTGATTATTTGCAAAGTACATTCTAGTTACATTTGACCACGATAAACAACGGATCCGTCGACGCCCTGCCCATGTTATGCCGAGTCGCTTCACGATCACCCAGATTTTATTCTGCCGACCTGCTACCAAACAGGTGAGATCGAGCAGGCTGCAGACCGGTTACAAGAAAAAAAAACAACGAACAGTGCCCGGGGAGAGAAAGAGAATTTGGGGCACTGTCAATGGGCTCACCAGCTTGTAAGGCCCATGATGAAAACCCAAGGCACGAGAAGCCGAGCTGGACAGCCCATTGGGTACTTAAGTTCTTGGGCTAGCTGCTAAAATATGCATGAATTTAAAAAGATTAAGATAAGGTTTAATTATTTTAGAAAATAGAAAAGTAGCTAAAATACATTTTTTTTGACTGGTTTTGATAATTTAAGAGTACCCCATACCTAATTCTATATTTTAGGATTGAAAAATCAAACTCTCGTGCAAGTTGAAGCTTGAAAATACACTTTAACCATGATTTTTTTAACCTCTTCTAATTCGGAGGAGGTGGATCAGAAAAATAGACCATGTTTTGTACGGGAGTCTCTGAGACTGAGAGTGAGAGGCTGAGAGCAGACCCTAGCCACTAGCTCATGGAAGCATCCGATACTTCCACTCCACGTCTATCTCGCCATAGCCACAAATTTTTTTGTCAAAAATAAATCCATTGCCACATATTATAGCCTCCTCGTTTTTGTATTTTTGGCACGTACTGAGTAAACCGAGAGAAAATAGCACCTACTTATGGAGTTCTTGTTGTATTATATCCGTATAATCTATATAATCTATTCCAAAATGGAAGTTGACAACCAACTCGTCAACCATAAAAGCAAGTTTTTCTTAAATTTTCCTCAAATTTTATGGAAATCTAGCTATATTGTATGATTTCAGAAACAAAAATTCCTGGCGTAATTCGAAATGTAAATAAACTCTGCTGATTTCATCTCCGCTGAAGTCTGTGGTCAAAATGCGGAATCCAGCACGCCCGGTTCACATGCATTTTGATCCACTGACATGTGGACCCACGGCCACGTGTCAACCATCCATTCCACACGCTTGAATGAAATTATCTCGCGAACGAAGAACGATAATTCAAACTCACGGCAGGAATAGATAGCGCGACCCGCATTTTTCAACCAGGAAAAAAATCGGGAAAATCCAAAATGGCCGCTAGTGGCCTCGGCCTCTCCACCTCGTTCCTCCCCGGCCACGACACGCTCCTCCGGCGTCGGCCTCGCCGGCGTCCGGCGAGCCCCGTCGCCGCGTCGTTCCGGCCGGTGACGGCGGAGCTCGGTGGCGTCGCGACGGAGGTGGGCCGGCAGCTGGTGGAGGCGGTGGGCGTGGGGCTCCCCTGCACCGTCATGCAGTGCGGTGACGTCATCTACCGCAGCACGCTACCCCAGAACGATGGGCTCACCATCACGGCCCCCGGCGTCGCGCTCGCGCTCGCCGCCGTGTCGTACCTCTGGGCCACACCCGGCGTCGCGCCGGGGTTCTTCGACATGTTCGTCCTCGCCTTCGCCGAGCGCCTCTTCCGCCCTACCTTCCGCAAGGTGGGTTTCGCGCTTGGAATTCTGAATCCTAGGTCCTCTGTCGCCATCGTTTGTACTGATGATATGGTGCTGCTTCGGCAGGATGACTTCGTGCTCGGGAAGAAGCTTGGGGAGGGCGCATTCGGGGTCGTTTATAAGGCGTCACTGACGAACCCTGAAGCGGCTAAGAAGGTACAAAGGCTAATGTTGTATCCGCATGTAAATGTTCAATCCTGTAGAAGTTCGGTTGCTAATCGACTCCATACTTTCTGCTAATCGACTCCATACTTTCTTCTTGGCTTAAACAACAAAGTGGGTAGTCCTGAGAGAAATTAGGTAAAAAAAAAAATGGATCTACGTTCAATTGTGACCACACGAGCAGCTTTGGCTTAGACAACAAAGTAGCTAACTGTGCACTATATGTTGTTGTTGTTAATATATGTGAATCAGTTTCATAGTTTATTGACAATGTTGGATTTAAAGACTTCAGGATATCTAAAACCCTGCCAACTTTGTGAACAAACGGTCAAACAAATGCATATCTAAAACATTTTGTTCATCTTTGAAGCAAGGGGATGTGGTCGTGAAGAAGGCAACAGAGTATGGCGCAGTGGAGATTTGGATGAATGAACGAGTCAGGAGGGCATGCGCCAGTAGTTGTGCAGATTTTCTTTATGGCTTTCGCGAGGTATAACCAGTCACAGTTCGCTTGTGTTGGAGGGTTGATTCTTTTTTTTTTTCACTCAGTCCTTTTTCTCAACAAAGGATAAAGTCCAACATGGTCTTAGATTTATACTTATTTACTAAACTTTGGTTGATTCCTGAGGCATTGCATTTTGCCTTTCAGTCCAAAGCAAAAAGGTAAGGGGGCTGAAGAATATTGGATTATTTGGCGTTTTGAAGGCGAGGATACACTTTATGATCTCATGCAAAGCAAAGAATTCCCTTACAATGTAAGTTATGCATCCACCTTGAAAAGGTCTTGAGTCAGTCAAGTTACCTTTTGTTCCTTAAACTTCAGCTGAACCAGCGTTTTTTTTCTCCTGTTTGTTGTGTTAGTTACTTGTTTGAATGAACTGCGTAAACTGATGATTGCCACCTTGATACTGAAATCTTCTCTGGTGTACTTTATGTCTACCTTGCACTGTGTTGACTTGCTTAGCTGTATCAAGTTGATTAGTAAGTTCCAGTGAACTTTATGTGTGGTCAGTTGTGTTTGTTTGCAATTATGCTTGTTTAGCGAGATAAGTATGATCCTTTAGCTTATTACACATTAGCATCAGTTTGTGATCCACAGTTAGCGAGAGTAGTCAGGCATGTTTTTCTTTCTTTTTTTTTTTCTTTTTTTGTTAAGAATAGTCAGGCGTGTCTTATTGTCTTCCTTTTGTTAATCTAGAGTTGCCATTGTATGACAAATTGCAATCTTTCATACTTATCTATTGCTGAGAGACAAGTTAAACCTTCCATGTGATGCATTCTAACTTTTGAGTCAACTGCGAAGTCATAGCAAATATGCAGTGGCATGGAATAGCTGTTATATACTTAACAGCTGTGACTTGATATTTTTTTCGCCGATTAGGTGGAGACAAAAAATTCTTGGCAATGTCCAGGACTTGCCAAAAGGAATAGCAAGAGAGAATAAGATCATTCAAACGGTGATGAGACAACTGTTGTTTGCTCTTGATGGACTTCATTCGACAGGGATTGTTCACAGAGATATAAAACCTCAAAATGTCATATTTTCAGAGGGTAATAAAAGGATCTCAGTTTGTTTGCAGTTTCATGATAAAAGTTTGCATTAATTTGCAAATGTTTCTCTCTGGTAGGATCACGCACCTTCAAAATTATTGATCTTGGAGCAGCTGCTGACTTACGAGTAGGAATTAACTATATTCCTAAAGAGTTCCTTTTTGGATCCAAGGTACTGATGCCTACCTTCATTGTCAATAAGTGCATAACATGGCAACATCAAAGAAAATTCTCCACTAGTCAAACATTTTAGCTTGCAAAGCTGTTTGTGCTAATGGTTTTAATTACCGGGCAGGTATGCTGCACCAGAGCAATATATTATGAGCACGCAGACCCCATCTGCTCCTTCTGTTCCAGTTGCAACAACTTTGTCTCCAGTCCTGTGGCAGGTTTCCTTCGAACTGAATTTTCTTTTCATGTTTTTGAGATAATTGTTCCAATAAGGATAATTTCTTAAGCTTATACAGTGATATTTTTCATTGACAGCTGAATCTTCCTGACAGATTCGACATATATAGCTTGGGGCTCATATTCTTACAGATGGTGAGTAATTATAAGGAATAGCATATATTTGTAGGTATCTGCAAAACAAATGTGGAGGCACAGTTATTATGTATTAAAAATCAGTAGAGGCACAGTTATGTATCAAAGATCAGTACGAGTATACATTGAATGCTTGTGGGCAGCAGTGGCACTGGTATATCTTTAGAGCACACCACTAGGAAATCTGAAAAGATCTAAAACTGGTATTTTCTAATCTCCACATGCCACGATGATTAATGCTGATCTACCCTCTACACTACACTGCTGCTTGGATATAGGCTCCTACTCTATTAGTCTCTTCAAAACACCATCCAGTTTTTGTAGCATGTGCTTGCAGTGACTGTTGTATTAGTTACCGCTGACTTGCAAGATGGGCATTTGCTCATCTGATCATTATGATTTATGAGCACACATATTTATTAATGTATGCGATCATCGTTATATTTGTTTTACTGAAATGAGAACTATATTTTGTTGCAACAATACATAAGGCTGTGACACCATGTTATATTACCTTCAAGTGTGTTTTATTCTCTTCATCCAACCTCCTTTTCTAGCTCTGGCAGCCCGCACTTTGTCCTCACCTTCTTAATATATGCAGAGTATGCTCTGCAGCTAGCTACATCTCCAAACTATGGTTCAGCAAGCATCATCTGTATAGATCGTAGAGTGAAATCAGACTTGAGCAGTTTACACTGTCATTTCAATCCATTTTGTTTGGTTGTTTGTAAGATGTGAATTTGCAATAAAATGTGCTTTGAAGATCTTATTATTTTGTTTTGTCTCTTCCCAATTCCAGACATAGAGTGGCAGCATCTTTCTGTGGAATTCCATTGGATATCTTTTAGATTGTTGTAATTTCTTTATTAACAAGACATTGTTTTTCTTTTATAGGCATTCCCTTCACTTCGAACTGACAGCAGCCTCATACAATTTAATCGCCAACTGAAGAGATGCGACTATGACTTACAAGCTTGGAGGAATCTGGTGGAGCCACGAGCTACTGCTGAGCTTCGGAGGGGCTTTGACATCATGGACCTAGACGATGGTATCGGATGGGAACTCCTCACGTCGATGGTTCGCTACAAAGCACGGCAAAGGATCAGTGCTGAGGGCGCATTGGCACACCCATACTTTAACCGTGAAGGGCTCCTTGGCCTCTCGGTCATGCAAAACGCACGACTGCAACTGTTCCGGGCAACCCAGAAAGACTACAGTGAAGCCGCTCGGTGGGTTATCGGCCTCATGGCAAGGTCAGGAACTGAAGAGGTGGGAGGCTTTACAGAAGCACAGCTTCAAGAGCTTAGGGTACGTATGGTAGCCTTACCTATCCTTTTGAGACAGTATGATTTTTTTCTCGAACACCCAGGAGAGCATCATACCATTTCATTAAAGATAGATAAGAAACATTCACCAAAAAAAAGATAGTAGATAAGAAACGGTCCGAGTACATGCTGAATTCCACGACTTGGTAGTTGGAGGCAGTATGATTGCAAACTAACTACTAGTTTCTAACACAGAGGCTTAATAAATACTCATACTAGAGTTGTTACTTGTTCCAGCAGTTCTTAGACAAACAAACTTACCCTTTCAAATCACTAATCTTTGCATAGAACACACAAAGATTTGAAATACCAAAAGCTGTAGAAGCAGTTAGAAGACAGACAGCTTTTCATTTCGTTTTCAGCATGCTCTAACTCTAGGGACAAATCATAAATGTATGATCTGTCAGGAGAAGACCGCAAGGCTCATCACTTGTGTGTGTGTGTTTTTCTGTGTGTTTCGTGTAGGAAATAAAACCGAAGAAAGGCAACGCCCAACGGAACGTGCTTGCCTCCGTGCTGCGCCTGCAGAAGAAGATTGTGAACACGATCAACGAGAGCATGGGCGAGCTCGCCAGCCAGCGCAAAAGCATCTGGTGGAGCCGGTGGATACCGAGGGAGGAGTAAGGCTGGCCGCCGGCGCACGCGCACCTGTACATTGTCCACTTCTGCTGTATAAAAACGTCGCCCATTAGCACTGGTGATATGATACACGCCATCCTACTTCGTATATAATGCTGATGACTGGTGACTGGTGAGTAAAATTTGTCTGGAAAGATCGGAGGTAACACGATGTATAGCTGTAAATATTTTGCTACTGAACCATCATGATTTTTGAGATCCCTGTCCTATGTTTGTAAACACTTTCATCTAAAAGTAGGAGGTGAGTTCATCATAAGCACTCCCTGCAAGATTCCATGACAGGTCATCATTTGTGCCGTGGCGCCATGATTGGCGATCTTTTGAACTGTAGCAAAACACTGCAGCTCGTGATGGCTGATGAATGAAGTTTATGGGGGCGGTTGGAGACTTGGGAGTAATATCTTCCATTTTCTGCTGTTGCATTTCCATTGCATTTACCCAAGTGGTCCTTTGGTGGACCACGGTCCGACTCTGGCCATTTTGCTCTGGGTGCACTTAGTTGGGAGCTGCATTTACGTATCTGAGTACTATGGCGTTAACAGATGCTAGTTTACCGGTGGATCACATTGAAGACCTGTTGCCGCGGCCTGCAGGAAGTGAGAATATGATCCCCAACCTGAACATTTTGCATGTCTGTTCTCTCAAGGTTTATGTGACCAACGTAGCGTAGAGTTGAAGAGTGCAGAGGATCCTGTCAAGCTACAACCAGAGAGCCGCGTGATGAAGATTGGAAGGGGACAGCCCAAAGCACCAGACAGCCAGCCAGAAGGGCCCCTCTTTGTTGTACTACCATCCGCCAAGGCGCCACGCCAAGCCGGCCTGGTCCAGATTCCAGAACATGTCGACATGGCATGTCAACACAGGGGCCAGATGCCTGCCAATTCCTTGGGGACAGTCCAAGACACAGTTCAGTTCATATAATATCCAGGGGTGTGTTTAGCACAAAAATTTTGGATGTAATTTGTGCTTTAGTTTGTTAGTGGTAAATATTATCCTACTACAGGCGTGGGGAAAAAGAATCGCCTCGCAATATACATCTAAACTGTATAATTAGTTTAATTTTTTACCTATATTTAAGATACACGTTTTCGTCGGCGACCGGATGTGATGGGGAATCTTCTTTTGCATATAAATGAATTTGGGAGGAATTTGGGGTGCTAAACACACCCCAGAATCGTAATAACAGAGGCACTGATGAGTTTTCACTAGACCATCATTTGTGCCCTCTCTCAACACGCAATGTTGATGAACACGCTTACTTTTGTCCTTTTTTTAAAAAAAAAATCAGGTTTGTTGGCACAGAAGCGATCTTCTTTTCTCATAAAGATAAATAAATTAGAATGGGATTGGGTCTCCTTGTTTTTGTTAAAAAGAATATCATCAGGATAAAATCAAACCCTAACTGCCAACCACCGAACTGCATCCAATGATCCAAAGGAGTTTAGGTGCCACGATTGTTGCGGGAGAAGTACTACCAGATGTCAAGTTAGCAACAACCATAGATTCATTATTATTGCTGCTTGAAACCTAGTAAATCCAAGCAATGATTGGGTACAACAGAATCAATAATGGTAGTGGTCAAGTGGTGTCAAGTTCTCCGGTCTGGCCATCCTGTCTTCATTTAGCAACCCGCAATGATCACTTTGGAAGGCTGGAAACTAATCATGCCCTTGAGGTTGTTCATCTTTTTTCTTTGGAGTTCAGAATTTACAGAAATGAAGGCAAACAGCTAATCCTGATTATGGCCAGGAAACATCACTGAAACCATTCGTTTTCTCCTCTTTTTTTTTTTTCGGTTCCACGGTAGAAAAGGGTCCACATCCCAGCATCGTTTCGTTGTCCGACGCGGAAGGCGTCCGTTTAGAGTGCCTGACACCGAAGCGAGCAACCGAAAGGCAGAGAAAGCATCACGCATGGAAGCCATGGGATACGTTTTTCAGTTTTCACATCAGACCCTTCACTTTTTTGAATTCAAACATGTGTTTCTTCGGAGCATATACTGAAATTGTCATGCTAAAAGTAGGTCTACATCACAAATGTCACAAATAATAAGTGAATCTTATGTTGCTTGAAGTCAACTATTCATTGTTGTATATTTAAAGTGGCATGAACGCATTTATAACTAAAAATAGTTGTATACTACATTAACATATTTTCCTTACTTTATTGGTTGGGTAGAGAATAGCTTTGGTGGTCATATTGATGTTGAAAACGGTCACACAAAAAAACGGTCACTTTAACTATGGCTATGAGGGTAGAGGTGGTAGCTAGCCTAGGCAAATAAAAGGTGTAATAAAATCATCAAAGCAAAACAAATTGATACGAGTTGCACTTTGCTTGGTACTAGGATCACAGGTTGTGTCATGAGGCTATATGTATAGCGAAATTTTAGTCAAAATCTATAAATATATAATTTAGAGGTGCATGGCTCTATCCAAACAAACACTATTTAAGATATTGTATAAATATTTTTTTACTTATCACAGTTTACTATAAAAAAGATCAATTATGTGAATTTGGCCTATTCGGCTGATGATTTTCTATGGCTGGTACGTTTGATTCATGTTAAGAAAAACACAATACACTGTTAAGTTCAAAGCAAACAGGACAATTGTTGAAAGAACACAACATTATATAAGGCATGTTTGGATCGCGCCCACGGTTGGATTTCATTCAAGCTCAACCAGGATTACATTCGGAAGCTAGGGTCGATGCCACACAGGCCGGGGTTATCGACCACCACCGGCCGGACCTAGTGTCACTCGATACACGCTTTGTGGCGGCGGCGGCCGAAATCTTCGCCACACCTCGCCACGGATTGCCACAGGTATTATGTGCTAGACGACATGCACCCCTCAACGACAAGCAAAAAGTTCTTTGGCGACCACTGCTTCGTTGAGAACTAAACACCTCTCGGTCGGTGTGGCAACCGAAAGTTACATGTGGCGCGGAGGAGCGGCAAGAAACAACCCCGTAATCCATCAACAGGTTTACTCCTCCGCACTGCTACGTGTGTCCTTTGACCTGTGCACAAGTCAAAGATGGACCACAGTTTCAGGTTTACTCCTCCGCACTGCTACGTGTGTCCTTTGACCTGTGCACAAGTCAAAGATGGACCACAGTTTCATTAAACGAGGTCTCCTCTCCATTTTATTTACCATGAAAGCCCATGGCATAAACGAAAAACACATTTCTGCTAGGTCGGAGGGGTTTAATTGCAAATCTAACTCGAAACGCAGCCTGCCAGCCTTTCTTCAAAGCCTCGAACCTTCCGCTCGTAAACCACGAGAGAAAAAGTCGTCATTCCAGAAGCACACTCGCTCTCGTACGCAAAGCAACTTCATAAAAAGCCGCCTCGCCTTGTTCATTTTTACGTACTCCTCCCGTTGGCGAAATTTTACACGCCAACAAAACCGCCCTGAGGAGGAAATAGAAAAAACCCGAATCATTCGTACGCGTCCCCCGGAACCAGAAGGCCAGTGGCCAGGAAGGAGGAAGGGGAGAGGAGAATAGCGGCGAGGAGGACGAAGCGGTCCGCCCAAGGAAATGGCGTCGATGCAGAGCTGGCGCAAGGCCTACGGCGCCATCAAGGACACCACCACCGTTAGCCTCGCCAATCTCAACTCGGACTTCAAGGTGCGCCTTCGATTTCGATCCGGCGTCTCCGTCCTCCCCCGATTTCCCCGGGATTTTTCTCCGACCTAAGTTTGGGCGGTTGCTCCAAACCCTAGTCTCTCCGCCTGCTAGGCGAGCAGGGGGGCGCGGGAGCAGCCTCGGATCTGCGGGGTTTGACTGGTGTCTGCTCGCTTTTGTAGGATCTGGATGTGGCGATCGTGAAGGCGACTAACCACGTGGAGTGCCCGCCCAAGGAGCGACACCTGCGCAGTGCGTTGATTCATTTTTATACCCCGTGTTTCCGCGTATTTAACCTTCGGCCTAATTTAGTGTTTATGGGGGGTGGGCGAAATTAGATCGTGCCTCAAAGTGGCTCTGAAAGAGGGAAGGGCATGCGTGCTTTTAGGTTCCGTGCAGTGTTTGATGATTAGTTGATTGGTGTGTGGTGGTGTTGCAGAGGTTGTTGCCGCGACATCCATCGCCAGGCCTCGGGCGGATGTCGCCTACTGCATCCACGCGCTTGCCCGCCGTCTTGCCAAGACACGCAACTGGATTGTAAGTTCTATGCTCACATGAAAATTTTCCTTGTTCGTGCTTACTCTAGAGATTTAATTGTTTCCACGCGCTTGCCCGCCGTCTTGCCAAGACACGCAACTGGATTGTAAGTTCTATGCTCACATGAAAATTTTCCTTGTTCGTGCTTACTCTAGAGATTTAATTGTTTTTGGATGTAATTTTGATTGGATTTCCCTTCTGCAAACATGCTGCACATTAGTATGTCATCATATTACGGAAAATAATTTCCCTGTTGAGATGTGGAATATCTGTTGAGTTGTTTGCAAGCATGAACAAAGCCTTGATTTAAATAAAATGCTGAGCATTGGGTGAGCAAGAGTGAACAATTTACTTGATTTATTCAAATAACATTACAACACACAGTATGCTGCCTGTTAATCATCTAGCTCTATGGAGTGAGGTTTGCTGATTGTTGGAGCCTGGAGGAAAGCTAGCCATAATATTGATAAGGCCAGTGTAACAGTGCTGCCATTTTAGGTGCTTGGACATTAAGGATTCACAGAGACAAGTGTGTCTTTGATGGTGCTTTCCCCCTCTCTCAGTGGCCTATCTGTATTTTATATGGAGGAGATGAGAATTTGGGGCCTTGGCAGAAAACAGCTTATGGAATTGGGCATATGTCAGGGACTAGGACTAACCTGCTTAAGTCCAGGCTAGTGTCATTCGTTGATTTTCTGTTTCAGATGTTTGTAGTTCTTCTAGTCTTTTATAAGGTGTCCCCTGTTTATTCACCAGTGAGATATGAGTGTTGTATTGCATGCGATGTTTCTCTCTCTCATCTCTAATTCAAAGATACACAGGTCTCCTGTGTGTTCTAGAAAAAAAAAAATTATGGTTGATACCCTAGTTGAGTTAACATTTTTTTATGATTTATTGGTTTGAGATGAAAATCTGTGACTTGAAATGTAACCTGCACTTTTTGTGGTATGTTCTTTTCAAAGATTTACATGTGCATATCAGAAGTTGCACAATGCCTTGTTTCATTTGGAAATATAGTGTTTCAGTGTATATTAGATTAGTAGATCGGTTGTTTGTAGTTTCCTGAATTATGTTAATTGGGGTGTTGAAGGAAATTAATAGTTGCATTCTGTTATGCATTGAATCGTTTGGATCTAGCTTATGTAGTTCTTGTGATAAACTGATAATTGTTTGTATATGATTGGTTCTCTTTTGGTAGTAACTGGTATTTCCATTCAAGGCTCTTAGTGAATGATTAGCAAAGCTAAATATCTTTTGGTAGTAACTAGTTTTTCCATTAAAGGCTCTTCATGAATGATTAGCAAAGCTAAATATCTTTTGGTAGTAACTAGTATTTCCATTAAAGGCTCTTCATGAATGATTAGCAAAGCTAAGTGTTGTAGTTACGTGACAATCTTAAAATTATTCTCTTATTTCATATGCTGGTAATTAATTTTATCTATATTTTGTGACATGTAGGTTGCTCTGAAAACACTTGTAGTAATCCATAGACTTCTTCGGGGCGATCCTACATTTCGAGAAGAGCTTCTTAACTTTACACAAAGGGGACGGATTCTGCAACTTTCAAACTTCAAGGATGATTCCAGTCCAATCGGTTAGAATTTCTGGCTTGTTAGAAAATTGCTCCTACCCTGCTTATCACCTCACAATTTCCTTATTTTCTGATACTGAGTTCTGTGCAGCTTGGGATTGTTCTGCCTGGGTGCGCACATATGGTTTGTTTTTGGAGGAAAGGTTGGAATGCTTCAGAGTTCTTAAGTATGATGTCGAAGCTGAGCGCTTGTCCAAACAAGGTCAAGGTCCTGAAAAGGTTTGAAATATTGCATCTCAGTTTGGTACTTAGAGCCTGCAAATGATTAGATTTGAGGATTGCATCTGTGTTTAATTTCAGTAGAAATTCCAGTTTACTAATTAATTCAACTAACTCTCTTTATGCCATCAGGGTCACAGTAGAACAAGAGAGTTGGATTCACAGGATCTGTTAGAACAGCTGCCAGCATTGCAGCAGTTACTATACCGGCTTGTTGGATGTCGGGTGATTATCTCTTTCAACTTTTGGCTATCTAGTCTGCTAGCTCCTTCTCATTTGTTTTGCTTTCTTTCTTTCAGTTGAAACTAACACAATTTTGTTCCCCGTCTGTAGCCTGAAGGAGCTGCAAATAATAACTACTTGGTGCAATACGCTCTAGCTTTGGTAAGCTCTGTTCTTTGTTTTGATTTGTTTGTGGTCTAGTGTGACAGGTCTTCTATTTTAGGCTAGCAAAGCAGTATTTATTTTTGAACTTATATAATTCTTATTTTTAAATAAATATCTCAGCCTTGTCTCTTCAACCTATCAAAACGATGTTGGTAGAAAACTGAAAATAGAGCAATTTTTCTGCTATAATAATTATAGTGCGAACAATTTCGATTGTTTATTATTAGTATCATACCTGTGATACCTGGACGGTAAGAAAAATATTTCCTGAAATTACCTATGTTTACTGCTGGGAAATATTTCCTTCAGTGCTCCATGTTGGCTGTTTCTGAAGCATCCATGAAAGCTTGTGTTATATTATTATTCATTGATATGTGGAAGTAATCTACCCTATTCAAGTATTGAATTACGCCCCTTTTTTTTCTGCTTGGAAGATGTCATTGAATTGCTAGATAGTAAATAATAGTATCATCTATTCTACATTTGTTTCATGCCTTAATAGTTGACTTGACTTCATATTATGGCTATATTTTGCACAGGTGCTAAAAGAAAGCTTTAAAAATTTATTGCGCAATAAATGACGGAATTATCAACCTTGTTGATAAGGTAAATGCTAGTTTTCATGTGGAAAATATCTTCTTGCGCATGGCTGACAATGCACTTATGTTGGTTTTTTGTTTTGTCTAGTTTTTTGAGATGCCAAGACATGAAGCACTTAAAGCACTTGACATCTATAGAAGGGCTGGTCAACAGGTAACTCCAGAGTCCTGAAGGGGTTGAGCATTGGAGTATTCCAATTCCAAGATTCTAAAAAGATGAAAACACTGTGTTTTCGATGTTCTTATTTAGGTTATTTGACACATTTCAGGCTGGGAGTCTATCTGATTTCTACGAGAATTGCCGGGGTTTAGAACTTGCTAGGAATTTTCAGTTTCCCACTCTGAGGGAGGTGAGGACTTGTACTGTCTGTCTAGTCTTCACTATTTGCACTGGATTATGTTGTGACATTTTATGAGGGTAAATTCGCAGCCACCACAAACATTTCTTGCAACTATGGAGGAGTATGTGAAGGAGGCTCCCCGCATGGTCCCAGTTCGAGAACCCCTGGTTAGTGATTGGTTAATACCGTTAGTACAAAATTTCTGTTTGTGTACTCAATTGTTGGATTTGGTATCTTGCAGTCTATCCTACCCCAACTAGGGGTGGTAATGGATCGGACCCTTTTTTTTTTTTCACAATCCAACTTGGCCCTTTCTATTAATAGTTCAAAATTATATAGTTTTACGGCCCGATCCTTAAATTTGCTAGACTAAATTAGAGGGCCCTTTACCACCCCTAACCCCAACTTGCTTGTGAAAATACTTTTTCATGTTCTTGTTTAAATATTTAGTGTCTATTTATGCAATTGGGAAATCACATGGCTGTTTTTATTTTCTGTTTTAGGTAACAAGATTGCTTTAGTGAAAATATATAGCTTGAATTCAAGCACACATTGCTGTAACTTAAACCTTCATGATTTCTTCACCAGTTTTCCTTTATTCTCTTGTTTCAATTATAGGTTTACACACCAACTAATTATTTCATTTGCTTCTATTACAAAACCTTGTATTGACCAAATTGAGATTATGTGGTTTATTTCTCATATTTGGTATTCTTCTGAGTACTGGAATAAGGTTGATTTTTTTTTTTTTCTCATCAGGAACTTCCTGAGAGGCTTCTTCTTACATACAGACCTGAAGAATCAGAGGAAATTCCTGAGCCTGCTCCTGTTGAAGAGGAAAAGGCACCAGTTGAAGAACCTGCTCCGGCACCACCTGTTACTGAAGTTGTTTCACCTCCTCCCAAGATTGAGGTGGCGATACTGGTGACTTACTGGTGAGAAATAACACAATAATGGTCTAAACCTTATTTACTTGTTTCTACAATCTGAATTTTTGTTTGCTCGTAGGGGCTTAGATGATCCAAATCCTGCTGTATCAGCTATAGAGGAAAGCAATGCTCTTGCCTTGGCTATTGTTCCAACAGGTAGTCTGTTACTTCTGAAATTCCTAGCACATGTTAAGTACCTGTAAAGGATCTTTCGTTAAAGGGTTGATTCTTTTTGCATCTATATCAGATGGTGCTTCGACAACTGGTAACTCTACATTTCAAGATAAGGGGTTTGATCCCACAGGATGGGAACTCGCCCTTGTTACTGCACCGAGCAACACAACTTCATCTGCTTCTGTCGGTCAATTGGTTTGTTTCTTTAACCTTCATATCATTTTTTCTGATGTGTTTATGTTTCCATCACATCATTTTTTTGTCAAAGCATGTCCTTCACACCATTGGCACTATTTAGTATGATGTTCCAGTCGTCCTATTAGTAAATCCATACATTTTGGTGAAAACTTTGTGCTAGGTTGTTCTGTTGATCAAGGCTAGATGGCTTGATATACTCGCAGTAATGCTATGGCCCATACATCATATGCAGCCTTGCATATCTTACATGTGACCATCATAGGGCATTTTTAGTCTTACTTTCCTTTTCCCCTTATTTGAAGTGTGTGGAGTGCCATGGATAAGTTGAGATCAGTTTCATGGATTCTTGGCTAAAGATGAACATAATGAGTAGCTCCCTTGTCTGCACTACATCCTTTGTGAATATAATCAGTACTATAGACAGCATAGTGATGCCAATGACATTAGTTACGTGTTTGGCAGACCATGTGCATTTTGTGAAATACTCCCTCCATTCCAAATTATGAATTGTTTTGGCTTCTCAATGTACATAGTTTTTACAATTTGGAACGGAGGTATAGTAGTAGTATACCTTGAGCCCTTGAGCCAATTGGTTGGAATGCAATTTAGCCAACTTAGCTGGCTAAGCATTGAATCATAGCAACAATATTTCATACAATTTGTGGTATTGCAAACTGTGTTCAATCAAATTAAACTTCTGGCCTCATTTTACAGGGTGGTGGATTCGACAAGCTCATTTTGGACAGCCTTTATGATGACGGGGCCTACAGGCAGAGGCAACAGCAACAGCTATATGGTTCAGCAGCGCCTAATCCATTCATGACAAATGATCCTTTCGCGATGTCAAACCAAGTTGCTCCCCCACCATCAGTTCAAATGGCTGCCATGTCTCAGCAGCATCCGCAGATCCCCACGATGATGCAACCAAATCCATTTGGACCACCTATGCAGCCACAAATAGGCATGGGCCCTCCAGCAAACAATCCCTTTCTGGATGCTGGCTTCGGGGCATTCCCAGTGGCGAACAACGGCCATCAGCAACACAACCCATTTGGCAATGCCCAACTTCTGTAGACTACGTAGTTACAAGAGCAAATTTGTGCCCCAGCAGATGCGATTTTTGTGTGATTATATCATGCATTGTGCTTGGCCATTCTTATATGCGACGCATGTATTATGTATTGGCTTCACCACGTGGGGAGCTATGGCGTAACCCAACCCTTGTTGTAAAGAAATTAGTGTCCTGTGTAACATCAGTTATATGTCAATAAACAGTAGGCAATGTTATTACAATTATAAACAAAAGAGCGGTGGTATATGTAGGAATTTTCAATATTGTTTATTACATTGCTGTTTTTTTTTTTTCTGGGATCTCATTCCCCCTTAGCCCCGTTTGATTGCCACTCTTTTTTGCATGCCTTGTGATTGATCATGTGCTCAGTTGAACATTCTAAGCCCAGAATTGGTGCGTTACTGTAGCTATGGCCTCATGCATGCATGTACAAATTGTCACATGCATAATTCAAATTACTTGCATTTATTTAACATCTGGCTGAATCTGGTTGAATCTTCTGCTGAAATTTGAATTGTAAGTTGATTCAGTTTTTCTGGACTATATAATGTCTCAACGTACTCCTTTTTTTTTTTCTTTTTGAAGTGTTGCTACGGTATTCTTGTCAAACTGTCTTTTTAAGTTAAGTTTGATTAGGTTTATAGAAAGTGTTAATAATATTTGTATCTCTATATAAGTAAGTTTGTTATGAAGATAGATCAACGATCTAATTGTACAAATTATGTATTATAAATATTAATATGTATATACTTATTTGGCTACAGTTGAATAGTGACAAAGGGATAGAGAGAGTACCTTAGATCTGATGCTAATAAACTCATGGGAAAATAAAGTCCAATTGACTTAAATTTGGCAAGGAATTGGTAACAAGTTATCTATTGAATTTACTTTATTAGGCGACTACATCCTACTTCGCCAATTGTATGGTGGTCGTTCTTCACCTCTTCGTTTTCCCCGTGGCCCAATAAGTTGATGTTACATCTCAACGTATCACCATCGCCCTGAACTCGATTGTCGTCTCTTGAGCCATAGGAAAATCAGCAAACAGTAGAGCCTCAATCAGTAGCCCGGCTTTTTGCCTCGTGAAAGGCCTTAGGGGTTATTATTGTTAGCCCCCACCTACGCAACTGCCACTATATTTCTAGTCATGTAGTGGTAGATCGGAATCTTACGAGATGAGTGTTTTTAACTTTTTTTTATTACATATATACAAGAGATAGAAATTAAAATGCTTCGAATATACGGATATAGAAGCAACGACAAAGCTTGGAAAAAAAAATTTAAGGTAGGCTGAACAAAAGTCTACGACGACCTAACCTATTATGCCTCTCTAATCTATATAATTATACATTAAAAATTAAGATAGTGCTTAGGGGGCTCCACGTATCCAAGATCGACAGGCAGCGCTGTAGCCCGGCTTGCCCTGTCGTTACCTCTGTTGCTGTATATGGTTCATCTTTGTTGTTGTTGTTGGGGGGGGTTTGAGCTTCAAGAAATTGTGAATATCAATACACAGATGTATAATAACTCCCTAGGAATTTCAATTGAGGAAAGCCCTTAGAGTTCCAACTTCCAAGTAGAATGGTTAAAAAAAACCTAAGCATGTAACACCCCGCCGCCCTCCAAAACCGCACCGCACAACCCTTCCGAGGGCACGATACGCATATAAAGTGATATGGCTTGATGACAAGGTCCTTATAAGTTGGGCTCCACCCTTTTGCAACTAGCAAGGTGGTATTAAAACATGTGCTGAATCATGTTTCCCCTACATTCTTATTGGGCCGGGTGTTACAGGTGATTTCGTCAATATTTAATCTTTTTTTAGATTGTCATTATTCAATCTTGGCTTGTGTATGCATATATAGGCTAAAGTGTTTGTTTTAAGCACTGTATATGTTTCGCAAAGGGAAAGAAAAATGGCAATGCCAAGAAAAATATACTGTGCTTAAGGATTTGTAGGTCCTTTGGCGAATCAAATTTAGAAGCTTATATACAATGATGGTCCTGCGCAGCATCCTCGGCTCCTCGCCATATTCAGGCATTTGCACTCAATATACTGTCATTTTCAGCACAGCTGCACAGCACACAAGGCGACGATCCTCAACAATCCGCATGCCGCTAAAAAATCGTGTCAACCTCATGCCCGGTGACGTGGCCTCTCGCTCTCTAACAGAGAGACCGCGAGAGCGCAACAGCGCGCATACGGTTTTCTGCATAAACGCCTTTTCTGGATCCCTAACAGACAAAACTCGATTGCCCTTATCTAAAAATCCTAGTATATATGTATATGAAGAAATTTGCTTTAAAAACTTCCAGTGCGGGTATCATGATGAAGAAGACGAAAGCATCAATCAAGTGGGACCCAGGGTACCAAAGGGTATCCACCTACCCAATTATTTGCCTCCACGTCAGGCAACACCCACACAATATCCCGCCCGTCCTACGAAACACCAAGATTGGCCACCAGATCCGCGCCACGTGTCGAACTACCCCGGTACTGACCACTGACTGCTTTTCCCCCACACGTGACGCAGAAAAGAATCTAGGACCCTGATCGCAAGTCGGAGCTGCGAGCTTCTGAAGTTTTATATTTGAAAAAACAAACAAATGCTCATTTATGTGCTACGTACAGTATATAGCTTCTAAATCATCTTGACCAATTGCAATGTTTTCTCATTCAACCACAACCTGAAATTTTGTTTGCACAGGATATGAGTGCACCAACCCCCTCTCTGAATACAAAACTGATGAATCAGACCAGAAAACAATGAACATGCATGCAACCTTACTGGCTCAAATTTCACTCTAAGGCCCGATTGGTTTCGAGTCCAGGAGTATTATGCAACATCCTTACATTCCATTGACAGCTAAAACAAAGCAACGCATGGTTCATAAACTCGTTCATTTCTTAACAAAAAAAAAACACGATGCTATTGAACTGTTGCAAACATGCAGAAACTCTCCATTTTTCACTCTCTCTTGATTGAAAAAAAAAAAGCTGGCATGCGAAACTTTTTGCCGTTGTGGCCTGCATGCATCCTCGAATCGATCATGTGCAATCAGCTAGCTATCTGCCTAGCTCTGGTCCACGGCGGCAGCAATAGAGAACGTAACGTAGCATAGCAATAGCATACGGCCGCCGCTGCCTTGGCCGCACCCGCACCGGGACGCAGCCGAGATCAATCATGAATCCCCGAGACCGAGACGAGGACGGACGACGGCCACGGCGCGGCTGTTCCAACGGGAGCAGGCGATCCGATGCCGCGGCCGCGACCTACCCCACCCAGATCTCCACGGGGATTCTCGCTACCCCACCGTCGCCGCGCGGCTATAAAGCCCCGCCCTCCTCCGCAGGACCCGTTCGCCGTTCCTTCCCATTCACCCGTCACACCACACCACTCCACTCCACCCGGCGAGCGGACCGGACCTCCCCTGCCCTGACCCCCAACTCGACCCGTCCCCGCCGCCGCCGCTTGCGCGCTGGTCGGTCGGTCGGTCGGACCGGACGCTGGTGATCTGGTTGATGCAGCAGCGAGGCCTCGCACACAACTGCCGCTCCGCGGCTTCTCACGCTCCCGCCTCGCCGTCGAGGGTGCCTGAACGCACGCACACACCAGCGAGCGAACCCCGCCCACCAGCACAATCAAATCGAACCCCCTCGATCCGGCTCTTCTAACGCCAACGAACGAGAATAGAACAGAAATAAAAACCCACCACACCACCGTCCGTACGCCACGAAAGAGAAAGAAAGAGAGGAGTGGAGATGGACACCGCCGTCGGCGTTCCCGTTGTGGCTGTTGCGAATGGCGTCCCCGTGGTGGCCGTCGTTGCGAATGGTAAGTCGACGGCCGGGCGGGCGGATCCGTTCGTTCACCGTTTCTCGCCGTAGTGTTGCCGGGTCGAACAGGTGGTGGGCGGACAGGAAGAGGGTTGATGCGATCGATCTGACATGGGTTTTTGTTTGGTTTTATTTTGGGCGGTGGTGCTGACGGACGGCGGCGTTACGTCGTCGTGCATGATGCAGGGGATCGGGGAAGTGGAGCGCAAGGTGCAGAAGAGCTACTGGGAGGAGCACTCCAAGGACCTCACCGTCGAGTCCATGATGCTCGACTCCCGCGCCGCCGACCTCGACAAGGAGGAGCGACCCGAGGTGATGCATCAATCACGATCCTCCTCTCTCTCCCCTCGTTTCCGTTGCTACCTCCTGAATGATTAACTTTTTGTGGGTTTTCTGTTCTTGTCCATACCGGAATCTTGCCATATCTTGGATGCAGAAAAATGATTGGTCCGTGCTGTAATGGCATGGCATGGTCTCTTTTCACCCCCCTGAAAAAAGTTGACAGCAACTGCTCCAAACGTACATAATTGGACAGTAAATTTTTATCAGGATTCAGGACAGTCACATCAGAGATATACTGATCAATGAAAACGTGAACAAAATTCTGAATAAAGCACTCGAGCTTGACAGCTGAGGCAGAGACACTGATGCCGACACTTGCTTCTTCTTGAGTGTGTAGTGCTCCATTCCAATTATGTCCTGCCTGAGGCCACCAGATCACTGCTTCAACACTGAACTTCCTCAATAGTAGACAGTTAGACACCTAGCCAATTGCACTAATGGTGCCTGCCTGGTACTTGGCCGCGTCGAAGCCAACGAACCGCTAACAAAACCTTGCTTATTTTAGCACAGGTGCTTTTGGTGACGGTGACTTGACGATGGCAACGTGCTTGCTAATATATATGAGCCCCACAGAGACAGACACTAAATTAAAACGATAATACCCGCCGGTATAAATAATTACGAAACGGTACAATTGACTTGGAGGATTATGAGGTCATAGTGTTATAATTGAAACAAGTGAGAGCAAGGGCGGCCCTACTACTGCATCTCTATGTTGTAAAATATCTAGCTCGTCCACCTTCCCCACCTGTTGTGGTCCTCTCACGCTCAAACTGCCCCATTATTTTGTTATTACTAGTAGCTATTATGATTTCAAGTCACTTAGTCTCCAAGTGGCCACTTACATGTTTCATCTTGCTTTTGCTACAACCACATATTATCATAATAAATGAATAAATGATCAAATTGTTACTGAACTTTTTGTTTTCACAAAACATGGACATGGCTTCTTGCTCTTCCTTTTTGCACCCAAAAAAAAAAAAAAAAAAAAAAAAAACGCTATGCAGTATTATTTTCCTCGGAGGGCTAATTTTCACCCCTGATCTGCAGATCCTGTCTTTACTTCCCTCTTACAAAGGGAAATCAGTTCTGGAACTTGGTGCTGGAATAGGACGCTTTACTGGAGATCTGGCAAAAGAAGCTGGGCATGTTCTAGCACTAGATTTTATTGAAAGCGTGATTAAGAAGGTGGATTTTCTACCTTTTAAATTCTCATGCATCTGGAAATACTTAATGTGCCGACTTACATAAGTTTTTACCTCTTTCCCTTCTTGTAGAATCAAAGCATAAATGGACATCACAAGAACATAACCTTCAAGTGTGCTGATGTAACATCTAATGACTTGAAGATTGAAGATAACTCTGTTGATCTGATATTTTCAAACTGGTTATTAATGTACCTTTCAGATGAGGAGGTAAGAACCAGAAATACTTATGATTTATGAATGCTGGTGCACTATGATCAATCTCCTTTTTAAGAAGTAGAAAATATTTACATGCACCAATCTTTACCATATTTCATCTGATCTCACTTCAGTAAACAACAGCCATACTCGAAAGGTCTAAACATTGTCGAAAAAAAAAGTATACTTAAAACCTAGTTTTTATTACTGTAATTTTTTAACTGTTATCTCATATATAGGTCGAAAAGCTTGTGGGCAAAATGGTAAAATGGTTAAAGGTCGGAGGCCATATTTTCTTTAGAGAATCATGTTTTCACCAATCTGGAGATTCCAAAAGGAAGGTGAACCCAACACATTATCGAGAGCCAAGGTTTTATACTAAGGTACAAGAGAGAGCTGGGTTTTATCTTTAATATATACAATCAATTTAAACCATAATCTATCATTGTTTTCCAGTAGCTAACACTTTTATGTATGCAGGTATTTAAAGAGGGCCATTCATTTGATCAAGATGGAGGTTCTTTTGAACTTTCCCCTCGTGACTTGTAAATGTATTGGAGCTTATGTGAAAAACAAGAAGAATCAAAACCAGGTACATTATTATTCTTGAATGTGCTTGCTAACTCTTGTGTTGTTTCAGTCAAATTGAATTTACTAACTGACATAAGTAAACAACATCAACAGATATGTTGGTTATGGGAAAAGGTAAAATCAACAGAAGACAGAGATTTTTCCAAAGATTTCTGGACAACGTGCAATACAAAACAAGTGGAATCTTACGTTATGAGCGTGTCTTTGGTGAAGGTTTTGTGAGCACTGGTGGAGTCGGTGAGCCCACAAATTGCCTTTGCTTACTGTTAACTCGCCAATTATTTCCGACATGCATAAATCACACAATATACCTGTTTCATGAACAGAGACCACAAAAGAATTTGTGGGCATGCTGGATCTTAAACCTGGCCAGAAAGTACTTGATGTCGGATGTGGAATTGAGGCGGTGACTTTTTACATGGCTGAAAACTATGATGTCCATGTTCTTGGTATTGATCTTTCGGTTAACATGGTATCATTTGCAATTGAACGTGCCATTGGACGCAAGTGCTCTGTTGAATTTGAAGTTGCTGATTGCACCACAAAGGATTACCCAGAAAATAGTTTTGACGTCATCTACAGCCGCGACACCATCCTTCACATACAAGTATGTTTCATTCTATATAATTCAATGTTGTTGCTTGGAAGTATTACTATTTATTTCCAGTCATACCATAGAATAGAAGAAATGCATCTTCAGATGTAAAGAACTTAAGTTGTGGCACTCCTGTTGATCCTTGCATGGATTATATACCAAATTGCTAAATGTACTCGAGGTTGGTTTCAGGAAAAAAAAAGTGAGATGTCGTCTTTTTAAGATGTTGATGACACATGAATATTAAAGTTAGCATCAAAATTCATATTCCTGACAATGTTCTGCTTTGTTTTATAGGACAAGCCTGCTCTGTTCAGAAGCTTCTTCAAATGGCTAAAACCTGGTGGCAAAGTCCTAATCAGTGACTACTGTAAGAATCCTGGAAAACCATCAGAAGAGTTTGCTGCATACATTAAGCAGAGAGGTTATGACCTTCATGATGTGAAGGCTTATGGACAGGTTTGTTCTACTGTTACAGCAGCCACGTAGTATCTGTCTAGTTGCGCTGGAATATTTGGATCAGAAGGGTGAGCTCCTCTAACGACTGGTTATATGGCAAACCCAGATGCTCAAGGATGCTGGTTTTCATGATGTCGTCGCGGAAGATCGCACTGAGCAGGTTATCTCCTGTCTGAAAATCCTCTTGTTGTTGAGCAGTTCCTTTTTTTTATATATTTTTTAAACTTGGGGACTCCCATTTCCATTAGAAAAACGGAAATATAGCATACGTGAATATATATATAAGGGGTTGAATATCTTTGAAATTTTAAGTCGAGAGAAGATTTGATACAATGATACATGACATCAACCGTGGCATCAACCGTGGCATCAATTCACGAATGACTTTTGACCCGTGACCCTCGCGCCGCTCCCCACGCTGGCGGCTTTCGGGGAACCCTAACCGCCGTCGCGCCCTCCCTCCCTTCTCCTCTCCGCTTCGCGCCGGAGCCGCCGCTAAAGGCAGCGCTGCCAGCCCGGGATGGTGGCGGCGGGGCCCCTTCTGCTCGTTGGTGGTGGCGGCGCTGTTCGGTCGCGGCCGGCTCGGCTTGACCTCGCCGGAGTCGCGTGGGACTCGGCGAGGCGGCGTGGAGCAGAGGACGCGGCGGCGCCGCCCGGGTTGGCGGGATGACACGCCGCGTGCCTCTCTCCCCCTTTCCTCCTCGCTCGTGTCGGATAGGCTGCCTGGTCACCTCGAGCCCCCACGGCCGGATCGGGCCCCGGCGCCGGATTCGCGGCTTCGTCTGGCCGGCCGATCGCGCGGCGGGCCACCGCGGCCACATGCCGGTGGCGCTCTCCGGCAGGCCGGCCGTGGCGCGGCGGTGCGTTTGGGGCTCCCTGATTTCTGGCTCGATCCGGGACCCTTGATCGCTGCGGCCGCTGGCTCACGCGGGCGTGGTCGCCTGGCGGGCGGCGACGCTCGCGGCGGCGGCGAGCTGGAGGCCAGCCGTGCGCCGAGGGGCGGTTCCCCCTTCCCCTGCCGGTCCCTCCCCCATTGCCCCAGCCGGCGGGCTTTCCCTGCACGGCATCCGAGGGGTGGTGGGGTACTCCCGCCCGTCGGCCCGGCTGTTCACGAGATCCCCTGAGGGCGACCGCCTCCGGGCTCCATGCTCCCGTGGTGAAGCCGCCAGCTGGAAACCGTGGATGCCGATGGGGAACGAGGCGCCTGCGGGGGACTTCCCGTGAGAGCGACCGTTCGCGGCCCCCGGTTGAGCCGCTTCGCGAGGCCGCCGCCGACGATGACGTAAGATGTGCTGTCGCGGCAAGCAGTGGACGAGCGAGCGGCAGTGGCGATAGCTGGTTTTTTCGGCATGTTGGCTTGGCAAAGGGGTGGCGCCGACGCAGCCTTTGCGGGCAAAAGCGCAGCCGGCGCGCCGATGCCTCTCTTCGGCGAGGCTTCAAAGAGACGACCGGCGCGGCGACGGCGGTGGCGACTTCCCGAGTTCGGATCCCCGAGCCAATGTCCGAATCGGGTCCCATGGGCGAGCCTTCGGCGACGGCGACGCCGGGGCGCCAAGCCTCGCTAGGGGCGCGTGTTCCTAGTTTTCTTCCACGTGAAAACCCGGTCCGTTGACTAGCGACGGGCGGCGTTTTCGAGCCGTGAACCTTGCTGAAGGCGTTGTGTGGAGTTAGACTAGGGCTTGGTTTCTCCGCACTTAGCTTATTTGGGTTGTCGCTTTCACTCTCACTGTTGGCGCTTGCAGTGTTTTGCCCCTGTGAAGCGGTCTGCTACATGTGGGTGGTGTTGTTGTAAACTCTCTTCTTCTTAATATAAACTAAAGCCGAAACCGGATCTTTCAAAAAAAAAAAAAAAAAATTTTTACCCATTTCCATATGCTATTTTTTTTTTTCAGTTCCTGAATGTTCTACGGAGGGAGCTAGGTGAAGTTGAAAAGAACAAAGAGGCTTTCCTGGCAGACTTCACCGAGGTGACGCATCGACCTTATCGGTTCATGGCTTCCCTGACCTGTGCCTATGGTTGTTTTGAGAAGGCGCCTCTGATTTTTTTCCATTCCATTTCCATCTGTTGGCAGGAGGATTATGACGACATTGTGAACGGCTGGAATGCCAAGCTGAAACGGAGCTCTGCCGGTGAGCAGAGGGGGGGCTGTTCATTGCGACCAAGTGATTTCGCCTTGCCGGCATCAGAGGGCTCTTCCGAATAAGAATGGCTTTTGGTTGCGGCTCTGCTTCCTGACCGGTGATTCAGCCTAGAAGTAGAGGATCTTCATCAGAATAAAAACGTGTGATGTTGTGTTGTTGTGTCTATGCTACTAGCATTTCTGTCGTGTATGTTCTAGGTAAAACTGCGCACACAGAGTTGCAGAATGTGTACTGTTCGCTCTTGTGTGGTTGTGTCTACGCTACTACTTACGTAGCATTTCAGTTGTTGTCGGTGAACTGCGCACCCAGAGTTGCAGAACGTGTACTGCTCGTTTAAGTTCATGGTGTACTACGAGCTAGTAAGATTGTTGTCAGAGTCGATGTCACATTGTCACTGGAGGTCCCGGTTCAATTCAGATGTGCTTTGGTACGTGCTATATCGTGTTGTGTGTATAATATGTCCCTTTCGTGCTATTCTTTGGGATGGAGGCAGGAGGTGGCGAGGATCGTGGGCACATGTTGAGAGGGAAACAGACAGGCGAGACCCAATTTCACCTGACCCTCTGTATTGAGAGCCCTATTTAAATAGCCCGCTATAGCTCCGCTTATAGCTTCCCTGAAAGACTCGCCGCTGCTAATTTGCATTTTCGCTATAACACCGCTATTTATAACTACTCATCGCTATTTAGCGCTTATAGCTCCGCTTATTTACCGCTATTTCATATTTCATTTTTTACTAATTTGGCATTTTGGTCGATTAAATTTTTATGAAACATGTCGTAATATCATATTAGTATTTGGTAATGTTATTTAGACTTGTAAAACCTTGTAAATGTATTTGTGTTCACCAAATATCATATTTGTCTTGTTTTGGCATAAATTATTGGAGTTTTTTCATAGTTTTTCTTATAAAACGCTATCTCGTCATAGCTCGCTTATAGCTTTATAGCCCCTAGAAAAAATGCGCCGCTATTTGTCATAGCCCGCTATTTAAAACTTGGATTGAGAGAGACCATATCTAATTGTAGTCCCATA